>CM076578.1:1531276812-1531878917 GCA_034641835.2 Pinus albicaulis
TTTCCAAAAACGAAGGGCTCAACCTTTGTGGGCTCGTATTAGGGTACTAGGGTATTGGGGTACCCGGATCAATGAAAACTGAAGAGCTCTAGTATCCAGTAGTCTTGTATGATGGGGAAATTGACAACAAATGTAATCAAGGTTGAAGAATTTTGTTAGTTGCATTTCTATCTACATGTACCGAGATGTTGTAATTAGAGTACACCAGGGTAGTATGTTAGGGCTGAGGTCATAACTCTTAGTCACATATTTTGATTGGTTTAACACTCAAAGCTGAGGGTTTCAAATTATCTTCAGTATCTAGTGTGTAAGCACTCTATCATAGCACTAGGTTATGAGGTGCCAAAGTCCAATACTCAAGAGAAGAGAGAAAGGAAAATGTTAGGGGCTAAATTTTGCAGGTGGGATAATTTTCCATGCTTTCTTCAAAAAATGATTCGTTCAGTTATAGTTTTTCTAAAAATTATTCACCCAAATTTTATAAGATAAAAGTATTGTACCTTTAAAGTTGCCAAAAATTTCGAAAAATTATATAAAATCATTAAAAATTTGAAAAAAAATTCCATAAGTTTTTCAAATATTTTATATTTTGTATATTCAGGACTATTAATATTCACCAAGCCTTTTATGATATTAAATAAATTTCCATCCTTCAAATTTTCCTTAGATGAGAGCATAGAAATATCTCCAATATAGTGCATCCTAGTATGTAAAGGATATGGTCACAAACCACAGTAAAAAATAATTAAAGAGCACTTAAGGAGTACCCGCTAAGGATTAATAATCACCACATTGGTAGATATAAAAGATAAAATGGTTCATTATTCAAGGTCCTCGTATGATGGGCCCGTAGTGTTACACGTAATTTTGTCACCATGACATTTGACTATTCATATGGGTCTATCGCCATCCATATCATGTTCCAGTAGAGGTAAAAAACACTCATGTTCATGAATCAAGTCTTGGAAATTGGAGAAAATCTATGTAAAACCCTTAAAATATTACCTGTGCATTTTTTATAGTCTTTTCCTACACATGCGTTTATGCTTCTTCCATTAGCCAAGATGATCGCTAGTCTGTTTGCCACTATAACCTGTGCACTCCCGTGAAAAGAAAGTAAAAATAAAAAGTAACTTCTAGAAGCCTAGGTTGTCGAATATTCTCCCAACTGCAAGCCTCTAAAGTCGCGTTGGTTTGAGCTTTATATCTCCACTCATGGAGCTTATCCCTTGGTCCAAGGAACTCAGATTCCTTCATGGGAGAAATCCATCCCTCTCTTAATGGATCTGAAACTACCTCAATCTTTCTATAAATTGAGCTCAAGTTTCAGGTTGAAGGGTAGATACCAATGTGAATAGAAAATTATTTGTATAGTTTCTAAGCTTAAGAGAGTTCATAGAGTTCATATTTTCTATGCTGGTGATTTGTTGTTGACACATTGAAGATCACATCTTTGTGCCCATGGCTTCATGTTTGTCATTCTAGAGAGGAACGCTTATCAGACTGAAGGAAAACGACTACTCATAAACATGGGAGAAATTTGTACAACATAAAGCCATTCGGTTGTAATATTTCTCTTTCTAATTTATGATAATACATATCGATCTATTTTTCTCATTGTCTTGTTTCTGAATTCATGGGAATAATTTCAATACTTAGATTCCTTTATCACTAAGCTGGATTAGTATTTACGATTATTATATATGGCAGGTTCTTTGATCATTTGTCTTGTCTATGATTACAAGTTCTACTCATCATTGAAGAACTGCTTTGGAGTGAAAGACTAAGGACTACATCAGACATCTCGATTGAAATGTAGGAGCATGTTCCCTTTATTTTCATGGTTGTAATAATCTGAAATAAAAATAATATAGAGAAAGAGATACTCAATGGATATTTGTTTCTAGTTACTCGTTGGAGTACTAGGGAGATCACTCTTGTCCACAAGAGGGATTAATCCTGGTAACAAATTGGCAACCATACTCGGGAAGACAAGTTTAGTTTTCTTTAGATGTGTTGAGTTTTAAATTCTAGCTTTCTGATTTTCACTTCTCTGAGAGTGGTTGGGTAGATGAATTTTTAGAATCTCTGAGAAAGCAAACCTCAAATATATTTTTTTTCAATTATTTCTCTACCTGCGTGGTTTTTTGTGGAAAACATAGTAGTGACCTCCACGACATGTCAGTTCAGTCCAGTATGCATGCATATTATTTTAACTGAGAGGCTGCGCAACACCTCAGAAAATTTGAAAAAAATGAAATTCGATATTTCAGAGCGAGATAACTAAATTCTTGAAGTTTAACCTAATTTACTCAAGTTTTCATAACATATGTGAGAAATTTTCTTCAAAAATATTGAGTCTTATGTGATTAATCACCCTTTTTTCATTTTACAAGTTAGGGTTTTCCCTGGTTTACTATTGCTCTTTATAGAAGATACATTTGTTTACCTCAGGTCACTGGTTTTATGATTTTGTCTCCTTGATCCATCAGGATTATAGCCAAACTTAGTTTTTTTTTAATATTATTTTCTTATTCATTTGCAAAATGGAAAAACTTCTAGATCACTAAAGCTTGATTTGTCACAAAGTATTCTTTCATGATCTCATTTCTACCGGTATAAGCGAGAAAGTTCTTAGTTTGATTACAACTAAGAGAAATCATTTACAAAACATTCATAAGTATCCTAGTTAGGATTCATAATTATAAATTTTATTTGATTTTGAAGTTTATACTTATAGGGTTTTTAAGAAATTTCTTTCTTTTGAGATTTTCTTGTTCATCAAAATTGTAGTTTCTGACTTTGTAATCAATGGGATTTTATTCACAAAGTGAAATTGATCATGTTTGGAAATTTTGTTCTTAATGAAATTTTTTTCTTTTCAAAAAGGAATTTTGTTTAAAGTGTGAGGAATTTTGTGCTTTTAAACCCAAAAAAATCTCTCAACTTTCTCCTAAATAGAATTCATTGAAAAGAAAGAGTTGCATTTTTAATATTGATGCATTTATAGTATTTTGCGGCAGGTCACAAAATCATAAAGTTTCAACTCCATACCCTTTGTGTTAAATAACATCCCAATCAATACAACACTTAAAAAAATCAATCTAGATATTTTTACATTTTCTAGGGCTCATTCCACCAATTTAGCTTAGGCTAGTGTTTTGGAACATGTTGTAATAAACATTCCAAAGCAGTCAAAACAAACAAGTAGTATCTTGCGGCAGGGAAATCCAATTGTTGCATTTTTACTCTCAGACACTCTTCTTAAAAGATTCAAGCATGAGGTCATGTTGGACCCAGTGAGGTAATCGTACCTATCTCATTGGTGAAGATAAAATACATGCATGTAATACAAATGGTAAACCTCGAATTAACCATTTTCGAGGAGCCTTGGGTAACTTGTTAGCAAACCTTGGATTTACCATGTTGAGGATATTTCAAGGGTATTGAGCTTGATACTCTTCCCTTGTGTGTATATCGGATTGCAGACTATTCACCTAGGTGCATTTGTCTCAGTTGGTGACCTTAGTGGCCATAATATTTAGGATTTTTCCCAAGGTGATGGTGGAGGGAAGGTCCCACTGTACCTGGAACAGATGTTGGCTAAACTCACTTGGACTTTCTAGAGGGTACTCTTCACTTCGAGATGGCATAGTGGAGGTACTTGCACCAGACTGTTTCATTAAGTAGGTTGTCAAGGTAACTGTTCCAACTGCCAATTTTCCACATTAACTTCTGCGATGTTGGATTTCATCACCAACTAGTGTTTTTATTTTGGAAACACACTGTTTGTGTGTGGTTTGTTTCTTAGATTTTGTAGGCGTGTGTTAAAACTTCTTGATTTATTAGCGACCTTAGGTGTATTCTGTTGAAATATATATTTTTATTTTGTGTGTTAAAAATTAACAGTGGCTGAATTATTGAGACATTCACATAGAAGGCAGGGGAAACCCCCTGAATATACACCTAGTCAATTGGAAAATATTAAATATGAAAGAGTTCAACAATCGGGAACCGGTTCTACTAAAAAATGAGAAACATCTATAATAATACATCTTGATTTCGAAGTTAATGAAGCTCATACAATAGAAAGAAATTAAGGACAACTAGAAATTTAAGAAGTAATCACAGTTGAATCTATTACTAGTGAATTGTCAGATACTTTATTCGTTGAGCCTGAAATATTTTAACGTGAATCTGAATCTACTTCGTCTGAGTCACCTTTGGATTTCATAGCCTGAAATCCTAGTCCTCCTTGTTCACCTCGAGTGAAACTTCTTATTACTAAGAATCTTCCTCTTGGTCTAATTAGTATTGAAAACATTATTGACACAGAAGAAGATATCACAATTCCTTCGCATTAAGAGTCTTTAGATCTAAGGTATAGTGAACCTATTTACCCTTACATTCCTTTTAGACTGGATCCTTGGTATCAAAAAATTACTGACTTTCTGCATAACTCTTGTTTCAATTATTTTCCACGCCACTTTCCTTTTTACTTTATACCCAGAGGTAGTTACATGAATTCATCAAGCATGTCTACTGAGTCATCCATGTTTTTTTCATCGTCGGAAACATTTTTGTATGGCGATCCATCAGTTCTTGCTGGGTACTATTTTCTCTATGGCACTTTCTCAGTAGCATCTCCCTCTTTCGAAAATATTACACAATCAACTGTTCTTTTGAATCTACCATCGAATCTTTGACAATGGAACAAGTCTATATGTTTTCTGGAAAGATTCCTCAAGCTAGCTCTCAAGGTAGCTATATAGTGCTTGGGGGTTAACAAACTCCTCAAGGACAACAATGTCTCCAAGGGCAACACCCTATCCAAGGGCAGGAGCCCCTTCAAGGACAAAAACCTCTTCAAGGGTAGATACCTCTTCAAGGGTAGAAGTTTTATCAAGAGCATCTATCCTTTCAAGGAGGAAAACCTTTTATTGGAACTTATCGTGGTAATTATCAAACTTATGTTCATATAGCTCAAACTAGTTATGGTCAGCCTTATGCACCGCAACCTTTGATGGGAGCTCCTTACCGAGATGTTAATACTGTGTTGAATCCATTTTTGAATCAACAATATTTGCAACCTACTTTACAAGTACCATATAATCAACCTGCTCAACCAGCTGGAAAATTTCGTTATACCCAAGTCCAACAGCCTGTTCAGACTACACTCCATATTACCCCTCAGGTATCTGTACCTAGTAGTCAACAAGCCGGTCTGAGTACTCCAAGTACTCCTATCCAATCTGTTGTGCAAAATTCTTATCAACAATCGAGTATACCTATCCCTTGAGTTTCTCAAACCCTTGTTGCTACAACCCTTAAAACTATTGGATTGACTATTACAAAGGAAATCCATCAGGTTTCTTCTCGTCAAATTGGACCTACAGTTCAGTCTACTATTCAAACCTCTATAGGAAAACCTCATGCAACTACAGTTCAAACAACCCAACCTTTTACAAGTGAGTTTGTGTAGAGTTAACCATTTCAAGGGAAATTTCAATATGGAAAAATGGGACAAAATCAAGCCTACCAGAATCAAACATACCCTGGTTACACATATCAAATACCATCTCAACCTCAGTTTGGTATGGCTAACCCTGGGTACCCTGGAGGTATTCAAAACCCATCTTCTCAGGCTATTCCAGGTTATCCTAGATATCCTCCTCTAAGTATTTCTATTTTTCCTCAACGTTATCAGTTTGCACAACAATACCCTAACTGTCATTACCATTCATTGCAACTTTAGAATTACTAGATTTGTCTCACCTGACGAATGATCCAATTTATTATTTTTCATTTTTTCCTTCAATGCCAACTAAGTTTCCCAGTGATATACCAAAGTTTGAAGGAAAATCAGGAGAAGACCCCTCAAATCATGTGATGAATTATCATCTTTGGTGTGCATCCAAATCCTTAATTGATGATTCCATTCGACTGAGATTTTTTTAGAGAACATTGATCGGTTTAGATGCAAAGTGGTACATCGAATTACCACATGGCTCTTTCAACAATTTCAATGCTTTAGCAACAACCTTCCTAACTCACTTCCAGTTTCCAGTCCATTATGAAAATGGCATGAAAATTTTAAATTCATTAAAACAAAGTACGTCTACATACATTTCAGATCACATACACAAATGGCGACGTAGAGGAAATTTAGTGAAATTTCTATTCCGAAACAAATTTTGGCAGAATGGTTTATTAAATCATTACTTCCAAAGATCACTCAAGATGTAGCTAAGGGATCTGTTGTCATAAAAGAATAGTTCATAGCCCAAGAGAAATACTTAGACCTTGTAGACACAAAGTCTAGTACTCTATATGAAAAAATTCCTAATTTACCATGCCCAGGTCAACTTACTACAACTCCTTCTAGTTCTCATTCTGCAGATGGTGTAATTGGTATAGTTAATACTACAAAGAGTAAGAAGAAGTCATCTAAATCTACTTATCCAATTATAACTCTACCAGATTCACCTAAAGGAGACTCTTCCCTTGAAACTTCTGCCAAAATTTGCATTGTAGAATCATCCACAACTAAAGCTAAAACCAGTAATAAGAAGATAGGGAAAGTTAAAAATAAACAAAGCACTTCTCCAAAAGAGAAATCTGAAAAAACCGAACCATCAAACGAAAAATGGAAACCTCGATATCCTTGTCTTACCTATGATGAGGATCACTACACCAAAGAGTGTCTGCATCAGGCTGAGTTATCCAAATTTGTCAAAGGTTCATCCACACCTACTATCTTGAAAGATCCTTTTCCATCTCAAGGTAGAAAAATGATCGACTCTTCTTCCAATTCATCCGCATATATTTTGATGATGTCTCAAGTAATGGTTGTGTCACGATCTCAAGAGTATGGATCTAAGAGTCCTGTAACTGGTAAAGATACTGAATCATGCAGTCAACCACCAGCAACAACTCCTTCAGTTTTTGAACCATTTCAAATCGCGAAACCTAGCCTTGATTTAGTGATTAAACCGCCTGCCAAAGGTGTACTGCGAAAATCGGCTTTCAATCCACATGCGAGAGCCGCTCAGAATTACAACATTGTTGAATATTTGGCCATATCCCCATTAGTAATGTCGGCACTCGAGGTGTTGTAGTCTTTTCCAGGTCAGAGGAAATTAATATTATCATTAATAGGAGCTACTGATCCTCAAGATTCAAATCTAATGGTCTTTGATCTCGAAAATTTTGTACGTAGACTCCCACATCAAATGGATTTTCAAATTTCACTATTAGTCAAATCAAGGGGAGTTTTTCGCATTGTAATTGATGAGGGAGCATCTACATGTATAATTTCATTAGTTTTTTTAAAAACTCTTGGTTCTCCGATAATCTACCAATCACCGACCATCCTTAAAGCCTTTGATCGAAGAGGTTTTCGCCCATTTGGAATACTCCAGGATTTTCCTATAGAATTAGAAGGAAAAAATGTAAACCTAGAAGTGGATGTTGTTGATGCCCCTCTTAATTACAACCTTCTTCGGGGTCGCAGTAGGTCTTATGCTATGACTGTTGTTGTTTCATCAGTCTTTCGAATGATAATGTTTCCTCATAAAGGAAATATTTTTAAAATCGATCTGTTGTATTACTTCACTTCAGACCCTACTTCTATAGATATTATCCAGCATGTCGGAAAAATGGTTATCCCTTACGAAGATGTTGGTGTAGGGCTAGTGAAGGATTCTGCTCTGATGGGAAATTTTGCTATGCCTTCTCCCAATGTACCGTGAACTATTTCCAATATAAATATGATCACATCAAGCACAATGCCATTTGATGTAACATGGACTGAGCCTTTAGAATCAGAATTGGACTCTTGTGATGGCGAGATGCCTTTAAGTAATTTTGAATCGGCATATGTAACAATACAATCGTGTTTTTACGCTACATCAACTTCCACTGATCAAGTGAATGTAGTAAGTGAAGAATCATCTTCTATATCAAGCTCAACTTTGACATCATTTTCGGATCATTTTCAACACGTACTTGTAACTGATGAAAATATTCAAGGAATCTTGTCATCCGATGAATTTCCATGGGACAATATACGTCATCGATCTTCTTTTTTTCCTAACCCTTATAAACTTGAAAATGATTTTTCATCTATCTTTATGATTGATTATGTCAAGGAACCTCAAAATCCCACATCTATTATACATTCATATTCTAAGAAAATTTGGGAAATATTTCCACAACAATTGCTATTGACATATCGATTAAACCTGGAATCATTGAGAACATTCGTATAGGTTCTTCTTGTTCAATTGAAGAAATCAAAACTTACAAAGCCCTATTTTAATAATTCCAAGACATTTCTGCCTACTCTTACGAATAAATGCTAGGTATTTGTTGGGTATGTGTTATATTCTTTCCACGATTAATGTAAGAAAAAATTTTGGACCCTATTTTTCGATGGGCGGACCACCCCATGGTTTTGTGCATGGGTTTGCACATGGTTTTGGGGCATGATGGTTTTTTTCCCCTGGAATTTTCTTGTTCCAGTCAAGGGAACTAAGGTTATATACTAATCTAGGGTTAATGGATTGGGGTTTATGAATTCTTCGGCATGTATATATATATGTGTTGTAACACTAAAAGGAATATAATGAAAAATCAAGCTGGTGGTCCCAATTTGGGATCCAGGGGAAAATCTATATGTATATATGATTCATGCTTTATTCTCTCCCTATTGTTTATTTTATGTCTTTAAGATTCCTTTGTAGATAATTTCTATACAGGGTTAAAACCTACATTTGGTATCAGATTTGTTTCGGATTCTGGGGGACACCTTTGCTGCTAAGGGTTTTTTTTCTCGGGCCTATGGTAGACCCTGTTCAGCGGGATATCTGCGGGATCGATTCTTGTGGTGAAATAATATGGTGAGGAGTGGAAAGATAAAGATTGATAAATTTAATGGTCAGAGTTTTGAGTTGTGGAAGCTCAAGATGGAGGATTTGTTGGTGGATAAATATTAGTGGATCGTGGTGGATCCGAGTACTAAACCAATGAAAATGTCAGATGAATACTAGAAAAAGTTTGATTAAAAGGCAAAGAGAAAAATATGGAAGTGCGTCTCTGATTTAGTATTGTTGAATTTATCTGGGGAAGCTACGATGAAGACTTTATGGGACAACCTAGGGACTTTGTACCAATCGATGTCTTTGGTGAATAAATTCTTCCTACAGAAAAACTGTATAACTTGAGGAAGAAGGATGGAGACTCAGTGACAGAGCATATGAACACCTTCAATACTGTGGTAAGTCAATTGTTATCTATTGATATTACAATCTCATATGCAGATAAGTGCATAGGTTTTTTGTGTTCACTAATAGATTCGTGGCATAATCTGGTTATTGCAATAGGTAGCAATACAACTAACTTAAATTTTGATGACATAGTCTCAGCCTTGCTATCGGAGGAAATGAGTCAGATAAATATGGGGAACTAGAATCGGGATGCCTTATCTGTAAGAGGAAGCTCCCAAAACAGAAACAAGAATAAGTTTTAGAGTGGGAGATCTAAATCTAGTGGGAGATAAAAATCTCCAGGAATGTTTGTAAAGGTATGTTGGACATGCAGAAAGGAAGGGCACTACAAAATGGATTGCATGTCTAAAGCTCCTGAGAAAGGAAAGGGGTCTGATGACACTCCTTCCGCAGAGGAAAAAACCATCTCATATGAAGGTGGGGATGTGTATTTGGCTTCTTCTTCAAATACACATGTAGATCACAAGGCATGGTTGATTGACTCAAGTGCATCCTTTCAATTCACTCCCCATAGGGAGTTCTTCTGCGAGTATGAGAATTATGATGCTGTTTATGTCTTCTTAGGGTATGATAGGAAGGCAAAAATCATCAGACATGGAAAATTCAAGCTAAAGCTGTAAGGTGGAAGGATTATAACACTTCCTAGTGTTCTGCATATTCCTGCATTGACCTGAAATCTATTTTTCTAAGCAAGATGGATGATGTAGGTGTAAAAACAGTGTTCGAGAAAGATACCTGAAATATGGTTCGGGGAGCACTGGTATTAATGAAGGGAGTTCATTTTGGAACTCTTCACAAGCTTCAAGGTAGCATTTTTATTGATGGGTGAAATAGTTATGTGGTTCCTGAAAGTGGAGCGGAAAGCCTAACAGTATTTGGAGAAAATACCATGCTATGGAATCCAAGGCTTGGAGATATTGGAGATAAGGGCCTTTGGGTACTGCATCGAAATGGTATGGTAGAAGGTATGCCTAATTTCTCTCTAGATTTTGATTTCTGTGAACATTGTGTAAGAGGGCGATAAATATATTAGAGCTTGTGCACAATGATGTGTTTAGACCTATGGGGTTCCATCACTAGGAAAATCTGTGTACTATGTCTCATTCATAGATGACTTCTCAAGGAATACATGGATATATTTCATGAGGAAGAAATCTGAAGTCTTTGACAGATTTAAAGAATTTAAGGCTTTGGTGGAAAACCAGACAGAGCAGAAGATAAAGGTGTTGAGGACAAATAATGGTGGAGATTTTTCCAAGAAGGAATTTAGAGTATTATGTAAGAAGTGTGGTATAGCACGGAAAAATACTAATCCTTACACACCTCAGCAAAACATAGTTGCAGAAAGAGTGAACATAACGCTGATGGAAAAGGAAAGAAGCATGCTCAGTGGTACCAGGTTTGGACAAGAATTCTGGGCAGAAGCAGTGGAGATTGCATATTACCTGATTAACAGGTCACCTTCATTAGTGTTGGAGGATAAGACTCCACATGAGGTATGGACTGGTAAGAAAACCTCTCTTTCACATTTTAGAGTATTTGGATGTGATTCATATGTACATGTTCCAAAGGAGAAAATGACCAAGTTGGATAATAAATCTGAAAGGTGTATCTTTATTGGGTATAAGAATGGTTTAAAAGGTTACAAGCTTTGGAACCCAGAAACAAGGAAGGTTGTGTACATCCAAGATGTGGTGTTTAGAGAGGTGGAAGATGTTGTTAAAGAGGAAGTCCTACCAAAGGAACCTAAGAAGATAAAGTTTGAGCTAAAGGAGGATGAATCAAACTCTACAATAGAAGAAGACACAAAAGAGGAAGAGCCACAAACTCCAGCTATGAGAATATCACTCAGGGAAAGAAGACAACCAAAAAGGTACAATCCATATTATTTTTGTTCGAAGTTTTCTTTAACTATCACTGATGATGATCCCAGAATTTTTAGGGATGCAATGGATTCAGAGGATGGGAAACTCTGGAAGGAGGACATGGTTGAAGAAATGACATCCTTGCACAAAAATGAGCCATGGGATCTGGTGGAGTTCCCAGCTGGAAGGAAGCCCATAGGGAGAAAATGGGTGTTCAAGAAGAAGATGAATGTAGAAGGAAAGGTGGAGAAATACAAAGCTCGGTTGGTAGCAAAAGGTTATTCACAAGTGTTGGGAATTTATTTTGGTGATATTTTTTATCCTATTGCCAAGGTTACTTATATTAGATTACTTTTATATGTTGCTGTTGCATTTGATTTTGAGGTAGAACAAATGGATGTGAAGACAAGATTTCTTCACGGGGATCTAGAAGAGGACATCTACATGAAGCAACTTGAAGGCTTTATGGTGAAGGGTAGGAAAGAAATAGTATGCAGGTTAAAAAATTCTCTGTATGGGTTAAAACACTCACCAAGGATGTGGTATTAGAAATTTGATACCTATATACGGTGACTTGGCTTCACCGGAAGCAAAGAGGATCACTGTGTATATTTTAAAATAATTGGTGATCGTGTTATTTATTTGGTCTTGTATGTGGATGATATGTTGTTGATTGGAAATGACAAAGAAATTATCCAGGATTTGAAGACCCAATTGTTCTCCAAATTTGATATGAAGTATCTTGGTGCTGCAAACTAGATTTTGGGCATGGAAATTAAGAGAAATCAGGAAAAGAGGAAGCTCTCGTTAAACTAGAGGAAGTATGTCGAGACAATATTGCAGAGGTTCAATATAAAGGATAGTAAACTGGTGAAGGTTCTTATTCTTGTAGGTGTAAAACTATCTGTTGAACAATGTCCCAAGACACAAGAAGAAGAGGAGGATATGTCTCATGTTCCATATGCAAGTGCAGTGGGTAGCCTGATGTATGCAATGGTCTGTACTAGACCAGAAATTGCACATGCAGTGGGAGTATTGAGCAGGTTTATGTCAAAACCAGGGAAGGAGCATTGGATAACAGTGAAGTGGGTTTTCAGATATTTGCATGGCACTAGTGATTATGGGTTGTGCTACCAGGTAAGACTAGGATTGGATAGAGTTTTGGACATCCTTGGTTTTGTTGATGCAGACTGGGCTGGAGATATGGACCAAAGAAGATCTACAAGTGGGTATGTGTTTAGCCTATTTGTAGGTACAGTTAGTTGGATGAGTAAAATATAGTTTGTATTGGCTCTTTCAACTACAGAAGTAGAATACAGTTTGGTTGTATAGATTGTGTTCAAGTATGGGGTTGGTGTAGCGAGATACAAGAATAGACTGTGATAGCCAAAGTGCAATTTTCTTGGCTAAGAACTCTTCTTATCATTCAAATACAAATCAAAGTGATGTTCAATATCACTTTGTGAGAGATATGGTTGAGGATAAAAGGGTGTTGCTAGTAAAGGTGGACACTTTGAAGAATGTTGCAAATGCATTGACGAAGTCTGTGAGCACTCAGAAGTTCTCTTTGTGTAGAGAAACAATGGGTGTTGCAGAGATGGACTAATGACTAAGCTCTCATGTGGCCCCATGAGGAAAGAAAACAACAAGCGGGTATGTGTTATATTCTTTCCATGATTAGTCACATACACGGGAGGGACCCTATTTTTCGGTGGGTGGACCCACCTATGGTTTTATGCATGGGTTTGCACATGGTTTTGCGGAATGATGGTTTTTGACCCCTGGTATTTTGTAGATCCAGTCAAGGGAACTACGGTTATGTTCTAATCCAGGGTTAATGGATTCATGTTTATGAATGATTTGGCATGTATATATATGTGTTATAACACTAAAACGAATATAATGAAAAATCAAGCTGGTAGTCCTGATTTGAGATCTAGGGGAAAAGCTCTGTGTATATCTGTTTTATTTTTTATTCTCTCGCTATTGTTTATTTTCTATTTTTAAGATTCGTTTGTAGATTAATTTCTGTACAGGGTTAAAACCTATAGTGTTGATCCTAAGATTTTTATTCATGAGATTAAAACATACCCAGATGCTAAGCCTATTAGAAAGAGATTATGTCCAATACATCAGCGGAAAGTTGCAGCAATCAAAGATGAAGTTGAAAAATTACTACGAGCATGATTTATTTATCCTATTCCTTTTATGGATTGGGTATCTAAAATAGTTCTTGTAACGAAAAAACAAGGGACTATCAAAGTATGTGTCGATCGGGATATTAATGAGGCTTGTCGCAAGGACAATTATCCTACCCCCTATAATGATAAAATTGTTGATGATTATGCCAGAAACGAAATATTTTCATTTATGGATGGTTTTTCTGGTTACAATAAAATCAACGTACTCCCTGTTGATCAACCTAAAACAACATTTATATGTCCTTGGGGCATGTCTTCATATTGTAAATTAAATTTTGGAATGAAAAATGTTGGTGCAACTTTTCAAAGAGCTATGTCTTATGCATTTCACGATATCAAACATATTTTACAACCTTACTTACTCATTTTTTACACAGACAAGATCATCCTACACATTTACGTGCCATCTTTATGAGATGTAGGCATTAAAACATTCGTTTGAATCCACACAAATGTGTTTTATGTGTGCAATCAGGACGTCTACTTAGGTTTATCATTTCAAAAGAGGGCATTCGTGTCGATCCATCGAAGGTTGAGGCTATCATTAATATACCTCCTTCCACTCTTCGCCAACTCCAAAGTTTGCAGGGGAAAGAAAACATTTTCTGTCGTTTTATCCCGAACTATGCAGAGTTAATGAAAGGTTTTACCCAGTTGTTGAAACCAGATGTTGCATTCATTTGGGACGAGATTGCCGATAAATCTTTTGATGCACTTAAAAATGTGTTAACCCATACACCATTATTGCATCCACCCAATTACCACTGGGATTATTTTTGTACTTAGCTGCATCTGATTCCATGATTAGAATGCTTTTAGTTCAAGAGGATGAATCTACGAACGAACATGTGATTTATTACCTAAGTCAGAATCTCAACCCAACACAAATCAAGTATTCACATGTGGAGAAATTGGCCTTGGCAGCTGTTGAAGTTGTCCAACGTTTTCATCATTACATATTATTATGAAAAACCAAAGTGGTATCTAATTGCAACCCGTTGATGTACATTTTGAAAAAGTAATTAATCGGGGGAAAATATTCCAAATGGATCATTATACTGAAAGAGTTTGATTTGGAGTTCGAGAAATCCAAGTCTAATAAATCACTGGTATTTGCCGAAATTATGTGTGATTTTCTCAAAACTGTGTCTAAAATGGTGGCCGAAAATCCTCTAGCTAATGAATATTTGTTTCTAATCAGTACTTTAGATCCCTGGTTTGGAGATATCATTATATATCTTTAGACCTAAACCTTTCGACCAGAGATTTCATGATTAGATCGACGAAGAATTCGATACCAATCTCAGCAATACAATATTGTTAGTGACACTCTTTATCATCGTGGTGCTGATTCCATGTTTTGACATTGTATAACACATGAAGAGGCCGAAACGATTTTGAATGATTTCCATACTGGAGTGTGTGGTGGTCATATGTCTAGGTTTGCCGCAGCCAAAAATATATTGCGTGCTGGTTATTTTTGGTGGTCTTTATTCAAAGATTGTATTCTGGCGGTTAAAAAATGCCACAATTACCAGATTTTTTATCAAAATATGCGTGCACCTCCAACTTCTCTTCACCCAATCATTGTTGTCAGTCCTTTCGCAAAGTGGGCCATCGATTTCATCACTTGTAACCCTCACTTGGTCGAGGGGCATGGATATATTATTCTCACCGTAGATTACTTTACCAAATGGGATGAGGTGATGCCTACATTTGCAGCTGATGGAAAAACTACAGCAGCTTTCATATTCAATGACATGTTTGCTCGGTTCGGTGTCCCTCAAGTTATCGTTACGGACCATGGAAGCCATTTTCGAAATATTATGATGACCGAACTTTCAGATCAACTTGGTCTACGCCATGATAATTCTACACCATATTACCGAGTGGTAAAGTTGAGGCCGTCAACAAGGTTTTAACCATCATGATTTAATGGATTGTTGGAACTCATAAATCTAACTGGCATACCATGCCTTTTTTAGGCATTATGGACATATCGTACCTCTACAAATACTGCCATAGGTTTCACTCCTTTTCAACTAGTTTATGGTTTAGAAGTTGTGTTACCCATTAAATGTGAAATATTGTCACTCAAATTAGCCATTGAATTATTACCAGCTACCTCTAAAGAGGAGAAACAATTCTTATACCTAGCACAGTTAAATGAGAGTCGTCGCACCATTTCATTAGTTGTCGAAGCTCATAAAAAATGTATTAAAGGTCAGCATGATCAAAGTGTTAACCCTCACATATATTCAGAAGGTGACCTAGTTCTATTATATGGCATTGGTAAATTTGAACCAATATGGCATGGTCCCTATATTGTTAAGCGTGTGCTTATAAGAGGAGCCTATGAATTAATTGATTATAACAACATATATTTAGATAAACTCAGAAATTGTATTTATATCAAGAGATATTATGAATGAATTTTCATGTGAATATCTCCCTTATACATTAGTTATAGTTTAGAACAGTGTGCCTTAGATTACACAGGTGTGCCTTAGGATTAGTTATTTTTGTTTTACAACTTTTGCTACTTTCGCTGCTTATCTTGATTACTCTTGATATTGTATATGTCGACATTCCTTCAAACTTACATTTTTTTTGTTGATGGCGCCTATCGTATTACATGGAACATCTCTTCCGCAGTTTGGTTTATCTATTCAGCCACCGATGAGTTAGTCTCCATTCATGGGATACGTCTTGGTAAAACAATGAACAATATTGCAGAATATAGCACAGTCATTGAGTTATTATCTGATGCCATAATGTTTGGTATTCTACATTTTCTCATTAGGTTAGAATCGCAACTCATTGTATTACATTTAAACGGTGTTTATGCTATCATAAATCCAACTTTGTTAAGAATTTTTTTGAGGGTTTGTCTCTTGGAAAGAAAATTTGATTATATTGAATATCAACACATTTCAAGAAATTTAAAAACATTGGTTGATGCATTACCTAAACCAGTTTTAAATAGACATCCACAACATTAAAAAGTAAAACAAAACAACATTCAATCCATGTTGAACAAGATACTCAGAGAACGAAGGTAGTAATATCATTAGGCTAAATATTTTTGTGTCAAAAAATATTACATCATCTGTGATCATAGGTATCAAACACCTTATGATATAAAATATACTAATACAAAAAAAATTCAATCTAAATTGACCATCAACTATCCATGATTATGATCATGATAGAAAACTATGGCATGTGCCACCCTGCGCAGAAATCTCCTGAACGGGCCTGGGACACCAGTCACATGTCTCTGAACCCTGAGAGGTTTATCATCTGTGCTTGTCTCTGGAACATTAATATTCAACCTCTCTAGTTTGTGCTCCAGCTCTTCAGGATATTTGTTGCATCATTCTTTGGTGGGCCTACTATAGTTTGTGCCTCTCGCATATCAAAGCGATGAAGCGTTGTTGGTTGTGTTGGACCGACATCTGCATTTAAAATTTTGTCAGTATTGGACAATAAAAAATCAAACAAAAATTAGATAATATAAAAATTCCAAAATGATTTTCTTAATTGTTGCATCCCACTGTGCCCCTAGTGGAAGGGATGTGTCAGGGTCACCTCTAAAATCCATCCCTGCATAAAGAAAATCTTCTATCATGAAGATCTGTTTCCTAATACATATAAAAAAACTTAGGAGTAAAGGGAACCACTGCACCACAATCACCACCATGGTGAGCCATCAATGCTACCCAACGCAACATACGTGGTTCTCGAGGTCCTGTGGGATCCATTGGAGATTGTTGAGGTGTAAGGAGTGGGATCCTCTCTAAAGAAAAATATATGCGAATGACCCCACACCCGAAGTTTTTCAACTTCCCGATATGAGCTCTCATGAGTTTGCCATTTATGTTAGCTAACACTACTCCACTCTAGTTGAAAACAGTTCCCCCAAAAAATTCAACTGCATTTTGCATCTGTCCTTTCGTAGCGACATGCGGAGATGCACTCCCGCACAACCTAGTTACCATGAATGCAATGATCTTGAGGTCCAGACGCACAATAGTTTTGATATCAATATGACCGTCCTTTAACTCTCAATTTCGGCTACAATATTGAGCCATGTAAGAAGCAGTGGGAAGACCTCCTGGTTTGGTCCCAAATAAGGAAATGTCCCTCCCTCTACGAGGTAATATAGTGAGGAAATATATGTCCTTCAGCTCGATCACAAGCCTATGGTCTCCGATAATGAAAAATTGACCTCAGACATGCCATGCATTCACTAGCCACGCCATCAGCTCAACCTATTTTTACATACCTTGAATCGACCAGAACTTATACAAGCCACAATTTTTTAATGAGCGCATTGTTGCTGGGTCATCCATGGCTTCATTTTCTACAAGTCCATGCTCTCTTTCTCTCCATTCCAACATGATTGTCAACCTACAAACCATCAATTTAATAATTAGAAATCATTTGGGAGAATTTTGAGCCATTATTATGGAGAGGAATATGTTTTTCAAAACCCCACAACAGTTATGAAAGTGTTGTGTGTACACAGTGCATTTTTGCGCATGCATTATACACAAAACCCGTGGTGGCCCAGTGATTGTTCTGTTGAAAAATCATCAAGGTGCGCGGTTGATCTATTTTTCTCATTGTCTTGTTTCTAAATTCATGGGAATGATTTCAATACTTGTATTCCTTGATCACTGAGTTGGATTAGTATTTATGAGTATTATATACTATAGGTTCTTTGATCATTTGTATTGTCTGTGATTACAGGTTCTACTCATCATTGAAGAACTACTTTGGATCAAAAGACAAAGGAAGACATCAGACATTTGTATTGAAAGGTAGGAGCATGTCCTCTTAATTTTCATGGTTGTAATAATCTAAAATACAAATAATGTAGATAAAGATATATTCAATGGATCTTTGTTCTAGTTACTCGTTGGAGAACTATGGAAATCTCTCTTGTCCGCAAGAGGGATTAATCCTGGTAACACGTAGTCATGGACATGAAAAAATGTGAATGATGCGATTAGTAAAGAGTTGGATAGAAGGGAACTATTGTTTGAATTGCACCATATAGGTAATGAGAAAAATAATCTCAACACCATGAGAAAAGAAAGGAATGAATAATTATGGCATGTAAAAGGAGAAGCATAACCCAATCAACCCATGACGCTATGGTTCTATACCATGAATCAATAGAAATCGTAAAGGAAGTCATAATCTATAAATATAGTATCAAGAAATTGAAAATGGAGGAAAAATGATGCATACTTGGTGATCTTAAGTAGTCAAGGAAAATGTCCAAAACCAATGAGACTAAGAGAGATGTAGCTAATCAAGTAAGAGGAGAGATGGAGACAACAATTGAGTGCAGAAACCGGATCCATCTTCAGGACAATAAATGAATGAAGGTTGAAAGAAGGCCGCAAGAGGTATAAATAGTGAAGGCTAATGATGATGATAAGAGGAGCCAAGAATAAATCATTCTAATTAATAAATAAATAAATAATTATTTATTTAAAATTTTTCAAAAATTAATTTCTATTTTTCTTAAGCTCATTATTATAATGTCATTTTAAATGATAAATTCTTAAAAGGTTTTAATAAGTATTTAAAATTTTTTAATAATTAAATTTTAATTTAATCATTTATATTCTTAAATGAATTAATTCTAATTCTAAACTAAACCCCTAAAATAAATTCAAATATATTATGAATTTACTATTTAAAGTCTAAAAATAATAACAATGTCTAAGTTTTATTAATGTGAGGAAATTTTAAAACTAATATGACATGATTTACAATATTAAAAATATATACTTAAATATATGTTACTACATGAATTATAATCAAATCTCATTAATTAAACCCTGATAAATTTCCAACTATTAATATTTAATTTTAATTTTAATCAATTCCTAATGAATTATAAATTCAACAGCCACCATGCTAAGTGTTAATTCTAATATTATTTATTTATTCTATATTTTCTAGGCCGTGGAGAATGGTTGATCTTATTTTTGTAATTTTTATTCATGGCTTTCTTTATCCTTTTTCTATTTACAACTAGCTATTCTAATGATAATCCATACTTATTGCAAATTGATCTGCTGTCAGGAAATCTAGATAATTTTTTCATAGACTTATTCACCTTCATATTTGTACACAAACCGAATAGAGCTTTATTTATGATACCATATATTTCTCCCCATGTGTAATATTCATATGGATTTTGGAAGACTTCTTCAATCTTCAAATAATCTACAAACTTGGAGACAAGAGCTGGATGATATATTTGTTTTCAGAGGAATGTTTTTCTATATTTTACCTCATATATTCTTTAAACCAAGTCCCCATGGAATCATCATATTGGGACATATTTTTACATTTTAAATTCATTAAGACCATTGAGTTCCTATCTAAAATTTCAGTTTTAGCACCACACCAATGTTCAAGGATCATTGATGTTAATGCTCCAATCATGTTTTCCTGTGGGCTTCCATCACCATTCATTACAACATCACCCGCTTCATATTTTACTACTTCTGCCATTTTTTCAATAAGTACAGGGGTTCATTTAACATCCCACCATCTCTGAAGGGTACCAGTGAACCATTGTATTAGTGTATTACAAGCTTCAACATCACTTTTTCCTTTCATAAACATAATTTTATATTTTGTGAACATTTGATCTATCATTTGATTGATTTTTCTTGAGCTTAGATTGTCCACATTCCATTCTTTGTGAGAATCAAGATCAAATGTTTGTGATTTGGGAAATCTTCCTTTGCCACTTAGAGGATATTTGGAGATTTGGCTTGGTAAATTTCATATACTCGAAAAAAGTAAGAATTAGAAGAAGACTCGGGTTTTTATAGCTTTTCTTTGGGGAACATAGTAGGGAATCTGTCAACTCATTTTGAATGTATATGAATATGATGCCTAAACATCATAGAGGTAAGGATGTCTTTGTCTTTGGTGGAGATGGTTAGTTTCTCGAATTTGAAGGAAAAATCTTTTATTCTTTCTTAGGTTGTACAAAAACCCATGCTAACTCCTTTTTCAATATCTTCATATTGATCATTTTATTTTTGATGAAAACATTGTAGATTTAGTTCCTTCTCTAACAAACCCTTCTAAAGTAGATACATAAAACTAGAACTCATTCATATTCTTATTTACAAAATATACAGAAGCTTACAAGGACTCAATTTTCTCATTTTGAGCATTATGGGCTGAAGAGTGTACTGCTAGTCCTTTGAGAGCAGTATTTTGAGTTAAAAGAGTCAAGTACCAACCATAAGACCTAGTTGGCCCTGAAAGGCACCTATTTGGCCTCCAAGATGTGTATATATAGAGAGAAATTTGACCTCAATTGGACACACAACACTGATGTTGAATTCTATGCAAGCAAAAGAAAGAAGACCAATGAAAGTAAAAAAACAAAGAGCGAAAATTAAAGAAGAAGAAATGAAGGTAAAAGAAGAGAAAAAATCACACTATTCTGCCCTAATTCTCTCACAAGTGAAATTTTAGGACTGTTGCAGGGGTTGAAATTTTTCAGATCTATCGTAGGGGTTGAAAATGCAAAGTTTGATCAGATTTTGAAGGGATTTGACCAACGTTGAGTTTGTTGGATTTGACTGGCTTGAGGAAGGATTGAAGGAGGCTTGACTTGGGTTTTAGTGGAAGTGTTGCTCTTTGTTTTTGGGTATAGGATTTCTCACTTTGATATGATTCTATAAGAAGAGGAGTTATTTTGGTTTCCCCTTATGGGGTTTTTCCCTAGCTTAGAGCATACATATTTCGTGTTCTTTGTTGTTTGTGATTTTAATATTTCATGTTTTGGTAATTTTTTTATAAACATATAATAATAAATGAAATAAGAAGCCAACAAATTTTCAAAAGCAATTATAAAGTAAAAAAATCAACTCTAATTTACTATCATATTGATTTCTCAATAAGGGATAGCAATAATAGCTCACAATTATCCATAAATAATGTGTGGATGTAAGAATGGAATGTAATGGAAAATAAAATCTCATTTCCAGTCAGAGCCCTCATACGATAGTTGGGGAGTTGCAGAGTTTTCATAACGTAGAGGAAGCTCATTTTGTGGGAGCACAAAGGAGTGTTGAGCTCTCCACTCCCGCACAATGAGATTCCTTCACACATTGAGCTTCCTATGCAAATTATCACAGCCCTACTCTGCCATTCTCACTTTTATTGAATCTCCGTTGTCTCCAACTACTACATAGGTAATATTGATAGACAATGTCATCAAGGTATTCTACTGAGAGTTGAGAAGCCCAGAGATATTTTGAGAATATCCAGGCTACTTTATTTCTAATTCAGACAGACTTTATGTTGGTGAAAACTTCTAAGGTTTGGGGTGATGACTATCAATTGCAGATTGGGCAGCATTACTGCCTTCTTCCTCATAGAAAGCTAAAATTTGTATTAATGACCTCAGATATGAATTCTCTTTTTTTCATTTTTCTCATTTTGAGCATTATGGGCTGAAGAGTGTACTGCTAATCCTTTGAGAGCAGTATTTTGAGTTAAAAGAGTCAAGTACCAACCATAATACCTAGTTGGTCCTAAAAGGCACCTATTTGGCCTCCTAGATGTGTATATATAGAGAGAAATTTGACCTCATTTGGACACACAACACTGACGTTGAATTCTATGCAAGCAAAAGAAAGAAGACCAATGAAAGTAAAAAAACAAAGAGCGAAAATTAAAGAAAAAAGAAATGAAGGTCAAATAAGAGAAAAAAATCTCACTGTTCTACCCTAATTCTCTTAGAGGTGAAATTTTAGGACTGTTGCAGGGGTCGAAAATATTCAGCTCTATTGTAGGGGTTGAAAATTCAGAGTTTGATCAGATTTTGAAGGGATTTGACCAATGTTGAGTTTGTTGGATTTGACTAGCTTGAGGAAGGATCGAAGGAGGCTTGACTTGGGTTTTATTGGAAGTGTTGTTCTTGGTTTTTGGGTATAGGATTTCTCACTTTGATCTAATTTTATAAGAAGAGGAGTTATTTTGGTTTCCTCTTATGGGGTTTTTCCTTAGCTTGGAACATACATCTTTCGTGTTCTTTGTTATTTTTGATTTTGACATTTCATGTTTTGGTAATTTTTTGATAAACATAGCATAATAAATGAAATAAGAAACCAACAAATATTTACAAGCAAGTAAAAAAAATCAACTCTAATTTACTATCATATTGATTTGTCAACCAGGGATAGCAATAATAGCTCACAATTATCCATATAGCTTCCTATGCAAATTATTAGAGACCTTCTCCGCCATTCTCACTCTTCCTCTTTTTTAAATTGAATCACCCTTGGCTCCAACTACTGCACAGCTAATATTGATAGACGATGTCATCAAGGCATTCTACGGAGAGTTGAGAAGCCAAGAGATATTGTGAGAATATTGATGGACATCTCATGAAGGCATTCTACGGAGTGTTGAGAAGCCAAGAAACCACTTTATTTGTAATTCAGACAGACGTTATGTTGGTGAAAACTTCTAAGGTTTTCGGCAATGACGATCAATCGCAGATTGGGCAGCTTTACTGCCTTCTTCTTGAGAGAAAGCTAAAATTTGTATGAATGACCCCGACATGAATTCTCTTGTTTTCAAGATTAAACTGTAAGGATCATTAATGTTAATGCTCCAATCATGTTCAAGGATCATTGATGTTAGTGTTCCAATCATGTTTTCCTGTGGGCTCCCATTATTATTCATTACAACATCACCCCTTTCATCTTTTACTACTTCTTCTACCATTTTTTCAATAAATACAAGGGTGATTTAACTTCCCACCATCTCTGAGTGAAGCGTTGTATTAGTGTCTTACAAGCTTCAACATCACTTTTGCCTTTCATAAACATAATTTTATATTTTGTGAACATTTGATCTATCATTTGCTTGATTTTTCTTGACCTTAGATAGTCCACAATCCATTTTTTGTGAAAATCCGGATGAAATATTTGTGATTCATGAAATCTTCCTTTGTCACTTAAATCAGGAGTAGGATATTAGGAGAATTGGCTTGGTAAAGTTCATATGCTAGAAAAAGGTAAGAATCAGAAGAAGACTCGAGTTTTTCTAGATTTTCTTTGGGGAACATAGTAGGGAATCTATCAACTCATTTTGACTGTATATGAATATGATGCCTAAAAATCATAGAGGTAAGGATGTCTTTGTCTTTGGTGGAGATGGTTAGCTTCTCGAATTTGGAGGATAAATCTTTTATTCCTTTTTTGGTTGTACAGAAAACCATGCTAACTCCTTTTTCAATATCTTCATATTGATCATTTATTTTCTTTGATAAAAACATTGTAGCTTTAGTTCCTTCTCTAACAAACCCTTCTAAAGTAGATACATAAAACTGAAACTCATTCATATTCTTATTTGCAAAATATACAAAAGCTTGCAAGGACTCAATTTGCTCATTTTAAGCATTATGGGCTGAAGAGTGTACTACTAGTCCTTTGAGACAGTATTTTGAGTTAAAAGAGTCAAGTACCAACCATAAGACCTACTTGGCCCTGAAAGGCACCTATTTGGCCTCCTATATGTGTATATATAGAGAGAAATTTGATGTCATTTGGACACACAACACTGACATTGAATTCTATGCAAGAAAAAGAAAGAAGACCAATGAAAGTAAAAAAACAAAGAGCTAAAATTAAAGAAGAAGAAATGAAGGTCAAAGAAGAGAAAAAATCACACTATTTTGCCCTAATTCTATCACACATGTGAAATTTTAAGACTGTTGCAGGGGTCGAAAATTTTCAGATCTATTGTAGGTGTTGAAAATTCAGAGTTTGATCAGATTTGAAGGGATTTGACCAACGTTGAGTTTGTTGGATTTGAGTGACTTGAGGAAGGATTGAAGGAAGTTTGACTTGGGTTTTATTGGAAGTGTTTCTCTTGGTTTTTGGGTATAGGATTTCTCACTTTGATCTGATTGTATAAGAAGAGGAGTTATTTTGGTTTTCCCTTATGGGATTTTTCCATAGCTTAGAGCATACATCTTTTGTGTTCTTTGTTGTTTGTGATTTTAATATTTCATGTTTTGGTAATTTTTTGATAATCATAACATAATAAATGAAATAAGAAGCCAACAAATATTCACAAGAAACTATCAAATAAAAGAAATCAACTCTAATTTGCTATCATATTGATTTCTCAATAACGGATAGCAATAATAGCTCACAATTATCCATAAATAACGAGTGGACGTAAGAATGGAATGCAATGGAAAATAAAATCTAAATCTCATTTCCAGTATCAGAGCCCTCATATTGTAGTTGGGGAGTTGCAGAGTTTTCATAACTTGGAGGAAGCTCATTTTGTGGGAGCATAAAGGAGTGTGGAGCTCTGCAATCCCGCACAATGAGATTTCTTCGCACATTTAGCTTCCTATGCAAATTATCAGAGACCTACTCCCCCATTCTCACTTTTCCTTTTTTTTTTTTAATTGACTCTCCCTTGGCTGCAACTACTGCACAGCTAATATTGATAGACAATGTCGTCAAGGCATTCTAAGGAGAGTTGAGAAGCCAAGAGATATTGCGAGAATATTGATGGACATGTCATGGAGGCATTCTACGGAGAGTTGAGAAACCAAGAAGCCACTTTATTTGTAATTCAGACAGACTTTATGTTGGTGAAAACTTCTAAGGTTTTGGGCGATGACGATCAATTGCAGATTCAGCAGCTTTACTGCCTTCTGCCTGAGAGAAAGCTAAAATTTGTATTAATGACCCGGACATGAATTCTCTTGTTTTCAAGATTAAACTTTAAGCTATCAGCCTAGAAGAATAGGGCGACGAAGCAGCAAAACAAATCAAAATTATCATGTGGGTTTCGTAAATCCCAAGTGTAGGCGCAACCCTGCAACCCTTGTTCGATATTCACATCCAACATCATGAATGTGAAGAGGAATACAAGTCTTCCTCGATTCTTTGTATATCAAGGTGCCCTAACAATCCATTTTCAATTTCAATGGGCAGAGCGTGAAACCAATTGCAGTCCAAATTGGAGACAATTGCAGGGGGCTTCGTAATATATGTAAATTGCAATGTCTTACAATACATAAAATTGTATTGTGTATACATCGATTAGTTTAAGTCAAAACTTTGAGCTCCTAAAACGATTTTTACAATATCAGTTACATAACCCACGACTTCAAAAATCATGACACCATTCTATTAAATATCTGACCGATGTGATTATGATAACAAAATTCCAAACACATAAAATCTGGTACACTTTGAAGAAAGTAGACTATTCAAAATAATTTATTTGAAGAAGAAAGATTACTCAAAACAGCATTTTTAATACATGGAGCTAAATGCTGTGATTATGATAACAAAATTCAAAAGACATAAAATCTGATACACTGTGCAGAACGTAGAACAAATTTCCAAAGACATATAATCTGGTACACTGTGAAGAAAGTAGAACAAAATTCCAAACACAGCAAAATCTGATACACTGTGAAGAACGTAGAACAAAATTCCAAACACAGCAAAATCTGATACACTGTGAAGAACGTAGAACAAAATTCCAAACACAGCAAAATCTGATACACTGTGAAGAACGTAGAACAAAATTCTAAACACAGCAAAATCTGATACACTGTGAAGAACGTAGAGTTTTAAAAATAATTTATTTGAATACTCAAAATAGCATTTTTAATACATGGAGGTAAATGATATATCATTGACTACTTTGTATCTGATCTCTTATCCATCGTGTATCTGATAGTATGTGGTTATGGCAACAGAATTCCCAAACACATTAAATCTGAGACGCTCTGAAGAACGAAGTACAGTATTCAAAATAATTAATTTGAAAAACAAACATTACACAAAATAATATTCTAAAACATGAGCTAAATGACTACATCACGTACTATCTAATTTATGATTGACTACATCACGTACTATCTGATAGTATGTGGACGCCCTCGGAATTATATGGAGCAATACGGCCATGTGTTCTCAGCAACAAATCATTTTGGATCCAGTCATAAAATTGTCCACACCTTCTATCGACCAGGTCACTGAGATTAATAATGTCTGTTTTGTTGTCCATAAGACTCTGGTAATGAATAAGCTGCGAAAGTCTTTCTACTGTTGCCTCCAGCTGCTGTTGTTGATCTTCAAAAAGACCCTGTTTCAATTCTTTTTCTGTCGGTGTCAATATATCGCTGAGTATTTCATCACCTGCAAACATATGAAATGCAAAAGCATATGAATAAGCGATGATGCGCCTTGCTATAAATAGCCTTTGCAGTGCATTTTTTAGCCAACTATAATCAGTGAAACTGCCGGATTCCTTGCTTTCAAAATTTGAAATTTTCTGCTCTAAAAATTCCCTCTGCTTCAGTGAATGGTTATATTTGGAGTAATAATGGTCAAAATCACGTGTTGCCTTCTCAATATCCTTCTCCTCCTCCTGATCTTCTTTATATCCAGCACAAGTATGCCGAACAATGGCTCCAGTGGCGGCACCACACAACCAACAGAAGTGTTGGCCACATACGCATCTCATGGAGTTGCAGCCACCATCTTTTGCGGCGTTTTTCCCACAACGGGGGCACGACTGGGTATTAACCGCAATCCAATTTTGAGACTGAGACTCAGACTCGTCCCGACATTTCTTATCCCAAAGCTTCCAAATGGAGCAGGAGCAAGGAGAGTGTGGTTGAGCCAAACAATTAAAGCAAAACTGATGTCCGCAAGTGCACTGGATCTCACAGTGAACATGATCTAGTCCTTCAACTCGAACTGCATTTCCACAATGGGGAACACTAGGGCACCACTTCACTTTCTCGTTATCGTCAATAAAGGACTGAAATAGGAAGCGATCGAAGCGTTGGGCTGCTTCAGGATCTTCTGCGGCGACTAACTTTCTTATAATGTCTTCGTCACAGATGACATTGCAGTCAGCAGCCATGCACTCAATCCGCTTGCAGCTTTGTCCCTCGCTTATCTTAACAAGGAACTGCCGCGTCCAGCAGACATTGCAGAAAGTGTGACCGCAGTCCATCGTTGTGGTGTCCTCCTCCTTCAAACCCTCCTCTCCACAGATAGTGCAAACAGTAACTACGGAATTTGTGGATTCCGGCCGTGTAATAGCAAGACCCGCTTCAGAAAACAAGCACTCCTTCCCTTTTTCAACAAATGCATCAACTAATCTTTCAAAATCCCAGCGGTGATGAATTAAGAGTGTTCGAGCATGTTGCTCCTTTACAGCAAGAAATTCTACCTTACCTAGAACCTCTCTCTGTGCCGGCAATAAAGATGCTTCTGTTATGAGTTGGAGTTGGATGGCCCGTGCAGGTGCAGGGACAGACATGGAGGAAGAAGCCTCTAGATACTCCTCATCGCCGCTCATCAAATCCTCTTCGCTCTCACTGCTAATCAACAAGTCCGCCATGGCAAATCCTTTACGATTCTGTAGCTGCTATCATGCAAGAAAAAGAAAAAATAATTTAACCTGAGAAGCGGATTCTTCCTATGCAACCCTAGATGGCTACATTAGTGCATTTTATAGCGATAAATGTATCGAACACTTTTTCTACCCGCCCACATATATGGATGGTCTATCTGGCTATGCACAGATATAAAGGTCTTATGGACCAAATGCCCAGAATGATCTCGTCAATGAAAATGATTCAATACATGGCAAAAAGTGTAAACATGGCAATTGGACAATTAATTTAATTTGATTTTTTCTTGGAGATTTAATGGGCGTTAATTTGACTTGGTGATTTAATGGGCCACAAAGTAGTTTAATTTGACACGGTGAGAGGCGGGTCATAGTTTGAAGAAAGTGGAGAAATATTTTAATCACAAAAAAAGGAAAATTATGTCCAAGTCCGTCATACGAGTATTTATATCAAAATAAAGAGTTGTTATTATATATATATATATAAAATGGAAAAGAAGAAACAATTTTTGAGTTCACAGTTATCTTGATTTTCAAAAATCAAAGGATTCCTTTTAAAATAATTCATATTTGTCTTCAAAGTGCACCAAAAAAATTTAAATATATATATATATTACAACAATTTTTCTCAAATTTTCGACCATAATTCAATTTTTATAACTTATATTTCAATGACTCCAATTAACGTTCGACACTATAAAAGCATAACTATGGTGGTGGAAAGATATATTGGATATCTTGATTTAGCATACTTATACTCACAAAATATTAAACTTGCATATCTTTATTTTTTTTAATCCCCTTTGGAGCAAATAAATATGATTTTCTTTCTTTCCTTTGAGTTGAGTTGAGGTTCTTATTTCTCACATTTGGTTAGGAAGTAAAAGTTTATTTGCAAAGATATTGACTACCCAAGATGCACAGGACAGTTTCGTGTAGCGTATGCACCAAGTTACTAGGTTTATTTTATCCTTTGATATTATTGTTGCATCGAGACACACTCTCCAACCATGTAAGGAAGAGATGTTGCAATGTCCTCTTATGTTATCTAAACATTTTGACTTGGTCAAATTACATAAAAATAAAAAAACATAAAATTAATAATTATAATTATTAATAAAACATTTTGACTCGCTCAAAATACATCAAAATAAAATAATCTAATTAATAATTATATTTATCATTATAATTATAAATAATAACTAGGTCCATCTTAACTCTAGATCTACCAAGTTTCCAATAGGGATCAAATCGATTTTCACATTGAAGGATTTTTGCACCTTAAGAGATTTGATCCCTCTCGATGCTTGGTAAATTTGGAATTAAGATAGATCTAGGATAGTTTACTCAATAAAAGAAGTTATGGTTCTCTTCTTCTAATTCTATATATATGTAATTTAATATGTTATTATGCATTGAATTGTGAACTTATTTCAAGTTATACAGTAATTTTTTGTTGAATATGTTATTGTTCTAATTCTAACATAAGATTAAAGTAGAAGGATTCAGTTGACTGATCTATGATCAACCTTTATCTTCCCACATGCACACATAAACCCTAGATAGTAGTTTGACGGCGTTTTATTATATTTTTGGGCATAGATTCTAAGTTTCTTGTCACTATCATATTGTGGCTTTAAACCTTACCTATAAGAAATCAACTCCCATTAACACTTGGGACAAGAAAATACATTCCCCTATTATTACACGAGGATATAAGATAAGAAAATACTTTCCCTTATCCACTTGAAATTAATACATAGAAAAAGATATAATTATATAAACCATATATGGATTTTCGTATTTGTTTTCTTTGGTTTTAATTATGACTGCTCCATCGTATATGTCATATTTTCAAATTATGAAGGGGGATTTCTCGCAAATTCACTCAAGATAGCCTTTACAATTATATTAAACTTAAAATTAAATTATGTGATGGATACAATATAGCTAAAATTTGATAGCCGTTACAATTATATTAAAATTAAACTTAAATTATGTGATGGATACAATATAACTAAAATCAGAGTGTTTTCCATTATTACTTGAACTCTTCTCCTGTGATATTTCCTTACTAGATACTTAGTTTCCACATCACATACATGTGACTTGGTAAATGTATCCACTTGCTGAATATGATAAGTAACCCCTTTCGGATATGATTCTTACATGAAAATGATCTCAACATATGTCTAACTAATAAGAGAAAATGTTCTATAGTCACCATCCCCTTTATGGCCACTTCTATTAAGCATTGAGTATGATGAACCTAACCACTATATAACAATCAAATTTTGAGGAGAATTAATATTTATTAATTTATTTAGACAACATTAATAGTTATTTGATGATGGCCATCATGATTTTTCCTTGGTGGTATGGTTGATACTTGTTGTTGTGTTTATGCTTTGAGTATTAATATTACATGAAGCATTGGTACTCTTATGATGATAACCTTTGTTGATGGTTTAATACTAGTCTATCCTCATTTTTATTTGATCCGTGATCTGCACATTGTCAATGGTGTGCATATGTTTGACGCCTCATTATGATGTATCCATATATTGGATACCCTACCTTTGACATGGTTAATACTATGATTTATGATATATGCATATGTTGGATTAATTTTTTTGATGTATGCGAGTGTTGGATATCATTCCTTTAATATGATTCACAATATATATGCATATGGTATATACCTTGTTATGATATATGTGTACATAGGATACCCCTTTTTTGAATGTAAGACACTTTATGATCTTTTATACATGCAGTCTCCATTAACATGTACACATGTACAAAATGTCTTACCAATATTAGATTCCATATTATTGTTGTTAGTGTTTATGCATGTACAATATGTCTTACCAATATTAGATTCCATATTACTGTTATTAGTGTGTATTATTATTGATGTCAAGTGATGCAGTGCCATTGATGTTAGCCTTAAGGGGAGCCAACCCAATATTGTGTAGTAGAGGGCCAAGCAAGGTGTTGAAGCAATGAAATTAGGTGCTTACACGAGATACTTGCATGGAAAGACGAAGTTCAAGCGATAAAAGGCCAAGTAGGGTGTTGGGAGCATTTTCATTTTCATGGAGACACTTAACGAAATTTGGTGTTTCATGAACTAAAACTTGGTTTTTTGACAATAATTAACCTTGAGAAGATTAACGCATATATTTGTATCACACGTAAAAATCAATGGTCCATGTTTTTTATCGGGGTCACAACATGTGCAAATTTTAACGTGTGATTATGCATGCAATGGATCCAATGGTCGAGAATGAATCGATCCAACATCCTAAATTATATTAAGCTCACACATATGTGATGATTAAAGCAAGGAATGCACCCGATCTAGTATCTATTATGGCATGGAAGCACATCGACAAACAATTGGAAGATTTGATGACATGGAATCATAGAATATTGACAAGCATAATTTATTTTTGGTCGATTTTGATGGTCCAATAGATGATTTTTAGGAGACATGTGGAAGGTACATGAAAACACTCAGATACATGGCAATATTTGAGTGGTCGTAGTAGATGTCATGGTAGTTGAAGTGGTAAATGAGGTAACAATGGTGGGTCTGGTACTAGAAGTGGATACACAAAAAAAGGGAATCAAAGTATAATTTTATATATGAATGTTAAGGAGGGTATCAAGTATGACATGAAAAAATGATGTGGTAGAAGAAATGGTAATAGAAATACATGGTGAATAGTAATTGATCCCTTGTGGATTTACATGGAAGACCTTGAGGTCTTCGGGTTTTCACGAGGACCATGATTGGTAAAGTTTTATTTTATTTTATTTTAGCTGAATCTTTTTGAAAGCCAAGGTTACAGACCTTAATCTCCAAAAACCAAGCTAATTTTACCAATAAAACAGTGACCAACAAAACAGAATTGAACCTTTCAAAGAACCAGTTTCCTTTCAATTTGGAAAGTGAAATTTCCAAAATCAAAATTTATGTCCCTCTCACTGAGTTGGTCACCCAAGATATATATAGATGTAAAATATTGAAAGCTTTAAACTTAGGAGAAAACAATGACTCTGTCAACTTAAATGATGATCAACCAGCTCTCTTGTTTGGCCCAAAAATTGAAGGGAAATTCTAGGAAGGAGTAGTGCCTCCTTTCTATGTCAGTTTAAATATACATGAAAAAATCCTACATAATGCTATGCATGACTCAAGCACTTTGCACAATCTCATGCCCAAGGTGATCATGGAGAGATTAGGCCTAGAGATAACCAGACCATATAAATACTTACATTCTTTTGACTCTAGTAGAGTAAAATGTTTGGGCCTGATCAAAGACCTCTGTGTGAATTTGACCCAAATCCCAGCCAAATGCATGGTTATGGATGTTGTAGTGGCTGATGTATCTCCCAAATATGGCATGTTTCTGTCAAGATCCTAGGGTGCCAAGCTATAGGGTAAAATGCAGATGGACATGAAATATGCCACTATGCCTATTTTTAGCCAACTTAGAAGACTCTATAGAAAATCACACATGAAATTCATGGTGAGCAGCCTAGAGAAACCAGAGAATGTCCCTCTTTACTCTGTCCATATAGACCTAGACTCTTTTATCCTTTATAATGATGAATTCACTAATGAGAAAGAACTGGAGGATAAAAATTTAACCTGTGAAGTAGGGGTCACAAATCCAAACACAACTGAAACCCTGAAAATAGAGGAAAAAAAGGGAGAAGTACTTGCAAATTTTGCTGAATTAGAAAACCAGAGTGAACAGAACCAAGACTGTAAACAACAAACTACCCATCAACCTAAACTCCATGAAAATCATGAGGAACAAAACATAACACAACACAGTGCTGACCTCAGGAAACAACATAATAATGAACATGAGATTAAGGATGAAATTGATAACAAATCTGCAAGTAGCCCCTTATGGAGCATGAGTTTTGATGGATCTTGCACTAAAAGGAGTGCAGGAGCAGGAGTATCATTGCACAACACCAAAAAAAGTTATGCTAAGAGTCACGCTTTCAAGTTAAACTTCAAATGCACGAACAACATAGCAGAATATGAAGCTCTCCTCTTAGGATTACATCTATTAAAAAAACTAGGAGCTAAGAGGATAGTTGTTCATGGAGACTCAGAACTGGTCATCAAACAAATAAATGGAGAATACACTGCCAAACACCCTAGATTAAGGGCATATAGAAATGACGCCATGGATATTTTGAAAACATTTATAGAATATGAGGTTGTGTTTGTCCCTAGAAGTCAAAACATACTTGCAAATGGATTGGCTTGTGTTGCTAGTTCATATCATAGATCACATAGTGATAAACAGTTCATTGTTCAAAAAAAATACAAACCAGCAGTACCAGATAATGAAAAATATTGGTAGGTTTTTTAGGGTGACAAACAGATAGAGGATTTCCTGCTTTTCAAGAATGAGTTTGAATTGCCAAGTTCAAACTCCCAGTCCAATGAAGACTGTTTGGAGGAAAAGCCCCTTGATGAAGAAAAACCATTCCCTATTGTAGAAATAAACATGCTCACCAGACAATTCGAAATCCAACAGAAGAATACACAAATGCAGATAAGGAAGACATAGAGGTACTCCAGTCCAAAGACAAAGGTATACCCAGAGAACTAGCACCCCTAGAAGACCTCTTTGATTTTAATGATGTGGAAAAGAAACCAACAATAGAACCCACTGAGTCTGATATTGAAGAATGCAATATAGGCAGCAAAGACAAGCCTAAGATGATCAAATTGTCTAAAACATTGCCAGCTCATATAAAACTAAAATACATTGATCTATTTAAAGAATTTGTTGATGTTTTTGCTTGGAGCTATGAAGACTTGAAGGCCTATGACACAAAGACCATCTAGTGTAAGATACCATTAAAAGAAAAATAGAAACCTTTTAGGAAAAAACTGCGCAGAATAAACCCTGTACAGTTACCTCTGGTAGGAAAGGAAATTAAGAAAATGTATGATGATGGAATCATAGTCCCTGTGAGGTTTTCAGACTGGGTATCTAACCTTGTGGCTGTAAGGAAAAATACAGGAGAAATTAGGCTGTGTATAGATTTCAGAAACTTAAACAGAGCCTCACTAAAAGACAATTACCCCTTGCCCAAAATGGAACACATCCTACAAAGGGTAGTTGGTTCTAAGAGGATTTATCTGCTAGATGGATTTTCAGGATATAACTAGGTATTGGTACTCCCAAAGGATCAACTCAAAACAACCTTCACAACTCCTTGGGGCACTTTCATGTATGTGAAAATTCCTTTTGGATTGATGAATGTTGGTGCCACCTTTCAAAGAGCCATGGATATTGATTTCTCAAAAGAAATAGGACACTTCATTGTGATTTATTTATATGACATCACATTCTATTCCAAAATAAATGAAGAACACCTAGCTCACCTCAGGAAAGTCTTTGAGAAATGTAGAAAGTTTGGGCTATCTTTAAATCCCAAGAAGACATTTTTTGGTCTCCAAGAAGGAAAACTTCTAGGTCATATCATATCAGAAAAAGGGATTAAAATATACCCAAAAAGGGTGGAAGCTATATTGCAGATCAATCACCCCAAAAACATCAAATAACTTCAGTATTTCATTGTGAAGATTAATTTCTTGAGGAGGTTTATACCTAACCTAGCAGAACTCCTTAGAAACATGACCAATATGCTGAAGAAAGAAGTAGGAGTTAAATGGACTCTAGAAGCCAAGAAATCCTTTAAGCTGGTAAAACATACACTAACCCGAGCAACAGTTCTCATCAGCCCTGATTTTACTAAGGATTTCCTCATTTTCTCATTTACATCAGAGCATATTCTGGCTGCTGTCCTATTACAGAAAAATCTAGAAGGATAAGAGCAGCAAATTGCATTTTTCAGCAAGGCATTAAGAGATGCACCTCTGAAATATAATATCATGGAAAAACAGGCCTATGCCTTGGTAAAGGCCTTGAAGGATTTTAGAGTTTATATTTTGCATTCTCATACTATTGCTTTCGTGCCTAGCATAGTGGTAAAAGACATCTTGTCACAAGATCCAGATGGAAAAAGAGGTAAGTGGATTGTTGTGATACTAGAATATGATTTGGAAATCAAACTCATTAAACTCATCAAGGGTCAAGGCTTATCACAATTAATGGTTGAATCTAACTTACAAGCCCTTGACATAAATATGGTAATTGCATTGGATGAACATGAAGGGTTACCAGCTCCCATGGTTGAATATAATTTCAAAAACTCACCTTGGTATGCTGATATTTTGTATGTGCTTACCAATATTAATGCTCCTCTTGATTTATCCAAGACAAAGGCAAGGTTTTTAAAGTTGAAAGCTAGAAATTATTGCATTTTAGATGAAGGTTTATATTGGAAAAATGCTAATGGTTTATTGCTTAAATGTTTCCCTGAAGTTGTTGCATATAGGATCAAGCATGAGCTTCATGAAGGAGAGTGTGGAGGTCATCTTTATTGGAAAACCACTGCCAATAAAATCCTTAGAGTTGGTTATTACTGGCCCACCCTCTTCCAAGATGTCCAAAAAATGATAGTTTCCTACCACAAATGTCAAATCTTTGAGGGAAAAATAAAACTCCTCCCTTTACCTTTGTAAATAGTCATTGTTGAAGCTCCTTTTCAACAATGGGGCCTATACTTCATTGGATAAATCCACCGTGCTTCATCTGCCCAGCATAGATGGATACTCACAGCCACTGATTATTTCACTAAATGGATAGAGGCCATCCCTTCTAGGAATGCCACAGACTCAGTTAGCATAAAATTCCTTGAAGACCATATCCTATCTAGATTTGGCTGCCCTAGGAAAATTATCACTAACAATGCTGCTGCATTTGGTTCCAAAATTATGATTGATTTTTTCCACAGATATCATATTGTACTTAGTCATTCCACTTCTTATTACCCTCAAGGTAATGGGCTGGCAGAATCATCAAATAAAATTTTGGTGAACATCATCAAGAAGCTGTTTGAAGATAAAAAAAAAGTCATGGCACAATAAGCTAGTGCATGCTTTATGGGAAGATAGATTTACAACAAAGAAATCCATTGGAATGTCTCCTTATCAGCTAGTTTATGGGGTAGATGCGGTAATCCCTACCAGTTTAGGAGTACCAGTGATAAAGTTGGTCCAAGAAATATAGTCAGAGGAAGATAGCATGGTGAGGAGGATCAATCAAACCATACATCTCCAGAAAACAAGAGAAGAAGTCTACAACAGAACTCAGAAAGTACAAGAGAATATCAAAAAGTTGTTTGAGAAAAGGACAAAGGCCTGTGATTTCAAAATTGGAGACAAGGTACTTAAATGGGACTCTAGGAGAGAAGATAAGGGTAAGCATGGCAAGTTTGACAATTTATGGCAAGGCCCTTACATCATTCAATTTGACATTGGTCCCAATGCATTTTTTCTGCAAGAAATGGATGGTACAGAATTGTTTTGGGGTCCTATCAATGGTAGGATTGTAATGTTCATTTTTTAGGAAATTGCTACAACAATGAGAAAATCTCAAGATATTCTAAAGTTGGAGCTCCAGCAATAAGCAAGCACAATAATGGTGTAGCAGCAACACTCAACTCATAAAAACATGAGAGAAATCCATATCCTTATCATTAAATAATAGTAGCAACAATGAATACAAGATCTTGAGGAAAAAGGTCACTCAAGAGAGGCAATGCTCAGCCTCAAGAAAAAAGTACAAGATACATGACAAAACCAATGCTACACAATGTATATCAAGCTATGAAAACGCAGTATTATAGAGAAACTCCATGCTACATATGTAAAATACATAGATAAACAAATGTATGGCCCAATATAATAATGAGAGTGAAGATATCAGCTCCCAAATACTACCTCATGTCAATCCTGGAAGGATTGACAATAAAATACAAAATCTGCAAAATGCCGAAGTTGTTGGGTAGCTGCAACAACTCAAAAATAGAACTGGATGGAGATGGATGAATTTGATGCTCAAACTGAATATGCCTCCTCCAATGGATCTTTCAAGTGAAAGGCTAATCCCTTCACCAAATATCTTCCCCTCCAAATGAATCTGCAAAGCCCTACTATAAATGCTCCTCTAGAATAGTGCAGTCACTAGATGAAACTGCGTTGTAGGGAAAGATAATGATTTGGCCTTGATGCCAAAATCTGCAATGAGCTCCGGGATGCCTCCAAACTGATATTCCAAAGGAAAGAGAGTCTTCTCCTCTGAAAAAAGGCTGAAGGAGACGGTGTTGTGAACCCTCACTGCAACACCCAGCAACACAGTGTTAATCTGCTATAGAAATAATGCTGTCTTGATGGAGGATGCTTGGCCTCAAGCCTGGATGTGACGAAAATGAAGAAAAATCCCTCAAGAGACCTCTCAAGAAGGAGAATGAATCCTAAACAGGAATTCCTCTGGAAATTCTTGCTAAGCAGCAAAGAATGCTCCAGTTGTCTAACTAGACAATGACATGAATAATACAAGCATGAGAAACAATGGTTGGCTTGTCCTCCTTTTAAACAAATTAAAGCTCCATTAGGGTTTCCTCCACCAAATTTCCCTTTCCTCATTCACACTGCGTTGGCTTCCTAAGTAAGCCACTCCTTCTATGGCAGTGCTATTGACTTGGTCAACTTAACCAAGCCTCCTTGCAAATATCCTTGTTCACACATGAGGGTGTGCAAACTAGCTCCAAAGATGATCCCCTTTCATACTTAGAGGGATTTTATTGAGGTTTTTATTATGCAATGGGTTTCCTTACCCATTTATTCTCCTCCTAGGTGAAATTAGAAAAATTAATGTTCCAAATTATTGTCAGAAAACTTTGGAACATTACAGTCCTCCCCTCCCAAATGTTGCTTGTCCCCAAGCAACTGCAAGGACAAAAATAGATAGCCTCTCCTCAAGGCATGGAGTCTATAATGTGTTGAGGAACATCTTCCTCATGTGGATCCTTCATCTCCAAGCTATGAGCCATGAAAAATGAGTCACCTTCTAATTAGGAAACTCCTGGAAACTGTCCTCCACCTTTGGCTCCAGCAATGTAGGTGGGCTGAAAATCTGATCCTGGTAGACAATGTAGCCTCCCCAAACTGTCCATCTCTCCACTTATGATAAGTGTAGAGAAAGTGTTGATCCTGTGCTACAAAATACTTGTCCTCAAATGGAAAGATGAAGACTAGATCTCCAAAGATCTCTCCTCCAACGCTGAAAAACATGTTGGCCCAAATATCTCCATATATGATGAGTTAGAAGTCATCATCATATGGTATCTCCTCCATCATATGGCTCACCTCATAAGGAAACCAATGAGCTGCTATAGTGGCCATGCCATCTTCCATTCTCCCTTTAGAACATGTAGTGCAAAGTGTGTTGGAATTTTCTCCCTCCAAGGACACATCCACCCAATGTGTCTCTCCTCCAATCATGCTCCCAAGAAAAGTTCCAGCAATATCAATCAGGGGAACCATAAGGAGAATCATTCTGGCTTCCACGTGTAGTAAATGAGAAGGAAAATGGTCCCTCAAATGTAGTCAATGTAGTTTGACTTTTCACTGCCATAGAAAATAAAATGATGGGTGGCCTCCCCACCATTTGCTTGTTGACCCAGTTTTCTCACAAATCTGAAGAAAGTGTAGGATGTAATGTGTATTGTGAGTACATTCTGCATGAGAAATATCCTCCCCACATCCTCTTAGGGAGTGAGTATCCATTATGTCCTTATGTAGACCATCAAATCTAGAAGGAAGAATATCCTCCTTTGAGCAAATCCCTATACATATATGGTTAAGAGATGCATATATATAGAAAAATCACCATGCAAATGAACAATACTCTCACCACATGTTTTGCTCACATAAATGGAGTGGTCCATAGATGAGTCTCCCCTCATCCTCAAAGGGAAAAGAGTTGACTGTGCTAACTCCTCCATCTCATCATGATCCATGGAGTGCCTCCTCATGCTCTTCAAGTGGTTTTTCCCACAGGAAGGAAAGAAATGTAGTGTGGCCCTCATGGTTGGCCCACGGTTTCTCCTGAAATGTAAAACATGTATAATAAGGAGAATCATGCTCCCAATGGGCATCCTAAATCTCAAGCCCACTCTCCAACAAAAGCCTCCCATGAACATATACATATCAGTAATACATGGAAGCAAAAACCAATAGAAACAAGTTATCACATGACAACTGGAAAGTGGATCAAGGTCCCACACAAGGAACCAGGGCAGTGCATGCCCTACCTACATCAAATCAAACAAAAAAAAGTGCTCTCCCAACCATTTGTTTGTTGCCACAATCATCCTACAAGATGTGAACATGAAAGTACAAAAGGGTGTCAATGGTGCACACCAAAAATCATGTGGCTCTCCCCACAAACCACCAATGAGATAGCCAATCTCAATGCTACAAATGGCTTCAAATACATCATGGTACAATATGCAAGAAGGGACAATCCTCCTTGGTACAATATGCTGCTCATAAAAATAACATAAGTAGAAAACATAAGGTGAAATTGTACATTCTTCATCATGCACTAGAAGACTTGAGCTGAAATGGCCAGCTGAAAATGCTCCCTTACTCTCAATGAGTAGGAAGGTGGCTTTGACATCCTCTCCATCATCATCCAGGCTCTGCATCTCCCCATATGCTAATGTATGTCCTGTTGGATGCCCTCCCAAATGAACTCCTCTTCCAAGGCAAGATACGCATCAAAATGCATGGAAAAGAAGTTCTCTTGTACTACATGCGATAGCTTCTCCTTGAGACTAGAATCTCTAGTTAAGAAGACTCTATCATGGGAATAGATGACCATGTCATCCATCATATACTCATCATCTCTATCCAAGTCATCTAGAATCATATATGCATCAAGATCCTTAGAGTACTCAACTAAGAGCTGAGATCTCCAGTAAGGATCAATCCTCCTCAGGGATAGCGGTGGTGATCTGGCATGTGTAGCTCTCCTCAAGCTGATGTCTGCTAATTTTACATCCCTCATGCCAAATTTCTCCTCCAAACTCTTCACCTCTCCAAAATACAAGAGCGGTGAATCCAAGACAAAATTTCTCTCATCAATGGTAGATCAGGTGGCCTCCATGGTGGAATGCCTCTATGCAGTGAGACATCTATGTCAAGAGTGGACTGCACATAAGGTTGGGCAATCTTGCCCTTGCTCTCATAGTGCAAAATATTCTGCCTCTTCTTTGCACTAGCTCTCTGAAATAGAGAAGGGTGTGGACTCCTCATCATATGATGCTTCTCTCCCTTCCTCCCTCCTTCTTCCAGCTGCAATGCTGCACAATCACGATACTCATTGATTGTGCTAGGAACTCCATCAATAAGATCCTAGGGACCTCCTTGCAAATATGCAAGAATCCCTCTAGCTAGAGCAAGAGCTCCTCCTTCCTCTTCATCAAGTACTACATCAACTCTAGAAATGACAGCATTGTTGCCCTTATCTTCCTTAACATGAGTGTGAAACTCTCCAATGATTGGACCCTCTTTTGAAAAAGAGACCCCTTTGCCTCCTTGTGCCAAAAATGAAGATCTTTCCTCTAAATAAGCATCATGAAAAATATCAGCCTCCTTCATGGCTTTCTGAAATTTTTTTGAGTCTATGGTTTCCTTCATTGCATGCAAGGGTTTTATTTGTTTGAATGTGTTTGTTTCCTTTACATGCATTTCAGAATTCCTCCTATCAAATATCTTCATCAAATTTATGATGAGCATTTCACATGAATAGGTATTTTCATTTTTCAAAGTAAAAGACTCAAATAACCACCATACATAGACTTTACCTCCCAAGTGCAGCACTTCTACTCTGATGGCATCATCTTCAGTAATCTGATGCTACTGCAGAAAGGTGTCTAGATCTTCAATCCAAGCCTTGGTTGAACAAGTAGGAGAACCATAAAAGACATATAGAATAAATATATCCACATCATGATGCTTGCTCCTCCTCACCATGATGTTGAAAAACTCCGGAAAATTAATATGATCTCTAAACCTCTGGGTTTGAGATTCATACTCATGCAAGAAACCTCTAAGAGTTCCTTTCTTCAGCATTATTTCTTCTTCTTCTTCTTCTCTTGTCATGGAAAAACTGGCCATGTGATTGTGCTGTGTATGCTCACATCCCCTACAAGAAAATCTAGAGTTTGCATCAATGTCAAACCCTTTTGGAGATCCTGTACAAATCTCCCTCCTTATCTTCTCAAATTCTTCATGAATGGTCAGTAAGGATCTTGGAAGAAGCTTGGTAAGCTTACATTCCCTTTTCTCTCCATATAATGGAGTCTTCATATTCTCTTTCTCTGATATGATGTATGAGATCCACGGGTCTGTAAGATTCCCTCTTTAGGAATATCAAAGCTCTATTCCAAAGATTGACTGTAGGGGCATTTACTGGATATGTCACCTTTGAAAAAGGATGAGATCTAGAGGCTACCTAGCCATCTGCAGACTCTGTCTATAAAGTTTGAAACCTTCCCCTTCAGGGATTTATCACTTTATCTTGAAGCCACAGGCTGAGCCAAAGATCATGCTCTGATACCACTGTAATGTTCCTTTTTTCAGGAAATTGCTACAACAATGAGAATATCTCAATATATTCTAAATTTGGAGCTCCAGCAATAAGCGAGCACAATAATGGTGTAGCAGCAACACTCAATTCATAAAAACATGAGAGAAATCCATATCCTTTTCATTAAATAATAGCAGCAACAATGAATACAAGATCTTGAGGAAAAAGGTCACTCAAGATAGGCAATGCTCAGCCTCAAGAAACAAGAACAAGATACATGACAAAACCACTGCTACACAATGTATATCAAGCTATGAAAACGCAGTTTTATAGAGAAATTGCATGATACATATGTCAAATACATATATAAACAAATGTATGGCCCAATATAAAAATGACAGTGAAGACATCAGCTCCCAAAGACAACCTCATGTCAATCCTGGACGGATCGGCAATAAAATATAAAATCTGCAAAATGCCGGAGTTGCTAGGTAGCTACAGCAACTCAAAAATAGAACTGGATGGAGATGGCTAAATCTGATGCTCAAATTGAATATGCCTCCTCCAATGGATCTTTCAAGTGAAAGGTTGATCCCTTCACCAAAGATCTTCCCCTCCAAATGTATCTGCAAATCCCTACTGCAAATGCTCCTATAGAATAACACAGTCACTAGATGAAATTGCATTGTAGGGCAAGAGAATGAGTTGACCTTGGTGCCAAAATATTTAATAAGCTCTAGGATGCCTCCAAACTGATATTCCAAAGGGAAGAGAGACTTCTCTTCTGAAAAATAGCTAAAGGAGATGGCGTAGTGAACCCTCATTGCAACAGCTAGCAACACAGTGTTAATCTGTTGTAGAAATAATGTTGTCATGATGGAGGATGCTTGGCCTCAAGCCTGGATGTGAGGAAAATGAAGAACAATCCCTCAAGAGACCTCTCAAGAAGGAGAAGGAATCCTAAACAGGAATTCCTCTGGAAATTCTTGCTAAGCAGTAAAGAATGCTCCAATTGTCTAACTAGACAATGAGATGAATAATACAAGCATGAGAAAAAATGGTTGCCTTGTCCTCCTTTTAAACAAATGAAAGCTCCATTAGGGTTTCCTCCACCAAATTTCCCTTTCCTCATTCACATTGCACTGGCTTCCTAAGTAAGCCGCTCCTCCTTTGGCAGTGCTATTGACTTGGTCAACTTAACCAAGCCTCCTTGCAAATATCCTTGTTCACACATGAGGGTGTGCAAACCAGCTCCAAAGATGATACCCTTTCATACTTATAGGGATGTTATTGAGGTTTTTATTATGCAATGGATTTCCTTACCCATTTATTCTCCTCCTAGGTGAAATTAGAAAAATTAATGTTCCAAATTATTGCCGGAAAACTTTGGAACATTACAAGGATGCTCAAGCATTATTTTTGCTAAAACCAGTTTAAAGTTTTCACCCCTATTGTAAATATCATTGCTTTTTTTTTTTTTTTAAAGAAAATAAAAAATATACAAATATAGAAAGAGAAAGGTTGAGACAAGCTCAAATCCTGAACCCATGGAGTTCTAAAAAGAATGGCTCAAATCAAATCAAAACCTAAGCCGGAGGAAAGAGAAAAATATTGGTTCTAACATGCTCAAAACTTGACCCAGCAAAAAAGAAAAAAACAACTCTAATAGGATCAAAACCAGAGTTGAATGAAGGAAGAAAGGTGACTCTAAAAAGCTCAAAATCTGAGTCACAACAAGAAGGAAGAATGTTTTTGAATTACAGATCCTTAGCCTTCAAAGTTTTGGTTTTTGAAGTTCTGCAAGTTTCAGTTCATGTGTAGTTTGTCTTTATGCCATGGACCCACAGCAAAACAGACAGTCTAATCCTAGTTTAGCTATGTTTTCAATTTCTATTTTAGAATACAGAGAATGAAAATCTGTTAGACTGTTTAATCCTGGAAGATATTAGTTTAGGTAGAGAAGCTATGAGTCCAACTGTTTAATTTGGTCTCATGGAGGAATAAGGTTAGACTTATATTAGTTCCCTGCTTTCCATAAAAATGGTGATAAGAAAGGTCTGCAAGTATAATTTCACCTTGAAGAAAAATGTTAGAACAATAGGATGGGTAGGTAGTTGCTAGGGAAAATATTGCTGCTGATATAACACTCATCATGTCTGCAAAAGTTGAATCAGAGAAAGAAAAATATGGTCAAGTTCAAGGCTCAGACCTACTTCCAAAGATTTCATCTAAGATTCTTGACACCTTCAAGAATATGCCCTCCCCATGTGAAGCCACCGTTAGCCACCTGTAATAATGTGGCAAAGAAAAATGGTGTCTAAATTGATGATTGAGCCTTCAAGTGAATATTTTCTTTGAAAATATGTCACGCTTAAAGTCTCATGTGTCTTTATCCTTCAGAAATATTCACTGTTGTTTCCCTTAAAAGTGTTCAAACCTGCTATTCTACTATGAAGGGAACTGTTTAAAGAGGCCTCCGTATCCCTCATTTCCCTTATGTTTTACCCCTCAATTTCCCCCATAACCTTCAAAATTCCCTTTAAACCTCATAAATTTCCTCTTATAAGGTTTAAAAACCCCTTTCTCACCTATCAGAACCTTCATTTAGCCTCAAAATCCCCTTTTTAAGGCCTAAAGCAACCTTTTTTGCATTATGGGGGTATTAGCCACCAAGAGCCTATATCCCCTAGCCCCCCTCTTCCACATGTGACCCACACTACGACCAAGCACATAAGGCCTCATCGCAATCGCAGACTTCTTCTTTCCCAAACTTCCCTTCATCCTTTTTCCTGATGCGTTCCCAGCTGTCCATCCAACCAATCCAACGATCCTAATTTAACCTGACCGTTTGATGCTACCGATCAACTTCTCTGCTCCACGACAAGCCTACTTACCTCAGCATTGGGACCCGTCGAGCGTTTCGCCCATGCACCTTGCTGCTCATCGCGTTTCCTCTACACCATAGGATCTTACACCCCAAATAAAACGGTCGCCATTCAATATCGCATCATTTTTCCCCTCTCCCAACATCGTGAAACTCTTTTATGAAATGGGCGGTATTGGAAAATACACGTGTCCATCGATGAGTGAAATCACATTCCGTTTAGCCAAAACCTTTTACTGCCTTTTTGCGATGTGATAACCACCAGTGGTTTTCTAAAAACCATTTTTCCTCGCCTTCGCACCCCATTTCGAATTTAAACCTATTTACCTAATTCTGCCAGGGTTTCGACCCTCCACTGCTACATTCCACCACTCGCAATGCTCCCCCGCCATGCCCCCGAGCCTCTGTCGTAGTTATTCACACTCCTGCAGGATTTTATAATATGTTTATTGTGTTTTGCAGGTTTCAGTGGATGATCAGTTCATGCAATTTCCATAGTCACAATCAGGTGACATAGATGGCAGGGTGACGATCCTGTAGCCAAAGATTGCAAAGAAAGGAAACAAGAAGGGGTTTAATTTCATGTTTTTTCAATGAATCATTATATCTGATATTTGGAAAACCCTCCAGACCCGCCAAATAGCCAGGACACATGTGCAGAAGAAACAACAAAGAGTATCAGCAAGGACTAATATTTAATGCATAATATTGAATATTTGACACTCAGTCTGAAGATTAAATGTAGATTATCAGTGATCAAAGTAACAAAGGTGACCTATCAGTAGAGTGTTATTTTCCAAAGGTAGGGAAAACTCCCACGACCTACTCCATTTTTCATCGAGCACCAGAACAATTATTATTTGGATAGAAATTCCTAGAATTTCAGTACATTGGTTGCACAACATGGAAGACCTGAAAGCCAGATTAACCACCTTACTTGTCACAAAGGATTAAACAGAGTACTACAGCCAGAAATTATTTCAAAGGACATACCCTAAGAGTTATTGTCAACCTGACAAAGACTTATAAGTCATCTTAAGGGTACTAGCAGTTAATGTGAAGCCATTAAGCAAAGTGGGCATTATAATACTTCTTCCCCTCTGTCTACAACTGCTATCACTCACCACCTATAAGAACTCATTGAAAATACATTGTAAAGGGTTGTTGGAAATAAACTGATTGTAAGTTGTTTATTGAGTCAGAGTTCTCTGAGTAGTAGTTGTAAATAGGATGGGAGATGATTTCTAGATTGTATCAAGCTATTGGACAAGAATGTATGTGACTGGTTTTTCTCTGCTAATATGACAAGCATGTTCATCATATCCTGATCTAAGTCATTGGAAATGTGTCCCTTCTCTGTTATTGTTTTCCCTCTGTGTTACATCATGTTTCATTTTCTCTGATAAGAAACAATAATTTTAGCTTAGGATATACTACTGCAAGTACCCTAATTCTTCCTGCACATTCTTATCTTTATGTTTTCTGCTATTTGTGTATCTTAGAACAAGTTCAAAATAATTTAACCAGTTGAAGAGTTGGTTTGCCCATGCTTACTGATGTATGAATTTAGAGTTTGTTTCTTAAATTTTCTTATTTGGTTTAGCAGAAAGAATTAGGAAATAGGGAGATTTAGTGTCAGCCCTGTCCCCTAAGTTCCTTTTCCAACAGTTAGGTTTTCTAAGATCCCTTTGAGTGGAATATGAAAAGTAGATAAGGTTAAAAGTCTTTCTCTGATCTTAGACTTCACTCTGTGTTTGAGCTTAAGTGTTTTCTATTGTCTAAAAATAGTCAGGAGGACTGCTAGATTGTTGTCTTTGAAGTTAACCTCATCAAGAGTAGTGATCACAGAGGTATAAGGTGTGCACTGTCCCTTGACTTACTCTGAAGTGGTCATCTCGGAAGGTTTTCCTTTTTTTCCCATTCATGTCCTTATTGTTTCATAACATACAATTCATCTTAAGAGATCCTCTGATTTAGATGACTGTCCATTTGAAAGCCTTTGATATTTGGATTGCAAGTAAACCATTTAATGACCCCATTGCCCAATGAACTTGTATTCTCTTTGAATTATCTTCCCATTGCCAAAAATCCTTCACTATTCATTCCTCTACCTTATACTAAACCCTTCTTTCAATGTTTCCCAACCAAACAAACAAATCAAAAACCCTTGTGTTCTATAACTAGCCTAATACCTTAAATTTAACTTTAAAGATGTATTATCATTTACCTTTATAGAGAGATCCCTCTCTGGATCCAGGAGGGCTAGATCCTGAGATCCCAAAGTGGTTCTGATGTTGCCTGGTCATTTGGTATGACAGTAGGCTAAATCACTAGGACCACAACACTTGGCATGAGTACACCTGAAGAGGCTTTCACTAGTAAGAAACTTGATGTTTCACACTTTAAGATTTTTGGCTCATCTATTTATGTGCATGTGACCAAGGACGCTAGGAAGAAGTTGGAACTGGCAACTGAGATCAGGATTTTTTTGGGGTACACTGAAACACCCCATAATTATCATGTGTATTTTCCAAACAACAGAATGACTGTTGTGCAACGGGATATACAATTTGATGAGGGGAAAGCCATGCAGTTGTCCCTTGAGAGGGATCTGGAATTACATGGAAGGAGGAACTATTGGTTTGGAAGGATGAGCTTCAAGATGTGGATCAACTACATGCGGAGGATTATGGAGTGGAGGAAAACACTCATGCAAAGACATCCATCAGAAATGGCAGAAGGCACACCACAGAAGCTGATAGATTGAGACTTGATGTTGTGGAGAATGTAGGAGCCCCTAATTCATATCACATACAGAGAGAGTCTCCTAACTGATTTACTGGATACATGGCTCTCATGAGAAAATTTATTGTGACTGAAACATCTTCCTTTCAGGAAGCAGTGCAGCAACGAACTTGGTTTGATGAAATGGTGGAGGAGTATGACTCCATTATCAAGAATAGTGCATGAGATATAGTCCCAGGACCGGTCGACAAATCAGTGGTTGGATCTAGATGGATATACAAGGTAAAGAAAGCTGTTGATGGGAGAAATACAAGGCCAGATTTGTGGCATGAGGATTCTCACAGATCGAGGGGATAGATTATGATGAGAAATTTTCACTTGTCACAAGGTACTCTTCCATAAGATCCGTCCTTGCACTCTCAATGGATATGGGTTGGCGCATTCATCAGATGGATGTGAAAATTTATTTTCTCAATGGGATCACTGAGGAAGAGGCGTACATATAGAACCTTGAAGGTTTCTAAATATTCAATAGTGATTCGCATGTGTGTGAACTCAAAAGAGCATTATATGGGCTGAAGCAAGCACCCTGTGCTTGGTACACTCATATTGACAGTTATTTCACCGGACTAGGCTTCACCAAAAGTGAAGTAGATGCAAAGTTGTATCATATTGTGGTTGAGGGTAAGCTATTGATCATTTTTATTTATGTTGATGATTTATGTTTGACTGGTGATGAGTAGCTGATACACTCATGCAAGTAGGATCTTGCAAGGGAGTTCAAAATGAAGGACATCGGACTTCTTCATTGTTTCCTTTGACTGGAAATATGGCAGGAGGATGGGGAAATTTTTTTGTCTCAAGGAAAGGATGCAAAGGAGATATTGGGTTATTTTAACATGGAGAGTTTCAAAACCCATGGATACTCCTCTTCTGGGAAATTGGAGGAAAGAGGATGCTACTTCTAGAGAGGTAGTGGATGCTACTGTCTACTGACAATTAGCAGGTTCGCTAATATATCTAGTGAACATGAGACATGACATTTGCTACGCAGTTAACCAGCTAAGTCAAACTATGGTTAAGCCTACCAAGATCTTTTGGAAGACAGGGAATCATGTCATTAGATACCTGCAGGGCACATTAGAGTATGGTCTATTGTACAAATGTACAGAGGGATTGAAGCTACATGGCTTCACGGATGAAAATTGGGCAGGCATTCCATCAGACAGAAAGAACACATGAGGAGGGATATTTAGCATTGGGTCAACAATAGTTTCTTGGTATAGCAGAAAGAAACAATCCATGGCACTCAGTTCAGTGGAAGCGAAATACATGGCAGCAATTCAAGCTACATGTGAGGTTATCTATATGAGAAAGATCTCGGTTGGTTTGTTTGGTTCTTAGATGGATCCGAAAATGCTTCATTGTGATAATCATAGTTGCATTAAACTCTCAATTAATCTTGTGTTTCATGGTAGGTCCAAAAATATAGATATATGTTACCATCATATCATAGATTATGTGCAGAGATGAATAATGTTGCTTCAGTACATTCCCATAGAAGATCAGGATGTAGATATTCTAACGAAGGCGCTCACCAGGAGAAAATTTGAATACCATAGAGACATGATTGGGGTGAAGGATAATCCCTTTCTTGCTAAGAGGTAGTGTTGAGATTCAACAAGAAAATTTCAGCACCCATGCCTAGTGCATTAAGCACCTACACTAGGGTGGGGCCCACAGTGCTATTTTTGCTACATGTCTATTTTTAGTTATCCCTTAATTCGAAATGGACAATAAAATTAATCTAAATCTAAAAATAATTTTTAATAGTAAACTAAGTGTGATAAACACAATTAGTTAGTGGATTTCGAGTTAGAGGTAGTTGGTGAGGCATGCAGAGTAATTCTACTTGTAATAGAGTTCGAAGTGCAGTGGTGCATTAGTTAATGCATGCTGTAATCATTTTAACTATGTTAAGTGACTTAAACTCAGTTGTGCTAGTTTTAATTGAAGATATAAGTAGTGATATATCAAGTGAACTAAATATTAATTAATTCATAATCAGTGATCTCACATGTAGCTCAGAACTTAATATTATTAGCTTCATGCATGTCAGATCCAGTGGAGACCTAGTTGAGAACTAGGTGAAAGGGAAGTTGACTATCAATTGTGACATTATTGAATTGAACACATGTAGCCAACCACCCATCAGGGTGCCCATGATACTTGCGTAGTCAAGGAAGGCCACAATTCCTATCTTGTAGGGATATATTCCATCAGGGATTGCACAAGCAAGACAGGTTGTCAGACGACTGGAAATTGGCTAAGTATTGGTTAGTTTTCTGTGATGACAGTGTGAGACAGATAGCTAAGCGTTGGAGAATATTGTGAGGAGAGTAGACATTGTATTTGTTTCATGATCCATGCTGATTATACAATATAATATAGTGGGGTTTTTAGCAGCAAGATTTCCTCAGGAAATTATTTGTGTTGTGTGTGATTTGATTCTTCTTTAGTTCATGTGATTAGCGATAGTTTTTTTAATTCCAAAAAATATTTGTAGAAGTAATTCAGTTATTTAACTTTAGTAAATTTTTAGATAGGGTGAAACGAAGATATACATGCTTGTTTTATAATTTGTACATTCAGGCCTCTTACCCTTGCAACGATAGCATGCAAATTCAAACTAGGCTTTGAAATTTGGATGTAGACCAAAATTTTGAAGGGTATTGTAGTAGCGACAATATAGGCCTACATTCCTCAAGAGGCCTTAGGTTATTGCAGTAATAGGGAAGGGGTACAAATACCCCTCCCTCTCTAATGCCTCCCACTCTCATACCATATTGTACTGGTCAACTTTTTTCTCTTTCTATTGTTTCTCCTCTCTCCTTTGACATCTCTGCATGGTTGACATATAAAATACATTAGCCTCATTGATAAAACACATTTTATTTTTTACTAAATGAAAAATGTGTTTATAAATATGGGCATATAAATTTCAATTAAAAAATTCAACATCGATGCTCTAAAAATATAGGAACACACCAGAAATTGTGCATCACAAAAATGGAAATGCACTGAAAATAGTGTGTACATAAACTTGATACACCACTTTCGATTCACATACATGCATAACATTAGTTATCTTTAGTTTTCAATGTGGTGCATAGACATAACATTTCACATCAGTGCATTAATTTTATGTCAACACATCGCACCATAACGTTCAGGTTACCAAACGCACTGAGCTATATATTTTTAATATTATGTAGTGCATTTGGTATAAAAAAATTGCATCAGGAAGTTACTTTTTCCAGATGCACTACTGTAAAAATTATAATTTTTTAAGTGGTGTGTCATGGAAATTCATAGACTAGTTTGTTTCCATTTACCAAATGTACTGAATAAGAGTAAAAAATTGTGGTGTGTTAACGTTATGCACCAATTCTCAGTGCACCCTATAAATATACAGAGTACACTATGAATAATGTGAGTCAAAGCTCTCAAATCCACCATGCAAAAGAAAATAATAATTAAAAAATAATGCATTTTTTTACTTAGTTTTCAATTCTACTCTGCTAAAATTTAAGTTACCGGGAAACATAAACATTACCTAAACATTTTCTTGTCGGGGAGGCATGCTTTCCACATAAACAAAAAAACAAATTTGACCACCGTTTGAAAAAAAATCAAAAGGAACATAGTGAGTAACAGATACAAGGATGAAAATCAAGGAATGCATGGATGGTAGGGCGCTTCACAGAGGAAAATATAACATCAGTGCTTGAGAGATTTAGAACACTGGAAATGATAAAAATGAATTTTATGGCTGGTAAGGTTCTTTTATTTAACCCTAATCCGGTGCACTTGAATAATGGCACACCAGGGTGGATTATTTACAAAGCATGCCTAGATTTAAGTACCACAGTGTTTCAAAATGGGAACAACATCGGTGCTTCACGTGAATATAGCACCAAAATGATGAAAATGAATTTTTCGACCGACATTTTTTTAAATTTCACCTTTTTCCAACTTTATCGAGTAGAATATCCATTGGTGCTCTGGTTTCACCTAGTGCATCATTAGTTTTAAATTAAAAGACCTACAATTATACACATGGTGCATAATTGTCTGAAACTCCAAAACATGTATGAAAATGGGCTGCCATCTCCTCCTTATAAAGAAAGGGAACTCTTCTCCACCATGGTCCCACCAATTAGGGTTTCCACCCTGACATGAGTGTCTTCCCTCCAGAACTATGTAGCTTCTCTAGGAATCCTCTCCTCCTTGGGCAGCGCTATTGAATTTAGTCAAAAATGACTAAACCAAGTGAGCTGGGTTCCATTCACACCCTTAGGTGTTTATTTCAGCTGCTTATTTGCCTCCTTTTCACATAAGGAGCGTTATTTCTTCATCTAAAAGGGGCTAAGGTGTCTCCTTTCCCATTTTATTAAATACAAATAAAATGTGCAACTATATTGTTCCATTTTAGCTTGAGGCTAAAATTGGGAACATTACAAACATTGGTTCATATAATATAAGCAGCATGCCTCTATTTTTAAATTAAAAACCCCACAACAATGCACCATATTTTTTATGCACTAGGGCATTCTTATATGGGTTTAGCACCGCGGTGTCATGAAAGTATAGCATTAGACTGGGAAAAATGATTTTTACAATTGTAATTTTTTTAAATTTAAACCTTTTTCCAATGCTATCAAGTATTGTACGCACCAATGTGATTTATGTACTTATCGCATTGTTATCCTTTTACTTTTTTAAAAAATTAACATTTCCATGGTGCACTATATGTTATTACAGGCTGGTTTGTCTAGATATAGTAATATAAAAGTGCATTAGTGTATTATAGATGTACCATTAAAAAACATTTGCTAAAACATCCACCCACCCAACTTCGCTAGTGACCTCCGCCACAAATGGATCTTTTGGATATTTTTTCAAGGGCTTCTTCAAAAAACTCTTCTAGACTAGGGTCTTTTCCCTGTAGTGCCTAGATGTGGAGCATTATTTTGTTTTATAGAAGACCCTTATTTGTTTCCCATGTTGACATGGCTTACAAATAGTGTTATCTAGTTTTAAAAATTTTGGAATATCTCTTACATCCCATGCTTCTCTTATTTTGATTAGATTTTCAAAGTTAATGTGACTAAGCCTCTTATGCCATAGCTAACTCTCATTTATTGTACTTACATGACACTTATATTCTTTTTCATTGTTAAGAAAATACACATTTTTGGAAGGATTGATTTATCTTGGTACTAATTTTCCTATATGTACTTTTCTTATCTCACATCCTTTAGAGTGAAATGTGAGACCATATCCTTGATCACACATTTGATTGAAAATTATAATATTGTTTTTTATTCCTTCAACATATAGGACATTCTTAGATTTAGTTTCATTATTGTCAATATTGAGTATTCCTCTTCTATTTATTCTTGCAAATGCATTGTTTCTATGTATTACTTTCCCTCCATCTTCCTCTTTTAGATTAATAAATTTTCTTTGGTATCCTTTCATGTGCCTTGAGAATCCCCTATCAACATACCATTTTCTTGTAGAAATTAATAGAAATTTTCCAATGCTAATTAAATTGAACTGAAATCAAGATATTACAAATTTCCTCAACAATATTGTGGAATGGAAATAAAAATTTAGAAATACATGAAATGACGTGAAGCCATCAAAACCACAAGAACACAATGATTTACAAGGGAAACCAACTAGGAAAAATCCATCCACCACTTTTCATTAATCACATGATAATGAGAAACTATTATAATGTTTGGCATGAATATCAAGCACACCTTGCACTGTAAACATGTTACCCTCCTAACTATCCTGCTATGGAAAACACTTAGCCAATTCAAGGTCTCAGCTTCCTCCTATTTCCTGATGAAATATTAGAGGAAATTAGCTCCTAAAAGATAGGAATTTCCTCCTATTTTCTTACACAATTCCCAAGGAATGATTCACCTACTTAACTTCCAAGCCTCTACAGTAAACTAGTATACAATTGATAATTACAATGTGCATTTTCCTCCACTCCAGCTAGGAAATTATAACTCCATGCATATATGGGATATTTTTAGCTGATTGGATAGTTAAATAAGATATCGATGACTTAACAATAGTTCTAATACTCAAGTGACCTTCAACTGACTCAACTAAAGACTTGAGCTCAGTTAATTGAGTCAAAATGAGTCTAACTAAACTATATTGCTAAATTTTATCAATCACTGCACCCACAACTCTACTTTTGGCCTATAACTTGAATTTACTAAGCTAACTAGTAGATAAGGCCATGTCACAAAATTTAACTACCATCCAAGCCATCCTTATAATGCGGAAAATTGAAATACTAAATTTGACTAAGTCACAGGTCAAATTTAGTCTTTCTTGCTACAATTTCTAACACTCCCTCTTAGCAAGAAAAATATTTGCAACACCATTATCTTTCACCTATGGAATTCAAATTGTCCTCATGAGAATTATTTTGTCAAGATATCTGCATCCTTCTTCTCATGTGGAATGTATCATAGCATCATAATTATCCTATGAACACAATCCCACAAGTGTTGGTACATGATATCAATTTTCTTGGACCTATCATGAAATACTGGATTGTCAGAGAGTTTGATACAACTCTGATTATCACAATAAATCACCATCGGATCCATCTCCTAACTAAAAAGAGCCACAATTATTTTCCTCGGATCATTTCTTGACTTGCAATGATGTATTCATCCTTTGATGAGATGAGTGCCACAAACCTCTATCTCCTTCTATACTAGGAAATAGTTGCATACCCAACTCTAAAGATAGCACTTGAAGCACTTTTCCTGATTGATGGACTCTCTGCCCAATATACATCATTGAATCCTTGGATCTTCACACCTTCTCTCCTCATGTACCATAACCCATATTCAGTTGTTCCTCAAAGGTAACTCAACACATGCTTTGTTTCCTTTCCAATACATGTTGGTAGGCTTCACCATGGCTTGACTCAAATAATTCACTGCACAACATATGTCAAGCCTTGTATTCACTAGATACATCAAGGATCCCACAAGATATATGTATATGGTGGAATCTACTTCCTCTCCTGAAGAAGCACTTTCCTTCCTCCATTTTGTAGCTAGAGTTGTGTTCATGGGCTTGCAGTTCTCTATGTAAAATATCTGAAGTATTTAAGATGAAAACTTTGCCTAACTCAGAAAAAAAATCACCATGGCCCTGCCATACTTCTTGCTCGAGGAAGTAATGCATAAATCCCATGTATTTCATACACAATTCTCTTGAAATGTCATATTTGAAAGATTGGATCAACTTCTCATCCAGTGTAGGTATCAAGTCATTAACAAAAAATACCAATATAAGAAACTTTTCATTTACCACAATGTGATAGAGATTGGAAACTCATTCACTTTTCGTGATGCCCAATCACAGAGATATGATTCAATATTAGTCTACCATGGTCAGGGCACCTGTTTGAGAGCAACAAGGCTCTCCCGAGTCTACACATATCTGCCTCCATATCATATTTCTAAAATCCCTCTAGCTTCTGATGCAGGAGCATCATGGTTCCAAATTTTGTACATTCAGTAGAGTCTAGGGGGTCTTATGTTTTCAAGGGAGTTGGTTCCCTAAGTATCTAATTAATGTAATTTTCAATTTTTTGAGTGATTTTATGTGAGACATTTGGAATAGGATTTAATTATATATTGTGAGGCATATTTGTAAATGTTCTCGAATGTAGGAGAACATGAGATATTTAAGCTAGTTGAGATCTCATATCGATTGTGAATCCTAGATTTAGGAAGTAGTTGATGATTTTGTGGATTTAGAGGATTCTTAGGATTTAGTTTAGAAGATTGAGGATCTAAACCGAAATTTATTTCAAACCCTTTTGTATATATTTTTTACCCTTGAAGGCATTAAGGGACCATATTATTAGATAGGTAATAGAGGAGATTTTATTGTAAGCCTACGAGCATAGAGAGAGAGAGAGAGAGAGAGAAGTAGTGTGGAGAGTCCAATGAAATAGAAAACTCAATTATGAGTTTATGTGGAGTGTAGAGTGTTAATGAATTATAAAATTGTGTGTGTTTCATATAGCATATGTATTGTAGGTGATTTTGAGGTAGATCAGAGTGGAAACATTGTGAAAATGTGGCTGTAGTAGTCAGGACCATTCGTCATAAAAAAGCTCAGGAGGGATTAACACCATGGAAGAACAACAAAGACTAAACCCCGACTGTATATCAAGACATATTAGGGATCAAGTGGAAGAAACCATAGGAATATGCTCCAGAAATTTAAGTGAAATTACATGGAAGAAAGCATAGGGACTATCGGATCACATAATGATCAACGACGGATGTGAATTGGGAACTCATGGGATGCATTTGACAAAGATCGAGATGGATGGGTGAGATCGTATCACAGATATGAAGTGAAGACGGAAAATTCAGATATCATCGTAGATTAAACTTTGAAAGTGCCGAAGTGGACACATGTTGGGAAGAGGTCCATGCGCATATCACACATCGCATGCAATATGGTATAACAGTTAACGACAGAGACTTAAATTTTCAAAATTTCGATTTGCGATGAAGCCTTAAGTTGCGATATTGTGATGTGATAATGTCATCGCATATCACAGTTGGTTGAATGAAACTTGTTATTTCTATGAGCTAAACCTTGTGAAATGCGATAAGGTAATCACTATGATGTGTGAAATCGCAAAATCACAACATTGCGATATGGTTAAAACTGTCGATTTGTGATGAGTTAAAACGTGTGATGTGTGATTGGTGGAGTTTGTTAATTTATGCAATCTATAATGAAATATTGGTTTGGGTTGTGACCGAGGTCCCACAAAGCATGTTTCCGCATGTAAATCGAGATTATTTGGCATAAGGGAGCTTCCATGTAAATGAATTTGTTTAAAGATTAAAGTGAGTTTCTAAAGGTTCTCAGAGATACATGAACCTATCCTCGAGTTTTTGGTAGATTAAGTCTTAGGTCTGCACATTTGGATATTTGTGTCCATATGGATGCAACACTTTTGGTATTAGAGCAGAAGATGATTCTGCATGTAAAGGAAGAAAGGATCAAATTTTAAATATGACAGGAAACAGACACATAGAGATAAAAGTGTGGCAGAATATGGAGAATAATTGATACTCTTGAAGATAATTTGCAGAAGAAAAGGAATAGGGAATAGTCCACTCAAAGTGAAAATTAATGGTGGAATAAGATCATGCAGAGATCTTGAAGGTGATATGGTATGTTTTTATTTAACTCTAGTCTGGGAATATGTTTGCATTTTTCAGGTTGTAGATAAAGAGGGAATATCTCAACAAATCAACAGCAAGAATAGCAGTAAGAAGAAGAACCAGTCACGTTCTTGAAGGTAGAGTAAATTGGACACTCTGGGAAAAATGGCAGTGAAACTGAAGAATCCAGCTAAAGGTTGGAGAGAGAGGACAAGAGTGTTCTCAGAAGAAAGTATAATTGCAAAATCCAAGGAGTAAAGGAGTTTCTCAATAGAGGTTCTAGAGAAAGAGAACCAGTGTTACCAAAAGGTGAAGCTCAAAGGAGAGAGGCTCGGTGAGGTACTTGCAGTAGGTGTAGAGACTTGCTGAGAAAGAGAGGCTTAGTGCAATTCAAAATTGAACAAGATGAAGCTCACAAAGGAGGGGAAGTCAATGATCACTGAAATTCATTGCAGAGGTTTAGAGGAAAGCCACAATAAGAAGAAATATGCCAAGGAAAAGGGAACAGAGATGATGAGTTAAGAGGATATTGATAGAGAGAAAGCTGAGATAAAATTCTATCTTGAGTTATTAATGAAAATTTTACAGAGAAGTAAAGAAGACTAGAGGTATAGTTATATAATCAGAAAGAAGGTGAAATGGCACAAACTACAAGAGAAGAGAAAGCATTAGGTGAATACTCAGTTAATAGAGGAGGTTAGAAAGCTTGAGCAGACAATGGATGTTAAATTGAGGTCAGAGAAGCTCAAAGGAGTTGAGCTACAAGAATCTGTTGAGATGAGAATAGAAAAGGAACAATTACTGAAGATTGTTCAAAATAAAGAAGAATTATACAGTGAAGATGCAATTAAAATGCATGATGAAGAAAAGGTAGTTACTTTGCCTAATGAGATTGGAATTTTTAAGCATGATGATTTAGACATGTGTGTAGATTTAGCAGAGGGAGAAGTGCCATCTAATGATTTGTCAACAACAAGTGACAGTATGGAAACTTGTGTAAAGTTTCCAAATTCTACTCGAATTGAAATTGTTGAGTTATATAGAAAGTTAGACCTTCAAAGAATAAATTTGGAAAAGAAAAGGATATATACTCAAAATGAATTGCTGAAGAAGGAAGAAAAATAAATTATCATGAATGAAAATCATGAAGAAGAGGGTAAGGATGTAAGAGTGGTAATAAGAGTTCAACAAATCAAAATTACAGAGGAAGGAGTTCATTATAGTGAACCAGAGCAAGGAGACATTCTTGAAATAGATGATATGGAGGAGAGACTAGCGGAAAGTCTTGTGAGCTCTTTGGAGAAATTAAATCAGCATACTGATGTGCTGACAAAGGAGTTAGAGGAAAAATGAGAGAAACATACTAAGATGTTGCGACATAAGGAAAAGGAAATGAGGCCTTATATTTTTAATTCTGATAATTTGTTTATGATTACAGGTTTGGATGAAGGTATTTTTGCAAGGATTAAAGAATATTTGGCATAGGAGAATAGTCAAATGAAGGAGAGAGATATCCTCAAGGATATTCAGGAAGTTTGGATGGTAGAAATAAAGATATATATAGTAGTATCTAGAGAAATATTGAGAATAATAGAAGAAGTTGAAGCAGGAGAAGCTGAAAAAAGAAGAAAAAACAAATGGCAGAATGATTACCAGTCAGAAGATAAACTAGACATGGAGATTGAAAGAATAAGAAGGTTGATGATGAAGGTGTCTCAGAAGAAGACAACAACAAGAAAAAAAAGTAGAAATAGCAAGGAAAAGACATCGACAGAATTTGAAAGCATAGATATTGGGGAAATGCAGCATAAAGTATGGAGACCCGGAGAACAACAACAAACAACAACAACATCAACCAAAGTCAGACTACAGAACAAAGTTTGGGATCCAAGAGGAATTCCACCAGCATTGAAGACACATGATCTGGAGTTCATGATTGTTTCTTACCTTTGAAGTTTGATCTAGGATCATCATGGTTCCAAATTTTGTACATTTAGTAGAATTTAGGGGGTCTTATGTTTTCAAGGGAGTTGCTTCCCTAAGTATTTAATTAATGTAATTTTCAATGTTTTGAGTTATTTTATGTGAGACATTTAGAATAGGATTTAATTAAATACTGCGAGGCATATTTGTAAATTTTCTTGAATGTAGGAGAACATGAGATATTTAAGCTAGTTGAGATCTCATAGGGATTGTGAATCCTAGATTTAGGAATTAGTTGACAATTTTGTGGATTTAGAGGATTCTTAGGATTTAGTTGAGAAGATTGAGGATATGAACCAGAATTAGTTGCAGACCATTTTGTATATATTTGTAAGCCCCGAAGGAATTAAGGGACCATATTCTTAGATAAGCAATAAAGGATATTTGATTGTAAGCCTACAGACATAGAGAGAGAGAGAGAGAGAGAGAGAGAGAGAGTGAAGTAGTGTGGAGAGGCCACTAAAATAGAAAATCAGGCTGAGAGGAGATTCATTATTATGTAAATATTTTCTTGTGAATAGAAAACACAATTCCAAGTTTATGTGGAGTATAAACTGTTAATGAATTATAAAATTGTGTTCGTTTCATATAACTTAAGTATTGCAAGTGAGTCTGAGGCAGATTGGAGTGAAAACAACGTGCAAAGGCAGTTGCAGTAGTCAGGACCATTCTGCATAATAAAGCTCAGGAGGGATTAACATCGTGAAAGAAAAAAAAAGACCAAACCCTGAGTGTATATAGAAACACAGTAGGGATCAATCGGAAGAAAAGAAAGGAATGTGCACAAGAAAGTCAAGTGAAATTATACGAAATAAAGCACAGGGACCATCGGATCACATATTGATCAATGGCGGATGTGAATTGGGAACTCATCGGATGCATCGAACAAATATCGGGATGGACGGTTGAGATCGTATCGTAGATATGAAGTGAAGATGAATGGTTTAGATATCATCATAGATTAAATTTTGAAAGTGCCGAAGTGGACACATGTCAGGCAGAGGTCCATGCGCATGTCGCACATCACATGCGATATGGTATAACTATTGGCAATATGATGCAGAGTGTTGTCCTTGATGGAAACCCACTGGATGAAGATGATGGCAACCTACTTAATGAAGTTGTCCTTGATGCTTGATAAGTTTATTAATGATGTAAATCTGATGTTCTACAAGTAGTACAGAAGTTGCAGAAGAAAGAAATATCAGTATGTGCAAGAATAATGATGAAAAAGGTGTGTTACAAGGCATACGCGGGTTTGTCAAGGAGAAGGCACCTATGCACGCGGAAAAGTACGTGCCAAGTCGCGTATGATCAATTGCGCTCTAAATGTGTAAAACCAGGGGTTACTACCATGGTATTGACCCATTGTATTGAGAGCTGGATTGTCTATGAGATCCCGTCCAGGAATACCATCGGAAGTAATGTGGTTTTGGCTCATGGTATTGAAAAATACTAAATCTATTTAAGGAGAAGAAATTCATTGTGCAAAGGTGGGAAAGATGTCTGGGTTTTAATGAATAATTCTCTTTGAAGTATATATGTATGGAATGGGTAACAGTTGAATGATAGATCTTAATTCATAATGCACCTATGAAGAAAATTATGAAGAGGGATCTCTAGATCTGAAATGTACTTATATCTTCTAGATATGTTTATGGAATGAGATAAGGCGAACATGCATCTGAAGTAAAGGGTAAAATCTGAACTACATATCTGATCTGAAGAAGTATGCTCCCCTATAATCTTTGAAGATCTATACGCTTGTTTGCAGTAGAGAAAGCGCGTATATACGCGGGTTGAATTCGGCGAAAGCGCGTATGGAATGTGAAACTAGCTCTGAAGTATGTGCAGATGTATACACGGGTTTATATGCATGAAAGCGCGTATATACGCAGGATCAGTGAAAGGAAAGCGCGTATGAAAAATAGGGTTTACTGAAGTTTGTGGAATGAAATGTCTGATCTGTTCTGCTGGTTTACTGCTATTTGCCAATGAGGTATTCATACAGATCTGGGTTGTTTGAATGATTATTATGTTGCTGATTATATTGATGAAAGATCAAGTTGTTGATTGATTGGTTGATGGTTCATTGAATGAATTGATAAAGTTATAAGTATCAGTTTGATGTATGATTGAGCTTAAATGTGTGGAGTGGGTCCAGTCTGAAAATATGATGAAAAGTGGCCTGCAAGTTGTGTTCTAAAGGAAGCTATTGATCTGGAAGCAGAAATTGATGAAACGTGGTCCATGGTGGTGCCGAGGGTTTCCAGTCACCAAGGGGCCGTAGCCCTTCCGGGACGTCGGTAAACGAGTGGGGTCGCAGCCCTTCCGTGAGGGTGTTAGACTAAAGGACGTCGTAGCTCCTCTGCAAGACAGGCCGGGTAAACGAGAGCAATGTGGGGTTGTAGCTCCTTCAGAGAGAGGTCGGTAAACGAGAGAAGGTTGTAGCCTTCTGCAGGTGGGTTCCTGCGTGCTGGTATGAGTCTGCGCCAGTACATGGTTGTAAGATGTTTTCTCTATAATATAATATTGAAGGCTGAGACAACGACAGAGGTGGTTTTCTCTCGACTTGGGTTTCCACCTAAAATCCTGGTGTTCATGTGTTTTGCTTATGTGTGATGGTTTATTATGTTATTACTGCACATGCTTACTGTTAACTAAACATCTGATGAATGAATTATGCATAGACCTAAGTAAAGAAATAAATGAATAATAAGATCTCTGTGTATACGCGAGTTTTATGAAGGATATCTGCGTGTATACGCTAGTTGGCTTCAACAAAGTAGCGTATGGGTTTAAGTGAATGGAAATGTAAAAATCTTTAAGTAAGTCCTAAATACTGATTCAACCCCCCCTCTTAGTATTTTTCCCAACAATTGGTATCAGAGCTGGTCGTTTTGCAGAAGCTTGATCACTTGAAGGAGATCCGTCGAAATGGGAAGTCATGAAGGGGCAATGTCTATAACGCCACCTCTATTCAATGGAAATAATCTGTTATTATGGAAGATACGAACAAAAGCATATCTGCAAAGTCTTGGTTCAGAAGTATGGGCAATCGTGGAAGGAGGTTATCAGTACCCGGCAAGTATTCCTACTGATGCAGCAGAAAGTAAGAAATATGAAATCAATGCCAAAGCCGTCAATGTCTTATTAGGAAGCCTGTCTGAACCATAATTTTCTAAAGTAATGCAGCTAAATTCAGCAAAAGAAATATGGGACAAAATCATTATGAGCTATGAAGGAGATACAAAGGTAAAAAGTGCAAAACTCCAAACTCTCAGAATTGAATGTGAAAATTTAAGGATGCATAGTGATGAGAGTATTGCCAGTTTCTTTTTACATCTAGATGATATTGTAAATCGTATGAGAAGTTTGGGTGAAATCATATCCGATACTACTCTGGTGGAAAAAGTCTTAAGATCCTTAACTTCAAAATTTGAGTCAAAAGTATCAGCTATTGAAGAAAGGCAAGATCTGCAAACTCCTACTATTGTTCAACTACATGGTATTCTGACTGCTTATGAAATGAGACAAGGAGGTCCCTCTCAAATCAAAGAAGCTGCTTTTAAGGCGTGTGCAAAAGGAAAAGAAAAGGAAGTTGTCAAGGAATCAAATTATATATCAGAAGAAGAAGAAGCAAATTTTGTGAGAAGACTCCATCCAGGTACTGGAAGATTCAAAGGTAAGCTTCCCTTCAAATGTTTTGATTGTGGAAGAGTTGGTCATTATGCTGTGAAATGTCCTTATAGAGAAAATCATGATAAAGGGAAACAATTTGTAAAGGGAAAGAGTTATTATACAAATGAAGATAATAATGAAATTTCAAGTGAGGATGAAGAAGATTCTAACCAAGATCTGCTAGTGCTCATGGCAAAGAAACAAAAGAAGAAGGCTGCTCAAAGAAAGAAGATATCATAAAATGAAGAAGAGAAAACAGGTATTGATTGTTGTTCTTGTGATTCACTTTCTTGTGCATGCAATGGTGAAGATAGTGAAAGTAACAGTATAAGTCTAGAAGCAAATCTCAAGATCAATGATGAAAGCAATGATTGGAATCAATTTCATAAGAGAGAATCTATCTACAAATATATTATCTCTAGAATGAATGAACAGAAAGAAATACTGAATGGACAGATAGACAAGTATCAAAAGTTGTATGTTTATGCAACCAATCAAAGTGAAAGACTTGAAGCAGAAATCATCTCTCTCAAAGAAGATCTGGAAAAATCAAATAAGAAGAATGAAGAACTTCTACAAACATGTTAAGAACAAGAAAATTGGTTGAAGGAAGAAATTTTAAAATTAAATGATCAAGTACAAGAAGGAAAAAGCATCGAAGAAAGCATGAAGAAGCAATGCCAAAAATTGGAGGTTGAGGTAAACATTCTCAAAGGTAAATTAGATGAAAAGGATAAAATCTTGAGGTTTCAAGATATTACTAAGATTCTGGACAATATTCTTATTAATCAAAGATCTCCTGCTATTACACTTGGTCTTGGTTTTCATGAAACTGTTAAAGGAGAATCTAGTTCTCAAGGAAGTGCTAAAGACTCAAAGGATGTCAATGAAAAACCTGAAGTGTTGGAAGAAATAAAAGGTCAACCGACAATCATGGACTCTCAAAAGAAATCATTCCCTCCTAACTATAGAAGCATCAATAATGTTGAATTCTTTAAATGTCATAACTATGGGCATGTTACAGCCAGTTGTAGGAGCAGATTGTTTCAGTCACAAACAAGCAGATTCTACACAGAAAGGTACTCAGGTGTCTTCAAGGGATATTGTTTTTCATGCAACAAGTATGGTCATAAAGCAGGTGATTGCAATAGAAGAAAGAATAGAAAAACACATTATGATCCATATGCTTACTTTTCTGGTCACATAAGATGTTATGCCTGTAACAAGTATGGACATGTAGAAAAGGAATGCAGGATGAATAGATCTGAGAAAGTGGACAATTTCCAGCACACAATTAGAAAGTTCAAGCAAAGTTGGAAAAAGAAGGAGGACCGATCAGAAACGTAGGGAATATTGACCCTAATGCAGTCATCCGCTTCTAAAGCTTGTTTCTCATAATGACTTCATGAATGATGTGAGATACATTATAGAGATTAGCAATGTATCATCATAGGGGGAGCAATGTATGGTGATTTTCATGGTTGATTTGGTTATTCTGGTTATGTTTATTTTTGACAGTACATCTGTTGTGAAGAAGACAGGTACAGGTGGTACAAATTCAGGGGGAGAAGAAGGAGTGTGAAATTTTCAGTATTTCACTTTCCATACGTGAGTTTAATGAAGTAAAGTCGCGTATACACGCAAGTTTCAGTGGACACAGACGCGTATGCATTTATGATAAGGAAATTAGTATGACAGCTCAAGAACAGGAGCATAGATTCAGGGGGAGCATCAGTCTAACTGCTAATGATTGCATGGTTGGAATTGTATTTGCTTATGCATGCTCAAATGATGATGATATGATACATGGCTTCTTATGATGAGGTTATGGATAAGCCCTGATTTCTTTCTGATGAAGAATATTCCTTGCTTTCACACATGAATGAAATGGAAGACTTATGATTCAGAGATATGAATAGATCATGCAGAACTTGTTGCTGATGTTAGTTGTCACGGTTGAGACCTCTTTTAATTCTTACACATGTTACATCATGATCATGATAAATCTTGAAGATCCTAGTGATATAAGATCACTTGGATGATTGTTTGACACATGTTGTCTATTGAAGAAGTTGTTCTGAATGATAATTCCTCTTGGGAAGAATTTGTTGATGCTGCAAGTCTGAAGGCTTGGTTACTAATGTGCTTATGCTACAGCCATTGGATGACACTTAAAGACACAACTACATTGTCCTATCTATCTGCTCTCATATATTCTAGGGAAGCATTCAAATATCTCAGAAAGAAGCTTAAAACTGTCTCTGCCTCACAGAGGATCAGATTTGGTTAAAAATGTAGAAGATGGAATTGGATACGCGGACTTCTTGAAACACAGTCGTGTATATACGCTAGTTCATTCACAGAAAACCATGTATGGGTGGTTACTGATAAATTTTTCTGGGTCAGCATTTCTTCAGCACAAGTTGTGATGCTGTTTGGTATCTCTAATGCTGTTTGAAGTCTCTGGTGGTATTTCAGCTCTTATATTTCTATTTCATTCTCTGATATTGGGTGAACATGCCTTGATGATTGGCTATTGAAAGTGTTCAGGTTGCATAAAGCTAAGGAGGAGTTTTGGTCATTAGCATTGCTGAATGTAATGCATTGTTGGCATTATGATGATTCTGAAATACGATCTTTCTTGAGGTCCTTTTGGTAGTGGTCATAAAAAGTCATACTTGTAATTTGATGAAAAGTTCATGATGATACCTATGATGTAAAATTGTAATATTCAGTCATGTAAGGACTTGTTCAAATTTGTAAACTCACTTGGTTGGGTAGTCGTGTCAAAATGTGTAAACCCACTTGGTTGGGTAGTTGAGTCAAAATGTGTAAACCCTCTTGGTTGGGTACTTGAGTCACATATGGTTGGATATTTGATGTAAGTATGAGTCATAGAGTCATGTACTTCATTGAAAAATATGTTTGCACATTCAGCATGAACTTAGGGGGAGCATGGTAACCTCAGTGCACATAAGATCTACAGCGCTCTTCTTTCTACATGAGGGGAAAAACCTTGTGTTGGTTTTGATCCGCCCTTTGCCCTTGATGTCAAAGGGGGAGAGTGACATTGTGTTTGAATAGGGGGAGAATATCATTATGCTTAATGTATCTATCTGTTGTGGTCTAACACCATCGTTGTTGCCATCAAGTCCAAAGGGGGAGATTGTTGGCAATATGATGCAGAGTGTTGTCCTTGATGGCAACCCACTGGATGAAGATGATGGCAACCTACTTAATGAAGTTGTCCTTGATGCTTTCTAAGATTATTAATGATGTAAATTTGATGTTCTACAAGTAGTACTAAAGTTGCAGAAGAAAGAAATATCAGTATGTGCAAGAATAATGATGAAAAAGGTGTGTTACAAGGCATACGCGGGTTTGTCAAGGAGAAGGCACGTATGCACGTGGAAAAGTACATGCCAAGTCATGTATGATCAATTGCACTCTAAATGTGTAAAACCAAGGGTTATTACCATGGTATTGACCCATTGTATTGAGCGTTGGATTATCTATGAGATCCCGTCCAGGAATACCATCGGAAGTAATGTGGTTTTGGCTCATGGTATTGACAAAGACTAAATCTATTTAAGGAGAAGAAATTCATTGTGCAAATGTGGGCAAGATGTCTGGGTTTTAATGAATACTTCTCTCTAAAGTATATCTGTATGGAATGGGTAACAGTTGAATGATAGATCTGAATTCATAATGCACCTATGAAGAAAATGATGAAGAGGGATCTCTAGATCTGAAATGTACTTGTATCTTCTAGATCTGTTTATGGAATGAGATAAGGCGAACATGCATCTGAAGTAAAGGGTAAAATCTAAATTGCATATCTGATCTGAAGAAGTATGCTCCCCTATAATCTTTGAAGATATATACGCTTGTTTGCAACAGAGAAAGTGCGTATATACACGGGTTGAATTCGGCAAAAGCGCGTATGGAATTTGAAACTAGCTCTGAAGTATGTGCAGATGTATACGCGGCTTTATATGCATGAAAGCACATATATACGCAGGATCAGTGAAAGGAAAGAGCGTATGAAAACTAGGTTTTGCTGAAGTCTGTGGAATGAAATGTCTGATCTGTTCTACTGGTTTACTGCTATCTGCCAATGAGGTATTCATACAGATCTGGGTTGTTTGAATGATGATTATGTTGCTGATTATATTGATGAAAGATCAAGTTGTTGATTGATTGGTTGATGGTTCATTGAATGAATTGATGAAGTTATAAGTATCAGTTTGATGTATGATTGAGCTTAAATGTGTGGAGTGGGTCCAGTCTGAAAATATGATGAAAAGTGGCCTGCAAGTTGTGTTCCAAAGGAAGCTATTGGATCCAGTATGAAAATTGATGAAACATGGTCCATGGTGGTGCTGAGGGTTGTAGCCTTCAGTCAGGGGGTTGTAGCTCCCTTACAGGTGAGGCTGGTAAACGAGAGCAGGGGGTCGTAGCTCCCTTCCAGGTGAGGCTGGTAAATGAGAGTAGGGGGTCGTAGCTCCCTTCCAGGAGAGCCTGGTAAATGAGAGCAGGGGGTTGTAGCTCCCTTCCAGGAGAGGTTGGTAAACGAGAGAAGGTTGTAGCCTTCTACAGGTGGGTGCCTGCGTGCTGGTATGAGTCTGCACCAGTACATGGTTGTAAGATGTTTTCTCTATAATAAAATATTGAAGGTTGAGACAACGGTAGCGGTGGTTTTCTCCCGACTCGGGTTTCCACCTAAAATCCTGGTGTTCATGTGTGTTTCTTATGTGTGATGGTTTATTATGTTATTACTGCACATGCTTACTGTTAACTAAACATCTGATGAATGAATGATGCATAGACCTAAGTAAAGAAATAAATGCATAATAAGATCTCTGTGTATACGCGAGTTTTATGAAGGATATCCGCGTGTATACGCTAGTTGGCTTCAGCAAAGTAGCGTATGGGTTTAAGTGAATGGAAATGTAAAAAGCTTTGAGAAAGTCCTAAATACTGGTTCACCCCCCCCTCTCAGTATTTTTCCCAACAATAACAGTTAATGGTAGAGACTTAAATTCGAATTTCGATTTGTGATGAAGCCTTAAGTTGCGATATTGTGATGCGATAACATCATCACATATCGTAGTCGATTGAATGAACCTTGTTATTGCAATGAGCTAAACCTTGCGACATGCGATAAGGTAATCGCTGCGATTTGCGAAATAGAAAAATCGCAAACATTGCGATATGGTTAAAACTGCCTATTTGCGATGAGTTAAAATGTGTGATGTATGATTAGCGGAGTTTGTTAATTTATGCGATCTGTGATGAAATATTGGTTTGGGTTGTGACCGATGTCCCACAAACCTGTTTCCGTGTGTAAATAGAGATTATTTGGCATAAGGGAGCTTCCACGTAAATGTTTTTTTTTAAGATCAAAGTGATTTTCTAAAGTTTCTCAGAGATACATGAACCTATCCTCAGGTTTTGGGCAGACTAAGTCTTAGTTCTGCACATTTGGGTATTTGCAGCCATATGGCTGCATCAACTTCTCTATGTAAATTTCTTCCTCAACGACACCATTGAGGAAGGTGGTCTTCACATCAATATTGTGGATCTTCCACCCCATCTATGCAGCTAATTTTGGAATGGTTCTGATCAAGGAATATATTGCTATTGGATAAAATGTGTCCTCATAGTCCACTTCATCTACATGAGAGAAGACTTTGGCCAAAAATTTGGCCTTGTACTTCTCAATTCTCCTATAAACTACATGATTCACTTTTTAGATTCATCTAGAAAAAACCATTGACATGTTCTTTGGTCTCAAAACCACCTCCCATACATGTTTATTCATGATCGAATCATACTCCTCCAACATGGCATTAACCCACACTAGATCAGAAATTTCTTCCTCAAATGAAGATGGCTATGACTCAATGAGTTATGTCATGACAGCCATATACCCAATGTATATATTCTGTGACCTCCTCTTCAAGTGTACAAATGTAGGAGGCCCCCTCTTTGAAATATTCTGGTTTAGTGGGTGCCTCCACTCAAGCTCCTATCTACTGCTCTGCATGTGGATAATCCACAACCTCCTGAAGCTATGTCTAAGGCTCCTCTTTTGGAGCTATAAGCTCCTCCTCTGTTGGGATACTTAGCTCTCACTATAGAGAGAATTTTATAGCCTTATCCTCCTCAAATTTGACATATCTCTTCACCATTTTCACCTTGAGCGAGGTAAAATAGACCCTATAGTTATGTGGTGTCTTTGTGTATCCTAAAAAGAGTCCCATCTCAGCTACAGGCTCCAATTTCCTCCTACTATATTTGGATACATGGAAATATATAGTAGCTCCAAATATTCTAAAATGAAATATATTTGGCTTGCTCTAAGAGAATGATTATCTGAGTGTGATCATGTCAAGTATTCTGTGAGGGCTCATGTTCTACAAATAAACTGCAGTGTTGCCTGCCTCTTCCCATACATGTAATGGAAGCCCTTGATTATGCAACATGCCTCTTGTTTCTCCCACTATGTTTCTATTTTTCCTTTCATCCACCCCATTTTGGTGTGGGTTATAGGGTGTTATTAGTTCTCTTCTTATACCCTCTTTAGCACAAAAGTCCATGAATGTGTTGGAAAAATATAATCCTCCATTATCACTTAGGGCTTTCAATTTCTGACCACTCTCCTTTTCAATCAATGCTTTGAATTTAAAAAATATTGAGAAAACCTCATCCTTCTTTTGCATGAAGAAGCTCCAACATTTTCTTGAAAAGTCATAAAATAAATCACATAATAACTGTGTTTTGTTGTAGATGATGTTGAAAATGGTCCACATACTTCAAGTGTACTCTATCCAAGATTAATCCAGCTCTATTATCTAGACCCTCGAAGGTGGATTTGTCATTTTTCCCCAATCTGCATCCCTTGCAGACATCATGTTGGTCAAAGGTGCATTTCGGGAGACTGGTGGAAATCGGTTGCATGATTTTTAAGGCCCCATTATGTAAGTGTCACATGTGCATTTGCCATAGTTCTCTAACATCTCAACTCTCCACTTTTTCTTCTTGGCTGCTTATTCAAGCACAAGCTTCCACATCAATTTTGTAGATATTTTTCACTCTAACTCCAATTTGTTTCACTTTCCTGGTAGCTACATGTCTCAAAAAGGCTTTCCTCTTACTAAAAAAAACAGCATAGCCTCTATCCTCTAATACAACTACAGATATCAAGTTCTTCTTTAGCCAATGTACATTCATGACATATTTAAAATGATGATGGGAGTCTAAATCCCTCTTAAATTTTACAGTTCCAATTACTTTGGTATTGTACTACCCATCATCCCCATTTTCTATGTGCATATATAGATCCTTCTCCTCTAGGCTACTAAAAAATTATTTGCATCGTGTCATATGAAACGAAGCACCTGAATCTAGGTACCACAAACTCATTATTATAGTGTTGGCCATGCATGAAACTAGGGTGAATTTTAATTCAAATTGTGAGGCAAGTGCTTCACCTCATGCTCCTCCTAAAAGCTTATGGTCAAAATTCTTGTGTGGTTAGTTTGTTGCATAGTGCCCAAATTATAGGCTTTACCATACATCCTATCTCGGGACTACTAGGCCCACCAGAGAGAAATCCACCTTTTGGCTTTACCATATATCTCTTCATTCACCGAGAAGGATTCCTAGACCCATTGAGGAATACAATGTGGATTTACCGCAACCCATAGTCTGCCTCAGAGGTTACTAGGCCAGTGGCTTTACCATGATCCACAATTCGGTTCAGGGACCACTAGGCTATGTGATTTTCATTTTGGAGATCCACCCCACTTAGCTTCGAATCCATCTGAAAATCTAGCTCAACCAAAGTATGAGAAACACATTTCATAAATGTTATATGAAAATGGAAAGGCTAGGTTGAAAACACTTTCACACTAGGAGAAACCCATTCCAAGACAGAAAAGAACCACTTGAGTACCATGCATGTTATATCCCAATAAGAAGTCACATATGCAAATCAATACCTACAAATAATCCTACTATAGTTGTTTGATCCTGCTCTTCCTTGATTCCTTTGCCTTTCTTTCTCCAATGCCAAATTGATCCTGGAAAACTCTAATTGTCCAAGAGTGAGTGAGAGAGAGAGAGAGAGAGAGAATAATGAGAGATCTCCCAAACATGAACTGAAAATATCTTTCTGCAAAATCTTGCCTACTGATCCTCAGAAGAATTTTTATAGAAGAGGCCTTTATTTTCTTCATTTTCCATTATTTTCCTTCATTTTTCTCCTAACATCCAAGCTGTGACCTTTCAACTTCCTTTTCTCCTATTTTCCTTTATTTTCATAAATAAAATGCCAGTTAATGCCTCATGCATTTCCAAATCCTTTTCCCTTGCCTTTTCCAATTTCCTTAGCCATAATAAACCAGATTAACATCCACTAGGATTTTTTTCCCAATATTCAGCTTGGATTAAGTTTCCAATCAATCGTGGTTATTATTTTTAACTTTTGTTACATGGATTTTTCACAAGGGCTATTACATTCTATCAGGGTCTCCTTCTTCATCTCCTCCATTATCATCCTGTCTTAGCATGATAGAATACCTACTGCTGAAATCGCTCATGACAAGAAGACATCAGTTCGATAAAATCCTAGTTTAACATGCTTCATGACAACCACTAACAAAGCTAGAATCGGGTGATAGGCTAGGAAATAGGCTCAGGTATTACACATTTATGTAGCTCAAGAGGTCAAAATCTAGGACTAAACTTTGATACTATGCTGTGCACAGTTCAGGAAGGTTGAGGATAGAAAATTTCACAATTGAGGGGCTCAAGGGGTCAAGATAAAGGCTTGAGGATCGAGGTTTCCGATTACGTAGCTCTAGAGAGACAAATTCCAAGGGATTGAAAATTTGCACAGTTCAAGAGCTAAATGATGAGGCTTGTTTCTTGTGACTAAGTAGTGCATAGAAGAGGATGACTGGAGGTAGGGGTTGCGCAGTTTTGGAGCTCAAGGGTTGAAGCTGAGCACTAATACTGCTTAGTACGTAGTTCTAGGAGGCAGGGAATATGCATTGCATAGTTCCAAGAGGCAAGGTCTAAGCTTGAGGGTTGAGAGTATGTAGTGAATAGTTCAGTAAGGATGAGTGAGGTCAAGTTTCTTGGGTAGGAACTTTTTCAGATTTGACTAAGTGTGGAATTAGTGAGGCCAAAGTGAAAAATAATCAAACTTAAGTATGGTCACACACTTAGAATAGTTGATGACACAACCTTGGTCACTCAGAACACATGAATAACATACTCCCTCAATACGACGACATTGCAACTTTCTCCAAGTGAAACAGTAAAGGTACACTTTGCAACGATGGTGATGACACTTGTGCGATAGTGCTTGAAATTTTGGAAATGAGTGTGATACATGTCTACATGGTAAGAATGAATCATTAGCACCAATGTAACCCCTTAAAAAAAATGAAAAACTACATATGTGTGATTTGTGACGCTTACCATGTTAAGACGACACTTTGATTTTCTTCTAAACGGGACAAGAATAATTAGAGAGAACACATGTGATAAATCCTAATTCTTGCGATGACAACATGAAAATTCAAATTAGGCTCTAAAATTTGGATGTAGACCAAAATTTTGAAGGGTATTATAGTACCGACAATATAGGCCTACATTCCTCAAGAGGCCTTAGGTTATTACGATAATAAGGCAAGGGTACAAATACCTCTCCCTCTCTGATGCCTCCTGGTGAGCCCTAGTATTTCACCAAGAGTACTGCAAATCCCAGGGACTACCCTACTTTACTTTATCAACCTAGGGTTCATACAAACTTTGAGGTGATAGTGATATATACACAGCAGATGCATTCTGTTCATGTCATCCTCTTCTACTTTACAAAAGGGTTCTATTTCTTAAATTATGAGAACAACTGTAAAGTAAATTGCTGGAAGGAAAAGACAGAAAGGAAACTGAACTCAATTACTGGAAATAAATGACAAGAATGAAGCTAATTGAATTTGTAGAAAACAAATAGCAGAAAGGAAACTAATACTGAACTACACTTAACTTGGACAAACGGCTAAATGCACTCTACTTATCCTATGATCTATCTACCATGCTTCTATCCATGCAACTAAGCTATCCATGACTTCATTCTAACTAAAAATATTTAATTTTCAGCTTCGAGGAAGAAAAAGGGCTAAAAGAGGCTAATGGGTGGTTTAACACATGAAACGAGGTTTGGAAACTGATAAAATAAGGGGTTAAACCCTTAAGAAAACTTGATTATAACGTGAGAAATTAATTTGGAGTGGAAGTAATTGAAAAAGGCTTAGAAGTGGAAAGAGGGGGTTTAGAACCTTCAAAAACCTTATTATAGCGCAAGAAATGGCTTTGGAGTAGAAAGAATAAAAAAATGCGATGGCGGAGACACGATGGAGGTAAAATTTGCGATGTGTGATGTCAGAATCGCAACTTCGCAAGTTTAAATGGATATCAGTAAGGTTTTATTGGGAATAAACTAAAATGTGCGAACTGTGATGTGCACTACGATGAAGGTTGCAGGAGGCGATTTGCGCTGGGGATGACGTGACGGTGAAAGGAAAAAGGGAAAAGTTGAGGGCTGTGACATGCAATATGGTAAGTTCTGTGGGATGTGATTTCACAATACCACAATCGCAAGAATGAGTGGTTAGCATTAAGGGTAGAATCTAAAGGATGTGAAGTGTGATTTACGATGGCGATGTGGCGGTGGGACCGAAAGTGGGGCATGATCGCAATATCACAATCGCAAGGAACAAGCAGTAAGTGTTGAAGGTAAAATCTAAACATTACGATTTACAAAGTACGAGGTAATGTAGCAGGAGTTTCAAGGAGGAAGGCGGAGGACGAGTTTCAATTATTTTTCAAGTGTTTAGCATTAAAAATGTAAAGTAATAGGGACCAATAAAAAAGGAGGAATAAGGTGGGCTAAATGGTTCTGAGTGTTTTTTTGAATCAGAAGGTGGGCGCAGCATTTAAGCAAGAGGAAAAGGAAGGGAATGGAGACTTAAAAACAATGTTTAAGCCGTGAATATGGAGAGGGAATATGAAGTAGGAAGTGACACAAAGCTGCTCTGGGGTGTTGACATTAATTCCGGCAAACAAACTTGTGGATTCATGCATAGGAAAAAAAAAATTAATGCGTGATAAAACAACGAATAGAAAGCAGTTTTTGGGTCTATGGGAAGGTCTACCCTACTCGAACTCTATTTATAGAGATGAGTAGGGGGAGTATTGACCACAGGTTTAGATTTTTTCCTCTATTTCACTATGCATAAGAAATTAAAACTATAGCAACACAAAAACTGAATAGAAATTAAACTCATCAAAAGCATATCTAACTGAAATGACAGAGGAAAAACTAGCTAAATTATAGAAAGGATAAGATAATAATAGCAGAGAAGCTGAAGCACATGGGTTGGGCCCTAACCCATGGGCCTAGCCCTCTGAAACTTAAATTAGTCGAATGAAATCAATCTGCTCATTTTATAAAAGAATAACTGCATCCATCTCTGAAAGTTTGATCCCTGAATAAAACAAAAAGCTCAATAGCTCACAGCAATAGTTCTGAATGGAATTGAGACTAGAAGAGACTAACTCTTCCTAGCTCTAGATTTGCTCTATTTATTCTACAAGGCAGCTACCAATAGCTCCCTAGAAAAATGGTGCTTGAGTCCACTGGACTCCGAGTAAACCAAGATTTAGTGCTCTCCTCTTTGAGTGACTAGGCTGCCTCCGGAATTCGAATTTCTGGAGAGAATCCTTGGGGATCCTTTGGCTACTTGTGGAATTCGAATTGCTGAGAGAATCTTTTGGATCCTTCGGCTACCTTTTGAGGGTGGAAAATCCTCCTATAATTTCTCGTTGATGTATCCTCCAATTCTTTTTGATAAATTCTTTGTAAAAGTGCTTAATAAATCATGATTTTCTACACTCAACCTTATATTAGGCATTGTGAGTATGTTAGCCTTAATAACCACCTATACTAGCATCATAAACCCAAATAATGATAAAAATGCAAGAAAAAGAGATCTAAGAAGGCAAAAAGGTGACTATTAACCCCTCCAAATATGTCTAATGATGTTGTTCATCATCACCCCCTACTGAATGGTTGCTCATCCTCTGAGCAAATAATCCTCCTCCTTCATTTCCTTCAAATATTTGACAGACCCCCTGATTTCTTTAGGAAGAAGTGTGGGAGTTTCTCCAAGGGGGTAAAATCCATCATTCTTTTCTGCATTCCCCTATTCTCTATCTTGTGCATCTATGTCCTCTTCATCAATCAGCCCTAGTAGCAAAGGTGGGCTGAGATTTTGTCCCAACCATCAGATATTTTTGGCTTGCATGGCCCTCTTATATAATGGTGCCCTTTCCAATGCACCCCTCAGTATTTCTGGAGTATGATACTCCCTGTTCTAGAGGCTATGTGGGAGGTTTTTCTATCTCCTTTGGGTGTCCATAACACACTCCTCTTATATCTACCTAGAAACATCATCAAAGTGGCCTATCACCTGGTTTTGATCTTGAAGGTAGCTTTCAACCATTGGAGGGTCCTTTTCAATCTCTCGATAGTTAAGGATGACTCCTCTTAGGCTGAACACTTCTATTCTGATATATAAGGGTTATTTATTTCTTCTTCCCATGACCTTCCATATCTCTTTGGCTCTATTTTACTCATTCACCACCCAAGATGCTAGAGCCATTAACTGCATATCCCCCATTGTAGGGTTGGGGTCCCAAATCTCCAGATTTGTCAACACAAAGTTATGCATATAAAAATATGCCATATTTTCTTGATCAACTATGTTGGCTTGTTTGTAGAACTTCATGAATTTCCTACAATATTGGAAAGGGATTGATCCATGGGAGGCTAGAGTGTTGATTTGAAATAGAATTCATTGTTCTTTGAGGTACATAACATATGAGTCAGAGGGGAATCTGTGCTGAAGGGCTTCTATGCAGAAGTACTCCATGGTGGCTACTTTCTCCTCTTTTTGTTGTCATTGCTCCTTTAGCGCTACATTCTCTTCTTGTGCCTTCTACATCTGCTCCTTCATAAAAATTTCTTCGATGCTTTCCTCCCCCCTTGGTGATTCTTCAATGATGATTAGGCTTATGGGAGGAGTTTCTTTCTTTCTCTAATTCTTGTTAGCTCCAGAATACCTAGAGGTCTGCCTTTTTATTTTTTCACTTAGAGGAGCCCTAGTGGTAGTTATATTTTTGTAGTGAGGGGATGTGACGTTGGGTTGTGAGTCTGTGTCTCGCCCACTTTCTGCTATCTCTATGACTTGTATGGCCATCTCTTCTATTTTTCTTTGGCCCTTTGTCTCTCTCTCTTCTTCTTCTGGTTCTTTTTGTTTCTGCTGGTTCTTCCTCTTCTTCTTCCTAGTTCTTCTTTTTCTTCTTATTCAAGCATTGTCTGCTTCCATCGGTCCTCTCCCTCTAAAAATTGTCAATTCACTAGTTTAGATGAGATGAAATCTCATTTTATTAGACGGTGAAACTAAATTTGGAGTGCCAATATAACTATGCTCAGCTCCAGTTTTGTCGTAGACAATTGGTTCCCCCTCCCTGTTAATTTAGGATGGACTACATGTTTTCCTCCCCTCGTTCCCCTCTACTCCACTAATTTAAAATTCTTCTTCTGCATGCCTAGGTGGTATGTACTCCTAGTTTTATTCCATCCATACCTCATGGTGGTGGCTGACTTAACTGGTCACCTTTCTGCCCCTCAAACTCTAAGTTTGCAACTTAATTATTTTTTGGCTATTATGGATGCATAGCAAGGGGTGAGAGCTTATACTTGAGTTTACCTATTGTTTCTAAAGAGGTTATAAGAGCTGGAGGTTTGAGACAAGCCTTTTTAGATGTTGCGTTCTTCACCATATTCCTGTTCTCTGAGTGAGAAACTTGTTGAAGGAGCAACTTCCTGAATGATCTCCTAATCTTTTTTTGTTGTTTCTCTCTGTCGTGGATGTCATGTGGGGTGTTGGAGATGCCATGGGTTTCATTCTCATTCTCTTATAGTCTATTATGAAGTTACCATTATTGTTCTTCTTGGTAGAATATGAAGAAATTTTTTTGAAGGTCTTCCTGATTTTTGTAGAAATATATTTGTGTGCTGCTTCTCTTGCTACATTGTGCTCAAGAATGGAGGACTGTAGTGTATGGAGGTGATGGAGGAAGTTATGAAGATTAATGGACTGAATGATGGGATGGATGGCAAGATAGAAGAAGGTAAAAGAATATTAATGCTTCCCTATGTTTGATATAAATCATTAACAACCTGCAAAACAACAAACATAGAAAAACATAGTGATGCACATGCACTTTTTTTTGGTTTTGTTCTTTTTTATTTTTTCCTTTTTTTGAAAGAAAGTGGGCTGCCTCCATGGAGGTTTTTAACCCACAAACTTTCCTTAGGTGCCTTAGAGAGGTTTTCACCCATGGATCTTTATTCTTTTTTTTTAGCAAGTGGGCTACCTCCATCGAGGTTTTCAACCCACAAGCTTATTCTTTTTTCTTTTTCTTTTTTCCTTTTTTTCTTTTGAGCGTGTGAGCTGCCTCCATCAAGTTTTTTGACCCACAAGCTTATCTTTTTTCTTATTTTTTTCTTTTAGGAGGTGTGGGAAACTATGGATTTTCCCATCACATACACCTCTCTTCTCATTGAATTGATGAATTTTGTCATTGACAAAGGCTTCTTGTAAATTTTAAGTCTGTAACCATTGACAAGAAAGGGGATCCCTTCCTCATCTATGGTCCTCATTTGAAATTCACCATTATCAAATGATTTCTCCACTGTGTAACTCCCCAACCATATTTTCATCAGATCGCCTTTGAAGTCTTTAAATCTTGAATCATACAACAATACCCAATCTAATTCTTGGAAGGTATTTTCTTTGATGTTATTGTCATGCCATACCTTCCTTTGCAACTTAACTACCTCTGTGTGAATAAGTTCTTGCATTTTGAGCTCATCCAATCCATTTAGTTGCAGCAACCTCTATTTTTGGGCATTTGTTGGATCTAGATTTAATTCAACTACGATTCCTAAAGTATTGAATTCAAACTCAATTGAAAATAGAGGTTTCCTACCATAGACTAATTCATAAGGAGTGAATCATGTTGTTGTCTTCCAAGTGGTGTTGTAGGCCCAAGTAGCTTCTACCAATCTATATGCGCAATATTATCTGCTGCTCCTCACAACCTTGGTGAGGATGCTCTCTAAAGTTCTATCAGTTACTTCTAATTGGCCATTTTCCTAAGGGTGATAGGTAGTAGAAGTTCTATGCTTAATCTTGTGCTTCCTCAAAATATTCTCAATGAGGTGAGAGGTGAATTGTGACCCATGATCAGTGACTATTTCTATGGGATATCCAAATTTTTAAAACACATTCTCCCTCAGAAATTCTACTAATTTTTCTTCTATTGCTACCTTCGTTGATGTTGCTTCAACTCACTTCATCAGGTAATCATTGCAGAATATGATATAATTGTTTTGTCCGGATGATGGATCGATGCGTCCAAAAAACTTCATGCCCAACTTGTCAAATGGCTCAAGGTCCACTTGAGGGTGTACAGGAATTTCATCCCTTTGTGTTGGTTTCCCCATCCTTTGGCACTGGTCACACCTACTTGTGTATCTTATGGAATCTTAGTGAAGGGTAGGCCAATAGTAACCCACCTACAAAACTTTGTAAGTAGATCTCTTTGTAGAAAAGTAGCCTCCACATGGGTTGTCATGGAATTTATAGACGATATCAAAAACTTCTTCCCCCCTTACACATCTTATTAGGATTTGATCAGTGCCTAACTTGAAGAGATTCACCCCAATCCATGTGAAAGGGGCGATTTTTCTAATGATTATTCTCTTCTCCCTGAAAGAAATATTAGGAGGGAGTCTTTTAGAAACCAAGTAGTTGGCTATATCAGCAAACCATGGTGAGAGTGCTGATATGGCAAAGAGGTGTTCATCTGGTAGCTGGCCATCCACCATTTCTTCTTCCCCTGCAGGAGAGCTAACCTAGACAAAAAATCTGCAACAAAATTTTCCTTTCTAGGTTCATCAACAATAGTCAAATCAAATTGTTGCAAAAGTAACAACCATCTTATTATTCTAGAATTAACATCCGGTTTTTTCATTAAATACTTGATGGCTGCATGGTCAGTGTGAACAAAGGTCTGATATACGGTGACATAATGCCTGAATTTATTCAATGCATGGAAAATGGCCAACATCCCCTTCTCAGTAACAATATAATTCAGCTCGGCTTTGGACAAATTCTTCCTGATGAAATAAATGGCATAAGGTATTTTTTCCTCTAATTGTCCTAATGCTGCCCCTACAGCTTTTTCGGATGCATAAATGTGGATGTGGAAAGGTAGAGTCTAGTTTGGACCTCAGACAATGGGGGAATTATTCAAATTCTTCTTAATGAGCTCAAAAGCCTCTTGACAAGGACCAGACCAGATAAACTCAGAATCTTTGGCCAATAACCCAAATAATGGAAAAGCCATCTTGCGTAAATATTTGATGAACCTTATATAGTAACCATATAAGCCTAAGAAACTCATGACATCTTTCTGCTTTTGAGGAGTAGGTACGCTTTTGATGATAGTGATTTTGTTCCAGTCTACTTGTATTCCTGCTGGGGATATGGAGTGTCCTAATACAATCCCTTCTTTCTTCAGGAATTCGCACATTTTTGGGCTCAAGGAGAGATGCATCTCAATGCACCTTCTTATTAATTTACCCAAATTGTAGAGAGCTTAGTGGAAGTCATCCCCATATGGTTTGAAATCATCCATGTAAATTTCAACAGAGTCATGGAATAACATAGAAAAGATGCTCAGGACAGCTCTCTGGAAGGTGGCTAAGGCATTACATAACCCGAAGGGTAGGACTCTATAAGAAAAGGTACCCCAAGGGCAAGTGAAAGTAGTCTTATCCTGGTCTTCAGGACTGATTTGAATCTGATTATACCCACTAAACCCATATAAGAAGGAAAATAACTTCTTCCCTGCAAGGCCATTCAATACTTGGTCTATAAAGGGCAAAGGGAAATGGTCTTTATTGGTGGCTTTATTAAGTTCTTGATAATCAACACAAATTCCCCACTTCCTATTCTTCTTTGGGACTAGGACAAGAGGAGATACCCACTCACTATCAGATATAGGATATATGAATCCGCATCCAATAGTTTCTGCAAATCTTCTTTGAATATTTCCTTTAGATCCAGGTTCATCCTTCTTTAGGGTTGTCTCACAGGCTTGCATCCTTCTTTGATGTAAATGTGATGTCTACATACTGAAGGATGCACCCCTTTCATGTCATTGTAATCCCAATAAAATGCTTCAATATTTTCTTTCAAAAGATGCCATAACTACTTCTCTTCATTATTTGAGAGGTTTGGGTTGATTTTCAAAGATGTGGATGGGCCAAACTCGATAGCCTTGGTGGTTTTAGAGGTTGTCTCAAATGATTTCACTTCCATCCAAGGTTGGCTTTCAGACACTTTAACTAAGGTTTCGAGAAGACTGGTTTTGAATGGCATGGTTGATGAATTCACCTTCATCAAGATACCCCCTCTAAGGATAACATATATGGTACACATAGGGGCAACATTATATAACTCATCTTCTTCATCCTCCAACCATATAGGGAGATCGTGATCAATGGAAGGTTGGGTTGGAAGATATAACACTAGTTGTTTATACAAAGGCCCATTTTTTATAGTAATTGTTTCGGCTCGACAACTAATATAAGCGTCTGTAGTGGCTAACCAAGGTCTCCCTAAGATGAGAGGATAACCATTAAACTTGGTTTTTGGTTGCAGGACTAGGAAATCTGTAGGATACTTCCAAGATTCAATGGTAACCATAACATCCTCAACCATTCCTTCCAAAGTTACTGTGGACCGATCTACAAGTTGAAGAACTTTCGTGGTTTTCCTCAAAGTACCTTGGAGATTTAGTTTCAACATGGCTTCCCTGGTCATGATATTGATGACATCCCCTAAATCAATTAGAGTTTTGGGGACTATGACACCATCTATATGTACATCAATAATTGGACTACTAGGGTCCAGTTATTTTAGAAATATCACCTTCCCCAACATCAGGTCAAAAAATTGTCCTACCACATTGATGGTGGGGGTATCTCTCTTCCTCCTTCCAGGTTTCTTGAAGCACTTTTATTTGACGAGCCTATTGTAGAAAGGGACATCCTTAATGGCCCATAGAAGTGGTATCTTCACACACAAATTTTCCAATTCTCCCAGTAGTTCAGTCTCCTCTGGGGTCGGCTGACTAGGGTGGATCAAGCGCTCGAGAAGATGAGGTTGTTAGATTTGAGTGTTATCTTCTTCCTTTTCCTCCTCGACCTCTACAGGTGGAGATGGGAGTTGGTTGTATGGGAGTACTCTTCCTGACCTGAGATTAACCTCCTGTATCTCGAAAACATAAGTTGGATGGGATGTTTTTCCACTGGGAGCCTATTTTCCTGTCTGTTGTTCTGGTTCAGATTGGGTTGTGTAGGTATAGGTAGCCTAGGTGGAGCAGCATGAGTAAGTTGAGGTTGAGGCTGGGGTGGAGGCACTAGAGCAGGTAGTTGATTTTTTTGAGGCCTCAACCCTTGGGATGGATTGTTCCACTGAGGCTGTTGTGGAACATACTGCTGAAATGGTTGGATTACTAGTTGAGGATGATATGAAGGGTTGGAAGGCCAAGTAGGAAGTGTAGACTAGGATGGAGGAGTGGGGGTGTCCCAAGGTTGCATGGGTGAAATCTAATTTTTGTAATAGTAAGAGTGAGGTGCACCTTGCATACCTTGTTGATATGGCTGAGGGCCCTAAGGCCTTCTCTAGTTGATGAAATAGAGTTGCTCTGGCATTGTTTCCCCACATTGATATACAACTTTAAGACCTGGTAAGGAGGGACACTTTTTTGTGGCATGGTTATCTTCGCAGACTAAGCAAACCTCTATGACATTCAGTGGACATTCATTTCTTGGGTGTTTCCTGGTACATCTAGGACAAAATATGGCCAGGGCTTTCTCTGCTTCCTCTTGCTTCCTTTTGGCCTGCATTGTGTCCATTTTCAAAGAAAAGGTGTGCAGCATGTCACTCTTGAAGTCCTCTAGCATGTTTCCAATCTCATGTTTTATGAATTTGGAAGAGGAAGGGGTATTTTATGTACTTTGGCTAGATTTTCCCTTCTTCCTAAATGCCCTAGAATGGTCTGGAAGACAGTTTTGATTGTTTCATAGGGTTGTTGGTAGATATCTCCTCATGATAACATATTCAAGGTTTCTATCATCTCTTCACTGATCCCTCAAATAAGTACAAGTTTAAGTGAGTTAGGATCAAGAATACAGTTGGATCTCCTATAGTTCAATTGAAACCTCTCTTCATAATCCTCTAGGGATTCATCAGGCCCTATAGTCATCCTAAATATCTCATCCTTAGTTTCCTTAGACCTATAATAGCCTTTTTACTTGCTGCTAAAGGTCCCTTCCATATGTGCCCAAGTAGTGATTCTATCCCAAAGCAGACCCATGAACTAGTGCAAGGTTCCATCCTTAAGGGTGGATGTGAATAGCTTCAACTTCTGATCATCAAAGGTGTAGTCATAAGTCCTACAGACAACAAAAAATTCAAGCATGAATGTGTTAGGGTCCTCAAAGGTAATTCCATGGAAGTGTGGAAGAGATGAGTGGCTAATGTTTTTCATCTTAGTGTCCCCATCTACCTCTCTTATGGGAAAGGCTCTCTGGGTCCCAGCCATGGTTAAGATAGGTGAAGCAGTTCCCTTAGTTGAAAAAAGGTCTTCTTCTTCTTCCTCCATAGGATCCTCAAAATATTCAGAAGGCTCTCCTAGAGGGGGTTGAATCTCACTGCCACTGAAGAAGAATGAAGGGTGGCTAGGAGGTGATGTGGGGGTTTTAGGTAATGTTTGTATTTGAGTATTCCTAGTCCTACGAGGCATGAAAATCAGATTTTTTTTGTACTTTTGTCAATATTTATGAAGTGAAATGAAAAGAAAGGAAAGCAAAAAAGAATGCTATAACAAAATAAAAATATCTACTAGACACCTCCTCGGCAACAATGCCAAAAATTGGTTAGACCTGGTATTACACCAAGAGTGCTGCAACTCCCAAGGGTTGCCCTAATTTACTTTACCAACTAGAGGTTTGTACAAAATTTTAGGTTATAGTGCTATATACACAACAGATGCATTATGTTCATGTCATCCTCTTCTGCTTTATGAAAGGGTGCTATTTCTTAAATTATGAGAACAACTATAAAGTAAATTACTGGAAGGAAAAGACAGAAAGGAAAATGAACTCATTTTTTGGGAAGAAATGAAAAGAATGAATCTAATTGAATTTGCAGAAAAAAATAGCAGAAAGGAAATTGATCCTGAACTACACTTAACTTGGCCAAATGGCTAAGTTCACTCTACTTATCCTATGATCTATTTACCATGCTTCTATCAATCCAACTAATCTATCCATGACTTAATTCTAACTAAAATGAGTTAATTTGCAGCTTGGAGGAATAAAAAGGTATAAAAGAGGCTAATGGGAGGTTTAACACATGAAACAAGGTTTGGAAGCAGAAAGAGGGGGTTAAACCCTTTAGAAAACTTGATTATAACGTGAGAAATGACATTGGAGCAAAAATAATTGAAAGAGGCTTAGAAGCAGAAAGAGGCGGTTTAAAACCTTATAAAACCTTATTATAGTGCAAGAAATGGATTTGGAGCAGAAATAATCGAAAAATGCGATGGCGGAGACGCAATGGAGGTAAAAGTTGTGATGTGTGATGTCGCAATCAGAACTTTGTAAGTTTAAATGGATAGCAATTAGGTTTTATCAAGAATAAACTAAAATCTGTGAAGTGAGATGTGTGCTGTGGTGAAGGTTGCAGGAGGTGATTTGCGATGGGGATGACATGGCGGTGAGAGGAAAAAATGAAAATTTGCAGGCTACAATGTGCAATATGGTAAGTTCCGCAGGATCGATTTCGTAATACCTCAATCGCAAGAACGAGTAGTAAGCGTTAATGGTAAAATCTAAAGGACTCGAAGTGTGAAAAGTAATGGCGACATGGTGGTGGGACCGATGACAGGGTAAGATCGCAATATCACAATCGCAATGAACGAGCGATAAGTGTTGAAGGTAAAAGCTAAAAATTGTGATTTTTGAAGTGCGACGTACAATAGCGGGAGTTTCGAAGAGGAAGGCGGAGGATGAGTTTCAATGATTTTTCAAGTGTTTAGCGTTAAAAAGGTAAAGTAGCCAAGATTGATAAAAAGGCAGGAATAAGGCAAGATGAATGGTTTTGAGTGTTTTTATGAATCAGAAAGTGGTCGCAACATTTAAACAAGAGGAAAAGGAGGGGAATGGAGACGTAAAAATAGTGTTTAAGCCGTGAATATGGAGAGGGAAGAGGAAGCAGGAAGCGACACGAAGCTACTCTAGGGTGTTGACATTAATTCCGGCAAACAAACTTGCATATTCATGCATGGGAAAACATAAAATATTGTGTGATAAAACAACGAACAGAAGGAAGCTTTTGATCTGTGGGAAGGTCTACCCTACTCAAACTCTATTGACAGAGATGAGTAGGGGGAGTCTTGACCACAAGTTTGGATTTTTTCCTCTATTTCACTATGCATAATCAATTAAAACTATAGCAACAAAAAAAAAAATGAAACTTATCAGAAGCAAATCTAACTGAAATGAGAGAGGAAAACTAGCTAAATGACAGAAAGGAAAATATAATAACAACAGAGAAGTTGAGGCACATGAATTGGGCCCTAACCCACTAGATTATCCCTCTGAAACTTAAATCAGTTGAATGAAATCAATATTCTCATTTTATAAAAGAATAACTGCATCAATTTCTGAAAGTTTGATCCCTGAATAAAACAAAAATCTCAATAGCTCACAAAAATAGTTCTCAATGGAATCAAGACTAGAATAGACTAACTCTTCCTAGCTCTAGCTCTTCTCTATTTATTCTACAGGGTAGCTACCAACATCTCCCTAGAAAAATGGTGATTGATTCCACTGGACTCCAAGTAAACCAAGATTGAGTTCTCTCTTCTTTGAGTGTGTAATGTTCCTTTTTCGGGAATTTCAGCAATACAATCCTCAAGGACGCTGTATAAGGGAAGCAGTGTAAAAATAAGCTAAAAAGGGTCTTGGATCCCTTTTTTAATACATTAAACACTTCTCTTCCATAATTTTAGCCCAAATAAATGAGCCTATAGGGGTTATTCAGACCTCCCCAAACTAGGTCCCTTAGGAAACTACCCAAATAGAGGGCCTACAACAATATATGAACACAAACATGAAACTCTGAAAATGTGAATATGTCATAAGATGAAATATTATACAGAAAACATATCTATTAGTATCTTAGCAGAAATATATAGAAATATCATGAGGAATAAACCCCTCATGCAATGGGAATCAATCTCCAAAGATTAACACATGAAATACAAGAGACGCAGCAACTGCACAAAATGATGGAAAGCAGTGACTGCGCTGTCTCTAGGAGATTATTTGCTGCTATAGATGTCAATAGATTAAATATTGTTGATACATACATATAAATTCCCAAGGATAGAAGAATGGGCTCCAATACAAGATTTCTAGCCAATCTAGGAGAGATTGCTAGAAATGCTGGAAAATGTACAATGTGACAAATAACTTGTCACTGCAACTAAATAAAAATAAGAATGAGGCTATGGAAGATCTGAAATACTCATGCCCTCCTTTGATAATTTTCTCAAGAAAAAAGGCTGATCCCCCTTACACAAAAACACTCCTCCTGATAAGCTCCAATGGATTTCCCAGCAACTGTCCACATAAATAACACAGTATCTGCCCTAGAATGCACTGTGAGAGATGGTGAATGATTTTCCTGGTGCCAAATATCTTAAATAAATCTTGGGAGTCTCCTCTTTTTCTCCTCCAAAGAATATGCAAGAACTCCACTGAAAAACAATTCAAGAATGACTCTGAGAGTTCCTCTGTTGTTGCTCCCAGCAACACAACGTTTTCTGCCCAACAGAATAATGCCATAGCTGAAGAGGTAAGCTTGGCCAAATGCCGAAATGAGGAAATGGAGCTCAAACCCTCTCCTTCCTTGAGGATGAGGTAGGGATTCCCGACCAGGAACACCCTTGGGTTCAAGAACACTACAACCCTACTAAACAACCCGGGTATGCAAGTCTTTGCAGACCCAACGAAAATAATAAGCTAATGCATAATGAAAATGGGCTACCATCTCCTCCTTATAAAGCAAATGAACTCCTCTCACCATGGTTCCCATTCACACTTGCCACCTAGCTCATGTAAGTGGAGCCTCCACTAAAACTACGTTGTCCAAGAAGGTTCAATGTATCTAGACAGTTTTAGTTGACTTGGTCAAAATGACTAGATCAAGCATGATCCAATCCTGTTCACACCATGTGGTGCTCAAATCAGCTGCTTTGTTATTCCTCCTTTCACACAAGGAGTGTTATTTCTCCATCTAAAGGGGTTAAGGTGTCTCCTTACCCATTTTATTCAACAAAATGAAAATATGCAAACTATAATGTTCCTTTTAGTGGGAGGCTAGAATTTGGGAACATTACAGTCCTCCCCCTTAAAAAATGTTCTTGTCCTCAAGCAACTTCAAGGTAGAGAAAAAATCCTCCTCCTCTTCTTGTGGCCTCCTCATCAATAGACCCCACCATAGCTCATCAAGGTATGCAATAAATTTGTCCTCCATGTATACCTCCAAGTGTGTAAAACCAAAGCATACATCATGAGATAATAGAAGGTGCAAGTGGAAATCTCCTTGTTGTTAAATGGCCTCCTCAAGGTAGGAGTGATGAAAAACATGGGAATTATTATTCCCAATGAGTTATTCCTTCACCCATGCAATCATCCAAATGAAATGAGCTATCCTAGGTAGCTCAACAAAGCAATCCTCAACCCTGGATCTATGCAATATGTTGGGGCTGAATGGAGAGTTTAGATTTTCCCATCCAAGTAGTCTCTCCCTCCATTTATGATAATTATGAGGTGGTTTTTGATATTGGGCTTAAATTTCATGACCTCCAAAATTAGCCCAAGCCTCCCCACAAAATGAATCAACCATGAAGTACCTCCTCCAACAACGCATTTCCTCCCAATAGCTCATCCTCTATGAAGAGAAAAGTAGTGACATGGAAATCATGGTGTGCCCATTGTCTCTCCTAAAACATACAACATGTGAAAAGGGGAGAATCATACTCCCAATGGGCATCTTGAACTCCAAGCCCACTCTCCAAACAAAGGCTCCCATGAGTATAAAAACATCGGTAACATATGGAAGCAAAATACAATGAAAACAAGTTTCCACATGGCAACTGGAGAGTGAATCATAGTTCCACATGAGGAACCAGCACAGTGCATTCCATGCCTACCTAAAAACAAGAGATAACAAGTGCTTTAATAGCCACTTGTTTGCTTCCACAAACATCTCATAAGGTGAAAACATGAAAGTACAAATTGGTGCCAATGGTGCACACCAAGAAGTATGTGGCTTCCCCCACAAACCATCATGAAAATATCCATTCCCATTGTTGCAATGGGCCACAAGTACATCATAATAAGGAGCATAAGGTGATGTGATCATCCTTAGCTCATCAAGCTGCTCATAGAAAGTAAATAAAGGTAAATCAAAATGATATTATATACCTTCTTTACCGTGTACTCTGGTCCTTGAGCTGAAATGGCTCATCTGCATGCTCTCCCTCACCTCCAATGAGTACGGAAATGGTTCTTCCAACCTCTCCAGAATCATATGGGCTATGCATATGTCCATATGCTGATATATATCATGTTTCATGCCCTCGTAAATGAACTCCCCTAGCAAAGCAAAATATGCATCAAAGTGCATAGCTAGAAAGTCCTCATGTGCTGCATGTAATAGTTTCTTCTTGAGACTAGAAGCCCTAGTCAAGAATACTATGTCATAATAATAGATGACCATATCATCTGCCATGTACCTGTCATCTCCATCCAAGTCATCCAAAATCATGCATGCACCTAGATCTTTCAAGTACTCTACCAAGAGTTGAGACCCCCAATTTGGATCTATCCTCCTCAGAGACAGCGCCGGTAATCTGCAATGTGGTGCTCCCCTCATGCTGCTGCCTGCTACTTTGACATTCCCCATGCCAAGTTCATCCTCCAAAATGCTGCCATTCCCATCATGCAGCTGCTTATGCTCAAATAGTGATGGTGTCCTTTGGAGGTTGGCCTCTTATGAGAAGCTGTCATCCATAAGGAATCTCCCAAGCTAGGTCAAAGTAAGAATGAGTGGCCTCCATCCTCCCCCATGTGTGAAAGAGTCCTTCCTCAAAGGAAGTATCCTCTCCCTCTCCAAATATGTGGAGCAGTCATCCTGCATCATGAAGATGCCATCCTCCATCCCTGCAGAAATCTTTGTCAGCGCAATATAACTGATGAGAGTGGGTGATACTGAAAATGAGAGAGTGTCTCCCTCCTCCATGAGTCTATCCCAAAATATCTGCACTGTGCTGGACTCCTCAAATTTCTTCACCTCTCCAGAATCCAAGAGTGGTGAAACAAATGACAAGATGCCCCTCATCAACTCTAGATTAGGTGGTCGTCCAGGTGGAATGCCTCCATATAGTGAGACATCAAGTTCAGAAGTGAACTTTATGTATAAGTGGAGTAATTTGTTCCTCTCTTCACTGTGCTATACAGTCTCCTTCTCTTGTGCAAAGAATTTCTGGAATAGATAAGGGTGTATCAACCCTTGATGCTAATCCTTCTCTTCCTCCTCCATCTCACAATCCTCCAATGCTACTATATGCTGCTCAGGATTTGTGACTGGGTCCCCACATGTGGTACCTCTTGGAATCCCTTGCATAGAAACAAGGATTCCTCCCATGGAAGTAATGGCTCCCTTCTCATCTCCATGTGGTGATGGATCTTCCTCCAATGATACAACATTGTGGGTTCTTCTCTGCACATTCTCTTCACTAATATGTGAGTATGCCTCCCTTTCAATGACAGACCATGGATTTCGGTCTTCGTCTGAAATAGGGATGTCCATGTTATCACAAATCGAAGAGTGTCCTTCATACAATGGGGATCTTGCCTCTAACAAGTCATCATTCCAATTTTCTTCCCCTCTAGAAATGCAAAGTGGAGTTTGTTTCATGTTTCCTTCCAATGCATGCAAAGTGTTTGAAGTTATGATACATGATGATTCACATTAACTTCCATCAAATTTCTTCACCAAACCCTTAGTGACTTCATCACATTTTTTTACATTTGCATGACTATGTGAAACAAAGTTTTCAAACCAACAATCATGAACCATACCTTTGTGTTGCAGCACTGCTCCTCCAATGGCCTCATCTCCTTCCTCCATCCTCTCGATAGTGCAAGTGGGAAATGGACTGCGTTGTGGATCTGCATGTGTGGCTAAATTCTCACACCCAATGTGGTCACAACTAGGGCTTACTTCATCCACAAACCCTCTCAGAAAAATTCTTTCTCCTCAAGGTCTTCAATGATACCCTCCATGGTCTAGAAAAGAAGAAGGGAGACCTCCTCTTCCATCATTTCTGTTTTCTTGTTCCCTTTGTACATCTCCCCTTCTAAGTGAGGAGCTTTTCCTTATAATGACATATTATCTTGGGCTGCACAGGATGAGCCAAGATTGATGCTCTAATACCACTGTAATGTTCCTTTTTTGGGAATTTCTGCAATACGGTCCTCAAGGACATTGTATAAGGGAAGCAACATAAAGATAAGATGAAAGGGGTCTTGGATCCATTTTTTAATACATTAAACACTTCTCTTCCAGAAGTTGAGCCCAAATAAATGAGCCTAGAGGGGTTATTCAGACTCCCCAAACTAGGTCCCTTAGGAAACTACCCAAATAGAGAGCCTACAACAATATATGAACACAATCATGAAACTCTGAAAATATGAATATGTCATAAGATGAAATATTATACAGCCAACATATATATTGGTATCTCAGTAGAAATATACATAAATTTCATGAGGAATAAACCCCTCATGCAATGGGAATCAATCTCCAAAGATTAACACATGAAATACAAGAGATGCAGCAACTACACAAAATGTCGTAAAGCAGTGACTGAACCGTCTCTAGGAGAGTAGCTACTACTGTAGATGTCAATACATGAAATATGGCTGATACATACATTGAAATGTCCAAGGATAGAATAATGGGCTCCAATACAAGATTTCTAACCAATCTAGGAGAGATTGCTAGAAATTCCTGAAAATGTACAGTGTGACAAATAACTTGTCACTACAACTGAATCAAAATAAGAATGAGGCTATGGAAGATCTGAAATACTCATTCCCTCCTCTAATAATGTTCTCAATCAAAAGGTCCGATTCCCCCTTACTCAAAAACACTCCTCCTGATAAGCTCCAATGGCTCTCCCAGCAACTGTCCACATAAATAACGCAATATCTACCCTACACTGCACTGTGAGAGATGGTGAATGATTGGCCTAGTGCCAAAGATCTTAAATAAAGCCTGGGAGTCTCCTCTGCTTCTCCTCTAAAGAATATTCAAGAACTCCATCGAAGAACAAGCCAAGAATGACTCTGAGAGTTCCTCTGTTGCTGCTCCTAGCAACACAACATTTTCTGCCCAACAGAATAATGTTGTAGCTGAAGAGGTAATCTTGGACAAATGCCAGAATGAGGAAATGGAGCTCAAGCCCTCTCCTTCCTTGAGGATGAGGTAGGGATTACCGGCCAGGAACACCCTTGGGTTCAAGAACACTACAACCCTGCTAAACAGCCAGGGTATGGAAGTCTTTGCAGACCCAATGAAAATAATAAGCTAATGTATAATGAAAATGGGTTGCCATATCCTCCTTACAAAGAAAATTAACTCCTCTCACCATGGGTCCCATTCACACTTGCCACCTAGCTCGTGCAAGTGGAGCCTCCACTAAAATTGCACTGTCCAAGAAGGTTCAATGTATCTAAATAGTTTTAGTTGACTTGGTCAAAATGACTAGATCAAGCATGATCAAATCCTGTTCATACCATGTGGTGCTCAAATCAACTACTTTATTATTCCTCCTTTCACACAAGGAGTGTTATTTCTCCATCTAAAGGGGTTAAGGTGTCTCCTTACCCATTTTATTCAAAAAAATTAAAATATGTAAACTATAATTTTCCTTTTAGCCGAAGGCTAGAATTTGGGAACATTACAGAGTGACTCGGTTGCCTATGGAATTCAAATTGCTGGAGAGAATCGTTGGGGATCCTTTGGCTTCTTGTGGAATTCAAATTGTTGGAGAGAATCTTTGGGATCCTTGGGCTGCCTTTTCAGGGTGGACAATCCTCCTATAATTTCTCCTTCTTGTCTCCTCCAAGTCTTTGTGATAATATCTTTATAAAATTTCTTAATAAATCATGATTTTTTGCACTAAACCTTATATTAGGAACTTAGAGTATGTTAACCTTAATCACCACCTATAATAGCATCATAAACCAAAATAATAATAAAAATTCAAGAAAAAGAGATCTAAGAAGGCAAAAAGGTGACTATTAACCCCTCCAAATATGTATAATGATGGAGCTTGTTATCACCCTAGTAATTTCTTAGGTCGTAGGATTTTGATTTATAGTTAAAGAAAAATAGGGGTAACCACAAACCTACTTTGGAAATTTGGGATCTAGCCTTCCTAAATTTTAGAGAGGGCTCTCTCTTTCAGATTTAACTTTATTTTTGTTTAATATTTTAGGCTAGTTATGATTGGGCACTTGGTTTTTGTTTGGAAAGTTTGGTGGGAAATAAGATTACTTGGAGACAAATTAAAGAGGGATCTACTAGTTCATTGGGCTATGGAGTCAAGATATAGTAAGAAAAACTAGAAGGCAAGGCCAAAAGGATGCTAATGTACTTAGGGCAAGGTAGATAACCCTCGGAGATTTGAATAGTTTGATTTGACAAGATGGATTTCTTTCGAGATAAAGCAGTGAAGGATCCTTTGATCTGGAAAAATAGGAAGGAGACAAGGGTCAAACGGGACTGGGAGAAATTAATAATTTCTAAGTCTGGAAATCAGTAGAGACATTGAAATGACCAAGTAGTTAAGACAGGGAGTTTTTACACTTATCCTGAAATAATATTCCTAATTAATCATTCAGATTGAACAACATATATGAAATTGAATGAAACTTTAGAAGAGGAAACAATGACAGTAAGAAATCACTTTACTCATTAGCTTATTGCATGAATCCTGAGTGATGAAGTCCAGTTGGCTGTTGTCCATACTGCTGCTATGAAATCAACACACGAGCCTCCAAAGTACCAGAAAAATAGTCTATAATAATCTCAGCAACATTATTCCACACTAAACACTTCATAAACTGAAGTATTTATACAAATTTTCATTACAAAATATCCTAGAGAAATCTAGGAAAATAAAATATATTAATAGACTAAGAGGGATAACTGCTTAACAACTTAGTAAGTTGTCCTTTTATTTAGAAAAAATTGGACTAACATTATCTAATCAAAACAGTTTGTTGACTAGGTGTACATGCTTGTTGGCACATTTGGAAGATATATGTTTTGTGATTGCTTGATTGATATTCTTTCACTTTACATCCTTTAATGCTGCTTTTCTTCCTGATACTCTTTTACTTTGTTCATCTATCACTTTATTTCTAGTAAAATGTAGAATTTACCATAGTAAAAACTAGTTGATTGTTTCTGCTCAAATACACTTTGACCCTGTTACTTTGATCTGATACACTTTCAACTGCTATTTTTACCTCTAGACATTTGTAAATGAAATTTTTACTGTGGTAAGAAAAAATGTCCCATCATTTCTCTGTCTTGCTTGAATTTTCCTTTTCTTCTTTTACTACTGTAAAATATTCATATCAGTAGTAAAAATCCAAAATCACATAAATTGTTTTTATTCTTTTCTTCTCAACTTCACTATTTTTCCTGTACTTTTTCTGTTGTTCTGCTCCAATGTTGCTATAACAAATATGTGAGTTCCTGCCATTGCTGATCACTTGGTATTTTCATACATTTCAAATTCCAGTAACTTTCATTAGCATCAGTGTACTTTGAGAAATTTCGTTTGATAATGAAAATATGTTTAATTTCATTACTCCGGGAAAATTTTACCAGTTGGTGAACCTTGTGGAAGAGGCTTATTTATTTGTTCTTTGGCATGGGCTCTCATCTTATTATCATAATCTGTTTGAACCATTATCTTTTCATTAAAGCCATGAATGTCTGGGAGGCCTGCTTGTCTCAATATTGTGTATTGTGCCAAAAACTTTGTTATTGACAACTCCATGGCCTTACACCTTTCCTCCAAGTTATTCATTATATTCCTTTTATTTAGGACCCTTTTGATTTGAAGAATTGTTTTAGTCTTGTCTTGTATTTTCAATTCTTCAAGCTCCTCTCTGTTTTTGTTGTTTAAAAATGTAATAAGCTTTAAAGATTGAGATGGTTTATTAGAAAATTCATCTTTTGTCTTCTGAATTTCCACCTGTGCTGCCTTAAGTATATCTCTTTGCTCATATATGATTTGAATTGAAGGTCATTTTAGATGTAAGCCTTGAATTATGTTTGTCCAAAGATAGTTCTTGATAAAGGACACCTGTTCACTAAGAGTTACTTGCTGTTGTAAGATCTTTACCTTTTCATCAAGTCTTTTTACTCTTTCTTCATGTCCTTTTGATGTAATTAATGTATTCCTGTTTTATGATTCAAGAGTTTGAATGGTCTTTTTCAAATTGATTATCTCATTATTTTTTAGGGACATCTCCTCCATGGATTTTACTATATCTGTTGCTTCACTTGTTTGATGTTCCTGTGTGGTAGATGATCCTGTGGCTGAAATATATATATAGATTGCACTGACACTGCGGTTGCCAGTGGCACTTTAGGGGCTAAATGTTATGCTAATGTGGAAGGGATAGCTGTGTTTACTATAGGAATAATAGTGGGAATAGATTGCACATCAGTGTCTTTTACTATTTATTTTTCTTTTATAAGGATGTCCATCTAATCTTCCATCTCTTTGACTTGGGCAATCAATTTTAGTATTAACTTTGCCATTTCTTATTTTTCAGTTTGTTCTTGGAGGATTTCCTTTGCTTGAGGATTTTCATTTCAAGGAAGTTTTAACTGTTTCCTCAGAGCAGTGACATCGCCATTCTTTTGCTTTATCAAGGCCTAAGAAACCTGTATGTTTGATGGATCTACTCCTATCTGAAGCGCCAGGTCTTCTAAGGATTTGATCATTAGATCCTTTACATGTAAAGAGGCTTTATCCAACTTCCTCTGATCTTGCATATTAAAAATGGTGTTTTGCAATTGAGTAGCACTCCTGGTCTTATCCACTATTTTTTAATACAGCATTTTAGATGTATGTCTATGAAATTCAATTTGATCCAGCTCATGGATATTTTCTGAATCAACTTCAAAGTATGTTTTTTTGTAGTCTGAGACTGTCTTTGGATCTGCAACCTTTGGATGGAGGCAGGACATGATCATTTTATTAGTAGAATAATAAAATGGTGTTAACAATCTGTCCTTGTTACTTGCCTTTTCTTTGAGAAATTGAGAATAAACTTCTCTTTTGATCTCCTCATTTTTCTCCTTAATCTGTTTTTATCTCTCATTAATGTCAGAATCTTTTCCCTCTGTTGTTCTGGAGGAGGAGGGAACTTCTAAATTTAACTGCTTTTCAACCATTTCTCTACCCTGTTCTTGTGTTGAAACCTGTTCTTTTTGAATCTCTGCTAGAATCTCATTTACAATTATAGTGGCTTCATCATCAGTTTGTTGATTATTATTCAATTCTTGATCATTATCATCTATTTGTATTGTTTTTTCTTTATCTGTGGCAGTCATTTTTTCCTTTTGTTGTAAATAATCTTGAATTTGTTTTATGCAATGGTCTCTGATGAATAGCCTTCTTCATTCTTAGTACTTTTTTTTGAACATTTTGACTGTTTGATGACTATTATAGCCTGTGAATTCTCTGTCCTTTTCACTGTTTCCATATCATCAGTAGGATCTATCAATGTGTTTGACATCCATTCCATTTGATTGGAAAACATTTCAATATGTTGTTTTGAGTAATGTATAAAAGGTTGAAGCTTTCATTTTACCCTTATAGCACTGAGGTAACCCTGGGGATCATAATTCCATTGAAAACTCTCTTGAAACTGATACTATAATAATTGTCTAGATATTTCTTTCTCAGCCTCCCTATTTTTTACTATGCAAGGGCCAATCTGGTTTTTCAACTTAAACTGAGTATTTTTCTTTGATGCCATGAAGTTTATAGCATTTGCGTTTACAACTTGTCTCAAATATTCCAATGCAAAAACCCTGATGGTTAGAAATTTAGGTAACTTACATGGGGGCAAATTTTCTCCAAATATCCTTAATTCTGTATGTCTTTCATATAAGTAACAATCTCCTACTTTGCATTTTTCAGACAAATGTACTATTCTCTTCATTTCATCACTGACTCTGGGTTGTTCTGTTTTATAGAGAAAATTCATAGCTGGTCTAACAAATAAGTCTGCAAAATCCTTATAAATGAATTCATTTCCTTCTTTCCTGAGTAAGGATGTCCAGATTATTACTGAGAGAGGTTGGCCCTCCACATTAATCTTTTGTAAAGCCACTGGAAACTGTTCTGCTTGAAAAAATAGAAAAAGATGGAATAGATATGATGAATATCTAAACACTCTCTTAGTAGGAATTTTTGCCCGTTGGTAATGTATGCTATCAGCAATGAATCTAGCAAAATCAAAGATCATGGTAGGAGGCTGCCCAGGGGATAATGTAGAAAGGAAACCAAGTATAGATGAATCAGTAAATTCATCATTAAAATATCCTAGAATGAAGGATAGCATTGAGATCACTTGTCTAGAAGCTTTAGGAAAATTAGAAGTGGAATAAGGAGGATTAACTTTAGGGATTTCCACATATTCAGGCATGAAATTCTGAAAGATTGAAAACTTTTTAGGAAAATCCAACTCTAATTATAACTGGGTTAACTCTTCAATTGACAAGGGCACTACTCTGGGATCAAAATTTAACTGAAGCATCTCATTTATGGATTCTACTGTGATAAAAAACAAATCTCATTATTGGCATTCACAATGGATCTTTGATTAGGAACATAATACATTTTACATAGTCTGACCAAGTCCTGGGCTGGATGAGTAATAGGAACTACATATTTCGGCAAATTGGATTCCCAAATAGGTATGTCATCTTGATTTTTATTCAAAAACTTATCATAACACTAGTTATGAATCTCAAGCAAATTGAATTCTACCACTGTATCAACAATATTGTAATCCAAATCAGTTAAAGGAATACTTTCTTCAGAGGAAAGAGGTGGTTGGAGAGGCCTAACAACTTCAGTTGAATCATCTATTAAAGCAGGAGTTGGCTTGTTGATCTTTGAGGATTCAGGATTGGGGAGCTTGGATGTTACAAGTTTTGAGGCTTTGGGACCTCTAGCTTTGGGTGTAACCTATTTTTTAGTCATTTTTGGGAATAACTAAGTAAGATTAAACTATTTTCTTTAGTTAATTTTGAGACAGAGGGTAATTGAGCAGATCTGGGATGATTTTGGGATTCTGGGAATCTAAGGGTTTTAAGATAGAAAACATAGGTTTTATGGGTGTAGAGGTCTGAAAAAGACAATTTCTGGATTTCTATGCACTTTTTAAATCTTTTAAATAGTGGAAATTGTTTTTTGATGATCGGAAATTGAGAAAATGGCTTTAAAACATAGTTTTAGGAAAATGGAAATTTCTGAGACAAAATTGCAAGGGTTTGCCCTGTTTTTTCAGTGTTTGGGCATGCTAAAATCGGCAATTATGGCCTTAGTGGCTTAATTGGTTTATTTTGTAGTCAAATTGTGAATTTTGCAGGTCGGATTCAGTAAAACACCTGGTTCATAGGTATCTTGATAGTCGAGGAGGTTTTTCTGGTGGCTTCAGCTTTATGCTAGATCTTCAACATTGCAGAGGATGGCTTCAATGGTCTTTCGAAGGTAGTAGCAAATGGTGAAATTTGGCTTCAGGATAAGAAATTGGCTAAACAGAGGCTCAGAATTCATTAATCAATCAAGTCGTAACTTCTTACCAGTCGAGGAGGGAAATAATACATAAAACAATGAAATATTAAGGTTTAAGCCTTTAATAATAATCATCGTAAATATCATTTATTATAGGTCCTTTCAATGGTGGGAGGCGGATTTATGAAAACAACAAGTGGGTTTCACATTCGATTTGAATGGTAAGTGGTTTAATCCTTTTCGAACATGATCCAATTAAAATAAGACACATAGCATCGAGTGGTTTTGGAAAACAGCTTTTATCGCGTGAGTTTTATAAAACTTTGGTCGATCACTTTCAGAGAGCGATAATGAATGCACACCGTTAGATCTAGTTGGATGATGCGAACGGTCAGGATCTTACAAAGAGTTGCGATGAAGGATGGGTGGGATTGGGTGCTGTATATGAAATGGGGCGTTAATATATAACAAAACCTTTTGTGAAATATGTGATTATAACCAAAATTTAGTTATATATAGAGATGTTTGTATGCGCGGCGGAAATGGTAAAATAGACGTATACCTATGTATATTCCAAAGGGGTTTATCGGGCAATTTATATATATAAAGTGAGTTTATATATATGGTAAATGGTGCATTGGGTGGGTTAATAGGGGGTTAACCTTGGGTTTAGATATGAATAAAGGGAGGCTATTATAAGACCATGGTTAAGCTATGAGGGAGGCAAATTTATTTTGCGAAGGCGTGAGATATTTACAATAGAATGTAATAGGGTAAAGGGTAATATTTTCTCGTTATTTTAAATACATTGGATATGCAAATAAAATGTGCTTTTCCATATATTTTTTAGTTTTATTATATAGTTAATTAAACCAAATAGGCTTGATAACTATAGGGGGGTGGGATATTTACATAGCGCTAGTTTAGCCAAAGGGGGTTTATTATGGGCGTCTATTTAAAACATGTGGGATAATAAACTTTGGCTAAAGATTTAAAATAGTGGGTTTTTAGGGGATATTTAGTTAAGGGGAATTATATAAATATGAGAAGGTTTTTTTATATGGAATTAATAAAATAAGTAAGAAATTAATATGGCAAAGGGGAAAATGAATACTCAAAATACACAAATATAACTAAGGAAACTGAAAATCAAAGCAAAGCTTTATCATCATAATTTTATCACTTTAACTTAGGATATAATGTCCTTTTGAGGGTTTATATGCTTTATGAGATGTAGGAAGTTAATTAAATGGGGATTTATGTATCATTAAGTAAAAATGGAGTCTTTACTTATGAAATCGCATGCTGATGAATGCATAAATGGTAGATGATGAAAATTAGGGATTATTATAGGAATTCAAATATTTTTAACTTAACAGTCATTGAGCCTTGGGTCCGGTCCCAACAGAAGTCATAGAAATGCTCCAAGCCTCTTTGACTAAAATTCTAGAATGCAGAATAACTATAAGGGAGGGATATTAGTTATTGTAGCCTAGTGAAAGATATTTACAATGATTTTCCCACCTTCTTCTACCTACCCAATCTTTAATCTAACATTTTTTCTTCCATTTGTGCAGGTGCATTTGAGCTAGGAACCTTGAACATTTTATTCTTCTGAAAGCTATAAAAGCTATCTAATTCTACCTTATTTCATCCAAGGACCCAGATTAAACTGTTGGGTTCCTTTTTACTCTATATCTATCTACTGAATTGTCAGCATTAAACTGTCTGACAACTCTTTATTCTCTATCTAAAACAAGTAAATTGAAACATGACAAGTCAAGATTAAGCAGTTCAACTCATCACGGATTATGACATTTATTGACACTCTCCCATAATCAACTGCAAAAAGTAAAAATTAGTGGCATTTATACTTGCACACTTTCATGTTTTATTCATCTTTTTTCTTTGGGGTATCTCATTTTTTCTAAGTCCTTTGATTTTTCTTTTAGGACCTTTTACCCTCTTTTTCATTTTCTATTTTTTTATTTTTCTTTTATTTTTACAAAATATGGGAAAAAAACTTGCAGAAGGAAAAGTATGTACATATTTACAAGACTATCAAAAGTAAATTCCAAATTATAATCCTATATTTATAGGACCCGAACAAAAACTTCACATGGGGATTGCATTTCCTGGTGAAATGTCAAGAACTCTAAGATCAATAGCCTTGAATTTTTAACCTTGATCATCCTGTAACTGTCTTCTGATTTCTGCAACAACTCATACTTATGATATATTACTTTTCAAATCTTAGGGCCTTCATTCCAGGCTTCAACTTTTGAAAATAAAACATCCAATCCAATCTACTCACTTGAAATGAATATTTACAATGATGTAAAAAAGGAATCAATGTGGAACTAACTGTTAGCTAACTCAGAATAATAGTAGTTTTTAAGCATCCTACCATTCACTGATCCTTCTGGAATATCTGTTCCATCCAAATTTCTGATAAAAAATGCATTTTTACCCCAGTACCCATAAATTTCATAAGGTCCCTTCCATAAAAAGTCAAATTTTCCATGTTTTCTCTTTTCCTCTCTTCTGGAATCCCACTTCAACACTTTATCTCCTGTGTAAAAATCATCTTCCTTACTCCTTTTATCAAAAACATTTTTGATCTTATCATGAATTACTTGAGATTTTTCATATACTTCCTCCCTTGTCTGCTGTAAATGAATGTTTTGATTTATCCTCTGTTGAATATCATTAATCTCAACTTGTGATTCCTGAATAATCTTCATTACTGGAACTCCCAATGATGACGGAAAAAATGTATCCATTCCATAAACTAGCTGGTAAGGTGAAGTACCAATTGACTTCTTGGTGGTAAGTCTATCTGCCCATAGGGCATAGATCAGCTTTTTGTTCCAAGTCTTTTTGTTTCCTTGTAGTAATTTTTTGATGATGTTTACCAGGCTTTTCTTAGAGGATTCCGCTAAGACATTACCTTGAGGGTAGTAAGCAGTAGATTGGCCTAGGGTAATGTGATACTTGTGGCAAAAGGAAATCATTTTCTTAGATTTAAATAAATCTGCATTATCAGTAATAATTTTGTGTGGGAATCCAAATCTAGATAAAATATTATTTTCAATGAAAGAGATTATGGCTGAGTCTGTGCCTTGCCTAGTAGGAATGGCTTCTATCAACTTGGTAAAATAATCTATGGCAGTTAAAATCCATTTATTCTATCCGGAAGATGGGGGATGAATCTCTCCAATGAAGTCTAAACCCCATTGTTGAAAAGGCATCTCAGTAGAAATAGGTTTTAGGGGCAAGGGTAAAAATTTCTTCTTCCCTTCAAAAATATGACATTGGTGATAGGAGGTAACATATTTTTTGACATCAGCAAACAATGTTGGCTAGTAGAAACCAACTCTAATAATTTTATCTGTTGTACTCTTCTAGTATAAGTGGCCTCCACAGTCACCTACATGAAATTCCTCATGAATTTCCAGCTTTTGATTTCAGTAAACAATTCAGTAAAATGCCACTTTGATCCTTCCAATAAAGCATTTGATCTAGAATACAATATCTCATTGCTTTAAGTTTGACAAATCTAGCTTTAGTTATAATTAAACCAGGAGGAGCTTGTAAATGTGTGAGTACAAAGATAACCTCAGAGTACCATGGTGAGTCTAGAAAGACCTCATTGATCAATGGAGTCGCCATATCTTCTTGGTCATCAATTTGTGCGATGAAATTTATATCTAAGGAAGTACATTTGGATTCAACCATTAATCTGGCTAACCCTTGTCCTTTTATGAGCTTAGCTGGTTTTATTTCAATATCATACTCAAGGATAGTGGCAATCCATTTTCCTCTTCTACCATCTGGTCCATCCTGTGTAAGAATATCTTTGACTACAGAATTGGGAACATAGGCAATAATGTGGGAGTAGAGAATGTACACTCTGAAATATTTTATGGCTTTAACCAAGGCTAAAGCTTGTTTCTTCATGATGTTATATCTCAAAGGTGCATCTCTAAGTGTTTTACTAAAAAATTCTATATGCTATTCAAAACCTTGGTCATTTTTCTACAAAAGAACTGCAGCTATGGTATGTTCAGAGGAAAATGAAAAGATAATAAAATATTTTTTGAAATCTGGGCTAATTAAGACTGGTGTTTTGGTTAAAGCATGTTTTATATATTCAAAATATTGCTTTTATTCAACTATCCATTTTAATACTGAGTCTTTTTTCAGCATGTTATTAAGTTCCTTTATGATTTCAACTAGATTAGAAATAAATCTTCTTAAAAAAATTATTTTTCCTAAAAATGCTTGTAACTCTTTGATGTTCCTAGGTGCGTGAATGTTTAGTATGGCTTCAATTCTTGCTAGATCTATCCTAAAAACTTCCTTGGAAATTATGTGTGCTAATGATTGACCTTCTTCAAGTCCAAAAAGACTCTTTTTGGGATTTAAGGATATGCCATATCTCCTACGTTTAATTAATACCTGTCTCAAGTGACCCAAATTTTCATTATTAGATTTAGAAAACACTGTAATATCATACAAGTAAATAACCAAAAATTCATGGATTTCTTTAGAAAAGGATATATCCATAGCCCTTCGAAAAGTAGCCCCAGCATTCATTAATCCAAAAGGCATTTTCACATACATGAAAGTGCCCCAAGGAGTAGTAAAGGCTATCTTGGGTTGGTCTTTTTTCTGAACAAGTATCTGGTTATAACCTGAAAAACCATCCAATAAAGAAATTTTTGAAGATCCAACTACTCTTTGCAAGATGTGATCCATCTTTGGCAAAGAGTAATTATCTTTCAAAGACACTTTATTGAGATTTCTGAAATCTACACATAATCTTATTTCTCCAGTTTTCTTCCTAGTAGGTACTAAGTTAGAAAACCAATCAGAATATCGGATTGATGCAATTATTTGGGCATCATACATTCGTTTGACTTCTTTCTCTATCAAAGGTAACAAGATAGGATTAATCCTTCTTAATTTTTGTCTAAAAGGCTTCTGGTCATCTTTTACAGGAATCTTATGTTGAATTATATTTGTGTCATAAGCCTTTAAATCTTCATAACTCCATGAAAATACATCTTGATATTCTTTCAACAGATCAATGTATTTGACTTTTTCTTCTTGTGGTAAATATTTAAACAACTTTATCATTTTAGGATGTAATTATTTTCCTATATCGCACTCCTCAATATCAGATTTGATTGGTTCCATTGTACTCTTCTTGGGCACATCATTGGAATCAAAAAATTCTTCTAAAGGAGTTAAACCTTTAGGTAAAAGATTATCTTTGAATTCTAGCATGTCTATTTCTTCTTCAATTATTTCCTCTATGTCTACTTTTTCTAAGTTATCTAGTTCTGATTGAGTAAATACAGTTGGATTTTTATATTTATGTACATCTACATTATTTATTTCACAGTTAAAATTATCATCTACATTACATTCTGAATCTAAATTATCATCAGTGTATATCTTACAGTTTTGGAATTCTTTCCTGCTATTCAAAAAATTGAAAATATGTTCATCTTCAAAGAAAATTTGCCAGTATTTAACATTTTCAGGAACAATGGGTCTGTATTTTACTTTAGCAGTATATCTATGTGTTGGTTGAAAAGGTAAATTACATGTTCTAGCAAAATTTGCTATGCAATGTGCTTGCAAATTTTGATTTCTAGGAATAATAGCAAACTTAGACTCTAGTAAATCATCAACCAAGTCAATTGCTGCATCTCTATATCTGAATAATCTAGTATTATGAACATAATATTTAGTGTTTATTTTCCTAATGACTAATTCTGAATCACCCATGATTAAAATTCTTTTACCTTCTAGGTTTTTGATGATTTGGAGGCCTAAGATCAATGGTTCATACTCTGCCATGTTGTTGGTGCATTTAAAGTTGAGTCTAGATGCATGCCCTTACGAATGACTGTTTTCGATGTTGGTGATCCATACTCCAGCTCCTGCCCCTGTCTTGTTCACTGAGCCATCAAAATCTAAGTGCCAAAGGGCTTCATGAAAGAAATTATCATTGTTTGGTTCAGGTTTTCTGTCAATCAATTCAGTTTGGATCTCATCATTATCAGAGTTGCATAAAATTAAAGGGTCAAGGTCAATTGGGGTTGAATAAATGGGATAATTTATGGACCTTTCTGCATTACTGACCATGTATTTCATTAATAATTCTCTATATAATTTTTTGGGCTGTCCAAATACTGTGATAGTAGCAAAACTCATGTCTAGTTGTAGAGATCCCTGCAACTTAGCTCCCCATGAGCGAGAAAAAAGCATACCATACTTTGGTGGGATGTCAACTACTACAATATCCATGATCATACTTTTAAATGGGTATTGAACTAAATTGACACACAAATATTTTATCAATCCAATGCACTTGACTTTAGAGGAATCAAACGATAACAAGTCTTTATATGGCCTAGTTATTTCTAGATTTAGAGTTTCCATAATAGCTTTTGGCATTAAGTTGTGGGAATCTCCTGAATCTAACATTGCATTGTGTAATATTTGATCGTGAATAGTAAGAATAATGTAAAAAGAACGGATTTCTTCATCAGCATGTGTACCATTTACATCAGGACCAAAAATTAAATCAGTTTGATCATCATTTAGATTAATTGAATCCTCACCATCATTCATGTTTAAAGTTTCATTGATTTTTTATTTATACAAGACATTCTTTACCAATTCTGTTAAAAGAATTGGTATTTTTAACTTGGATATTTCAGCTTTAATGTTGAATGCTATTTGAGATTTACTAATCTGCAGAATTTCATCTTTTGTGACTATCAACTGAGTGGGTTTCTCTTGAGATTCAGTGGTTTTACCTTTAGCTTGAGTTGTTATTTTATCTTCTTTTTGAGTTTCTTGATTTTTGCTATCTTTGATTATTTTTTCATTAACAGTTTGAGTAGCAGCAGAGGCTTTGTCAAATCTGGAATTTTCATCAGAAGATTTAGGATTTGATGATTTAGAGTCAGATGTATTCTTCTTTGGATCAGGAACTGTTGTTTTTGCTGAATTAGTGGCCTTTGTAGTATTAGCCTTTTGGGCATCTTTGGAGGATGGAGTCACCTCATCAGTGATATCAAAAATATTTGGACTAGACTGTTTTTTAGGACTGGGCAGGTTTGAATTTTGCTTATTTTCTCTTGGAAGAATTTGCAAAATTTTTATTTTAGGAGCCTCTACATTCTTTTTTTTTTTATTTTGTTGAGTTGGAGCATTGTTTTTTGTAAAATGCTCATTTGTTTTCTTACTTCTAAGGTTATACTGGCTGTGAATTTTATTGATTGCGAAGTCATAACCTTTCTTATAGTCAAATGATTCACCAGATTCTACTTTGAGTTGTTGAAGCTCAAAGAGTTCTTGATCCTCCTGAGTGAGGAAAATTGTATTACTTTCATCTATCCCCATCAATATGTTGATGTCTTCCTCATCCTCAATATTTTTTTGAGAACTTTCAACATAGTTCTCTTGAAAAGGGGGCCTAATGTTTTGATTTGGGGAAGGTTCTTTACCTTTTCCAGGATTGTTGTTTTTTCTGTAGTTGGGATTTATGATTTGGGGTTCGTTATCCCACTGCAGTTTTTCCTCAATGTTTTCTAACCTCTCAACTACTCTTTCTAAAGTTTTGGCAAAAATATCAAATTTACCATCTGAATTTGAACTCTCTTCTTTGATTTTGACTCTCCTTTCATTCCTAAGTCTAGTTTTTTTGGCTAGGATATTAATTTCTACACCAACAACATCTAATTGCATCTGTTCTAATGTTTCAACATTTCTTTCTCTTAATTGGTATGCCATATTTGGATCAAATCCATTAAGAAATTTAAGAAGTACTGAATAGGGGGTAGGTTTAAGATCAACAGGGATGACATTATAAACACTGTTATATCTGGTGCAGTAATCCTGAATAGACTCATTAGGAGCTCTTTGTAGAGAATCAAAATCACATAAAATTTGCAGGTGATTATTTTTATTTTCTCATTTATTTATGAATGATCTATGAAATGCAGCTAAATCTGCTATACTACCAACACCTAAATTTCTAAACCATGTTTTTACTTCTCCAATTAAAATTTGAGAAAAAAACCTCATTCGGACATCAGATTCATCTATCTCATAAATTTCAAAAAAATCATTCATTCTGGTGACATGTTGTTGTGCAGTATATTGTGAAAAATTATCAAATAATGGGATATCCTTTTGGTAATTTTGGGGCATATCATGGTGATTTTGGCGTAAAACTAGAGGGCCATATATTGTAGCCATGATTTGAAGTTTTCTTGAACTAGGAGGTACACTAGAAATGACAAGAGATGTGCTAGTTATAGTAGCTGATGTGCTGAAAACTGTATTTGAAGAACTTGGAAAAGATGTTGGTATATATATGGAACTGGATGGAAAAAATGTAGTGCTTATAAAATTTGTGGATGCAATGGACTAAGTGAATGATGGAAATACTATCTTAGGCTGCAAAGGCAACTTAGGAATAAATGGTTCTGTGGATGTACTTGCAGTGGCATGAGGATATGATGAGAATATAACCCTAGGCTACAAAGGAAACTCAAGACTAAAAGGTTCTATGGGTGAACTGATAGTGGAGTCTAAAAATGAAGTGGCAGCATACAGAGTTGAATCTGCTGCTAGAAGGATTGTTTTGTGTAATTGAGAAAATGGAGGCTTAAAGTGAGATAAAAATTGAGCTAATTTAACAGCTTCATCAACATCCTTAATCCTTGTAACATTAACCCTTTCTACTAGACTTTGAATTTCATATTTGTCTGATTTTATTGATGCTGAAATAGTTTTATGTTTCTCATTCACAAAAGAAGTAAAAATAGGATCAATGACAGTTTCCTTTAAATCCGTTTCAGATTTATTTCTAAATAATGAATTTTCAAACTTGAAATAAAAATCAATATCAGATAAGCTCACTAATTCTTTGGGTAAGGAATCAGATTTTCTCGAGGGCACTTCAGCTTCTAAACTATCAATTTATTTTTTCTTTTTATTTTTTCCAATCTGTTCTGGGTTATCTATTATAACTGCAGGCTTAGGATCTTGGTTAGACCTAGTGTAGTAGGTTTTCCTAGAAGCCAGAATGTCTATTTATGAAATACCCACAACCTTTAAATTTAATCTTAAATTAGAAAATATATATTTTAAAAATATTCCTTCAAAATTAAATTTAAAACTGGAGAGTGGTGATGTCCCTAGTATGGTCACCAGTATGTTATCACCCTAGTAATTTCTTAGGTCATGGGATTTTGATTTATAGTTAAAGAAAACTAGGGGTAACCACAAACCTACTTTGGAAATTTAGGATCTAGCCTTCCTAAATTTCAGAGAGGGCTCTCTCTTTCATATTTAACTTTGTTTTTGTTTAATATTTTAGGCTAGTTATGATTGGGCACTTGGATTTTGTTTCGAAAGTTTGGTGGGAAATAAGATTACTTGGAGACAAATTAAAGAGGGATCTACTAGTCCATTGGGCTATGGAGTCAAGATATAGCAAACAAGACTAGAAGGCAAGGCCAAATCGGATGCTAATGTACTCAGGGCAAGGTAGATAACCCTTAGAGATTTGAATAGTTTGATTTGATGAGATGGATTGCTTTCGGGATAAAGGGCAGTGAAGGATCCTTTGATCCGGAAAAAGAGGAAGGAGGCAGGGGTCAAACGGAATCGGGAGAAATTAAGAATTCCTAAGTCTGCAAATTTGCAGAAAACATTGAAATGACCAAGTAGTTAAGACAGGGAGTTTTTACACTTATCCTGAAATAATATTCCTAATTAATCATTCAGATTGAACAACATATATGAAATTGAATGAAACTTCAAGAGAGGAAATAATGACAGTAAGAAATCACTTTACTCATTAGCTTATCACATGAATCCTCAGTTATGAAGTCCATTTGGCTGTTGTCCAGATTGCTGCTATGAAATCAACACATGAGCCTCCAAAGTACCAACAAAATAGTCTATAATAATCTCATAAACTTTATTCCACACTAAACACTTCATAAACTGAAGTATTTATACAAATGTTCATTACAAAATATCCTAGAGAAATCTACGAATAACTCTAGGAAAATAAAATATCTTAGCACACTAAGAGGGACAGCTACTTAAAAACTTAGCAAGATGTCATTTTATTTAGAAAAAATAGGACTAACATTATCTAATCAAAACAGTTTGTTGACTAGGTGTACATGCTTGCTGGCACATTTGGAAGATATATGTTTGATGATTTCTTGATTGATACTCTTTCACTTTATATCCTTTAACGCTGCTTCTCTTCCTGATACTCTTTTACTCTGTTCATCTGTCACTTTACTGCTAGTAAAATGTAGAATTTACCATAGTAAAAACTAGTTGATTGTTTCTACTCGGATACACTTTGACCCTGTTACTTTGATCTGATACACTTTCAACTGCTATTTTTAACTCTAAACAGCTGTAAATGAAATTTTTACTGTGGTAAAAAAATTGTCCCATCATTTCTCTGTCTTGCTTGAATTTTTCTTTTACTCTTTTACTGCTGTAAAAGATTCATATCAGTAGTAAAAATCAAAAATCACATAAACTTTTTTTATTCTTTTCTTCTCAACTTCACTCTTTTGCCTATACTTTTTCTATTGTTTTGCTCCGACGTTGCTATAAAAAATCTGTGAGTTCCTGCCATTGCTAATCACTTGGTATTTTCATACTTTTCAACTTTCGGTAACTTTCATCAGCATCAGTGTACTTTGAGAAATTTGGTTTGATAATGAAAATATGTTTAATTTCATTCTATAGAAAAAATAAGTTTTCAAAGTACTCCAGTACAAATTTACCAGTTGGGGAACCTTGTGGCAAAGGCTTATTTATTTTTTCTTTGGCATGGGCTCTCATCTTCTTGTCATAATCTGTTTGAACCATTAGCTTTTCATTAAAGCCATGAATGTCTGCGAGGCCTGCTTGTATCAATATTGTGTATTGTGCCAAAAAATTTGTTATTGAAAAATCCATGGCCTTACACCTTTCCTCCAAGTTGTTCATTATATTCCTTTTATTTAGGACCCTTTTGATTTGAAGAATTGTTTCAGTCCTGTCTTGTATTTTCAATTCTTCAAGCTCCTTTCTATTTTTTTTGTTCAATAAAATGTAATAAGAATTAAAGATTGAGATGGTTTATTAGCAAGTTCCTCCTTTGTCTTCTGAATTTCCACCTAAGCTGCCTTAAGTAGATCTCTCTGCTCATATATGATTTGAATTAAAGGCCATTGTAGATGTATGACTTGAATTATGTTTGCCCAAAGATAGTTCTTGATGAAGGACACCTGTTCACTGAGATTTACTTGTGCTGTAAGATCTTTACTTGTTCATCAAGTCTTTTTTCTCTTTGTTCATGTCCTTTTGATGTAATTAATGTATTCCTGTTTGATGATTCAAGAGTTTTAATGGTCTTTTTCAAATTGATTACCTCATTATTTTTTAGGGACATCTCCTCCTTGGCTTTTACTATATCTTCTGCTTCACTTGTTTGATGTACCTTTGTGGTATATGATCTTGTGGAAGAAGTATCTATAGATTTCACTGACACTGCAGTTGCCAGTGGCACTTTTGGGGCTAAATGTTATGCCAATGTGGAAGGGATAGCTATGTTGACTATAGGAATAATAGTGGGAATAGATTGCACATCAGCTTCTTTTACTGCTTCTTTTTCTTTTATAAGGATGTCCATCTGATCTTCCATCTCTTTGACTTGGGTAGTCAGTTTTATTATTAACTTGGTCATTTCTTCTTTTCCAGTTTGTTCTTGGAGGATTTCCTTTTCTTGAGGATGTTTGTTTTGAGGAAGTTTTAACTGTTTCCTCAAAGCAGTGATATCATCATTCTTTTGCTTTATCAAGGCTTGAGAAACCTGTATGTTTTATGGATCTACTGCTATCTGAAGCACCAGGTCTTCTAAGGATTTTATCCTTAGATCATTTGCATGTAAAGAGGATTTATCCAACTTCATCTAATCCCGCATATTAAAAATGGTGTTTTGCAATTGAGTAGCACTCCTGGTCTTATCCACTATTCCTAAATATAGCATTTCAAATGTATGTCTATGAAATTCAATTTGATCCAACTCATGGATATTTTCTGAATCAACTTCAAAGTCTATTTTGCTGTAGTCTGAGACTGTCTTTGGATCTGCAACCTTTGGATGGAGGTAGGACATGATCATTTTATTAGTAGAATAATCAAATTCTGTTAACAATCTGTCCTTGTTACCTGGTTTTTCATTGAGAAATTGAGAATAAAATTATCTTTTGATCTCCTCATTTTTCTCCTTAATATGTTTGTATCTCTCATTAATGTCAGAATATTTTCCCTCTATTGTTTTGGAGGAGGAGGGAACTTCTAAATTTACCTGTTTTTCAACCATTTCTCTGCCTTGTTCTTGTGTTGAAACCTATTCTTTATGAATCTATGCTAGAGTCTCATTTACAATTATAGTGGCTTCATCATCGGTTTGCTGATTATTATTCAATTCTTGATCATTATCATCTATTTCTATTGTTTTTTATTTCTTAGCAGCAATCATTTTTTCCCTTTTGTTGTAAATAATCTTGAATTTTTTTTCTACAATGGTCTCTAATGAATATCCTTCTTCATTCCTAGTCCTTTTGTTTGAACATTCTGACTGTTTGGTGACTATTATAGCTTGTGAATTCTCTATCCTTTTCACTGTTTCTATATCATCAGTAGGATCTATCAATGTGTTTGGCATCCATTCCATTTGATTGGAAAACCTTTCAATATGTATTTTTTAGCCATGTATAAAAGGTTGAAGCTTGCATGTTACCCTTATAGGACTGAGGTAACCCTAGGGATCATAATTCCATTGAAAACTCTCTTGAAACTGATACTCTAATAATTGTCTAGATATTTCTTTCTCAACCTCCCTATTGTTTACTATGAAAGGGCCAATATGGCTTTTCAACTTAAACTAAGTATTTTTCTTTGATGCCATGAAGTTTATAGCATCTGCATTTAAAACTTGTCTCAAATATTCCAATGCAAAAACCCTGATGGTTAGAAATTTAGGTAACTTATATGGGGGTAAATTTGCTCCAAATATCCTTAATTTTGTATGTCTTTCATATAAGTACCGATCTCCTACTTTGCATTTTTCAGACAGTTGTAATATTCTCTTCATTTCATCACTGACTCTGGGCTATTATGTTTTATAGAGAAAATTCATAGTTGTTCTAACAAATAAGTCTGCAAAATCCTTATAATTGAATTCATTTCCTTCTTTCCTGAGGAAGGATGTCTAGAATATTATTGAGAGAGGTTGGCCCTCCACATTCATCTTTTGTAAAGCCACTGGAAACTGTTCTAATTGAAAAAATATAAAAATATGGAATAGATATGATGAATATCTAAACACTCCCTCAGTAGGAAATTTGGCCAGTTGGTAATGTATGCTATCAGCAATGAATCTAGCAAAATCAAAGATCATGGCAGGAGGTTGCCTAGGGGATAATGTAGAAAGGAAACCAAGTATAGATGCATCAATAAATTCATCATTAAAATATCCTAGAATGAAGGATAGCATTGAGATCACTTGTCTAGAAGCTTCAGGAAAATCAGAAGTGGAATAAGGAGGATTAACTTTAGGGATTTCTACATATTCAAGCATGAAATTCTGAAAGACTGAAAACTTTTTAGGAAAATCCAACTCTAATTATAACTGGGTTAGCTCTTCAATTGACAAGGGCACTACTCTGGGATCAAACTTAACTGAAGCGTCTCATTTATGGATTCTGCTATGATAAAAAACAAAATCTCATTATTGGCATTCACAATGGATCTCTGATCAGGAACATAATGAATTTGACATAGTCTGACCAAGTCCTGGGCTGGATGAGTAATAGGAAATACATATTTGGGCAAATTGGATTCCCAAATAGGTATGTCATCTTGATTTTTATTCAAAAAATTATCATAACACCAGTTATGAATCTCAAGAAAATTGAATTCTACCACTGTATCAGCAATCTTGTAATCCAAATCAGTTAAATGAAAACTTTCTTCAGAGGAAACAGGTGGTTGGAGAGGTCTAACAACTTCAGTTGAATCAGCTGTTAACGCAGGAGTTGGCTTGTTGATATTTGAGGATTCAAGCTTGGGGAGCTTGGCTGTTATAGGTTTTGAGGCTTTGGTACCTCCAGCTTTGGGTGTAACCTATTTTTTAGTCATTTTTGGGAATAACTAAGCAAGATTAAACTGTTTTCTTTAGTTAATTTTGAGACAGAGGGTAATTGAGCAGATCTGGGATGATTTTAGGAATCTGGGAATCTGAGTAAGGGTTTTAGGATCGAAAACACATGTTTTCTGGGTGTAGAGGACTGAAAAAGGGGATTTATGGATTTTTGTGCACTTTTTAAATCTTTTAAACCATGGAAATTGTCTTTTGATGATCAGAAACTGAGAAAATGGCTTTAAAACAGAGTTTTAGGCAAATGGAAATTTCTGAGACAAAATTGCAAGGGTTTTCCCTATTTTTTCAGTATTTGGGCATGCTAAAATCGGCAATTCCGGCCTCAATGGCTTAATTGGTTTATTTTCCAGTCAAATTGTGAATTTTTCATGTTAGATTCAGTAAAATACCTGGTTCACAGGTATCTTGATAGTCGAGGAGGGTTTTCTGGTGGCTTGGGCTTTATGCTGGATCTTCGACGCTGTAGAGGATGGCTTTAATGGTCTTTTGGAGGTAGTAGCAAATGGTGAAATTCGGCTTCAAGGTAAGAAATTGGCTAAACAGAGGCTCAGAATTCATTAATCAATTGGGTCGTAACTTCTTACCAGTCAAGGAGGCATATAATACATAAAAAAATGAAATATTAAGGTTTAAACCTCTAATATTAATCATCATAAATATCATTTATTACAGGTCCTTTCAATGGCGGGAGGCGGATTTATGAAAACAACAAGTGGGTTTCGATTTGAATGGTAAGTGGTTTAAGCCTTTTCGAATGTGATCTAATTAAAATAAGACATGTAGAATCGGGTGGTTTTGGAAAACATCTTTTATCGCGTGAGTTTTATAAAACTTTGGTCGATCACTTTCAGAGTGCGATAATGACCGCGCACCGTTAGATCTAGTTGGATGATGCGAACGGTCAGGATCTTACAAAGAGTTGTTGTGAAGGATGGGCGGGGTCTGGGTGCTGTATATGAAATGGCGCATTAATATATAACAAAACCTTTTGTGAAATATGCGATTATAACCAAAGTTTAGTTATATATAGAAATGTTTATATGTGCGGGAGAAATGGTAAATTAGAAGTATACCTATGTATAGTCCAAAGGGGTTTATCAAGAAATTTATATATATAAAGTGAGTTTATATATATGGTAAATGATACATGGGGTAGGTTAATAAGGGGTTAACCTTGGGTTTAGATATGAATAAAGGGAGGCTATTATAAGACCATGGTTAAGCTGTGAGGGAGGCAAATGTATTTTGCGAAGGCGTGAGATATTTACAATAGAATGTAATAGGGTAATGGGTAATGTTTTCTCGACATTTTAAATACATTGGATATGCAAATAAAATGCACTTTTCCATATTTTTTTAGTTTTATTATATAGTTAATTAAACCAAATAGGCTTAATAACTATAGGAGGGCGGTATATTTACATAGCACTAGTTTAGCTAGGGGGGTTTATTATTGACGTTTATTTAAAACATGTGGGATAATAAAATTTGGCTAAAGATTTAAAATAGTGGGTTTTTAGGGGATATTTAGTTAAGGGGAATTATATAAATATGAGAAGGTTTTTTTATAGGGAATTAATAAAATAAGTAAGAAATTAATATGGGAAAGGGGAAAATGAATACTCAAAATACAAAAATATAACTAAGGAAACTGAAAATCAAAGCAAAGCTTTATCATCATAATTTTATCACTTTAACTTAGGATATAATGTCCTTTTAAGGGTTTATATGCTTTATGAGATGTAGGCAGTTAATTAAATGGGGATTTATGTATCATTAAGTAAAAATGGAGTCTTTAATTATGAAATTGCATGGTGATGAATGCATAAATGGTAGATGATGAAAATTAGAGATTATTATAGGAATTCAAATATTTTTAACTTAACAATCATTGAGCCTTGGGTCCGGTCCCAACAGAAGTCAGAGAAATGCTTTGAGCCTCTTTGACTGAAAGTCTAGAAGGCAAAATAACTATAGGGGAGGGAAATTAGTTATTGTAGCCTGGTGAAACATATTTACAATGATTTTCCCACCTTTTTCTACCTACCCAATCTTTAATCTAACAATTTTTCTTCCATTTGTGTAGGTGCATTTGAGCTAGCAACCTTGAACATTTTATTCTTTTGAAAGCAATAAAAACTATCTAATTCTACCTTATTTCATCCAAGGACCCAGATTAAACTATTGGGTTCCTTTTTAATCTATATCTATCTACTGAATTTTCAGGATTAAAATGTCTGACAACTCTTTATTCTCTATCTAAAACAAGTAAATTGAAACATGACAAGTCAAGATTAAGCAGTTCAACTCATCACGGATTATGACATTTATTGACGCTCTGCCATAATCAACTGCAAAAAGTAAAAAGTAGTGGCATTTAGACTTGCACACTTTCATGTTTTATTCATCTTTTTTCTTTGGGGTATCTCATTTTTTCTAAGTCCTTTGATTTTTCTTTTAGGACCTTTTACCCTCTTTTTGATTTTATATTTTTTTATTTTTCTTTTATTTTTAGAAAATATGGGAAAACAACTTGTAGAAGGAAAAGTATGTACATATTTAGAAGACTATCAAAAGTAAATTCCAAATTATGAATCCTATATTTATAGGACCCTAACATATCTCATCACCTCCCACTCGCATACCATGTTGTAATGGTAAACTCTTTGCTCTTGCTATTGTTTCTCCTCTCTCCTTTGACATCTTTGAATGATTGACATATAAAATAGATCATCCTCACACATAAAACATATTTTTTTTTACTAAATGAAAAATGTGTTTATAAATATGGACATATAACTTTCAATTAAAAAATTAAACTTCGGTGCTCTAAAAATATAGGAACACATCAGAGATGGTGCACCACAAAAATGAGAATGCACTGAAAATAGTGCATACATCAACTTGACACACCAATTTTGATTCACATACATGCATAACATTAGATATTTTTATTTTTCAATGTGGTGCATCGACATAAAATTTCACATCGGTGCATTAATTTTACATCAATGCACCGCACCAAAATGTCCAGGTTACCAAACACACTGGGTTATAAATTTTAAATATTATGGAGTGAATTTGGTAAAAATAAACTCATCAGGAAGTTACTTTTTCTAGATGCATCGCCGTAAAATTATAATTTTTGAAGTGGTGTGCTGTGGAAATTCATAGCCCAGTGTGTTTTCATTTACACAACATACCGAATGATATTAGAAAATTGTGGTGTTTTAACGTTATACACCAATTTGTGGTGCACCCTATAAATTTTCAGAGTGGATGGTAAACAATGTGAGTCGAAGCTCTCAAATCCGTCGTGCAAAAGAAAATAATAATTAAAAAAAATGAATTTATGTACCTAATTTTCGCTTCTACTCTACTAAAAATTTAAGTTACCAAGAAACATAAACATTACCTAGACATTTTATTGTCGGGGAGGCATGGTTTCCATGTAAATGAAAAAAACAAATTTGACCACCATTTGAAAAAAATAAAAAGCCACATACTGAGTAATGGATAGAAGGATGACAATCAAGGAAATAACTGATGGAAGGGTGCTTCATGGAGGAAAAGGTAGCATCAGTGCTTGAGATCTCTAGAACACTGCAAATGGTAAAAATGAATTTGATGGCTAGTAAGTATTTTTTATTTAACCTTGTTCCGATGCACTTGAATAATGACACAACAGGGTGGATTATTTACAAAGCGCACCTCAATTTTTTTTTTTCGTTTAAAAACCCTATCATGGTGCACAATGTTATTTAAGCACCATGGTGTTTCAAAATAGGAACAACATTAGTGCTTCATGGGAGTATAGCAACGAAATGGTGAAAATGAGTTTTACGACTAACATATTTTTAAATTTAACCTTTTTCCAACATTATCAAGTAGAATATCCACCGGTGCTCAGGTTTCACCTAGCACATCATTATTTTTTAAATTAAAAGTCCCTCAACGATGCACGATGTTGTATACGCACTGGGGCGTTCGGAAATGCTTAAAGAAATGACACTTTGTCGGAGTATAGCATCAGAATGGTGAAAATGAATTTTAGGAACAAATTTTTTCTAAATTTATACTTTTCCAGTGCTATCGAGCACTATATGCACTAATTCTCCAAAGTTACTTAGCACACTGTTATTTTTTATTTTAAAAAAATAACCCTCAAATGGTGCACCATTGTATATTAATCATCGGGATATACAGTTCTATTAGTGGCATCGGTGATTATTATATAAGTAGTGCAAAAATGTTAATGAAATTAAAAACCTTGCCCTAGTGCACCATGTTTTTATGCACCGGGGCTTTGATAAAAAGGGAAGCACCAATGTTTTATATGAGTATAACATAGAAATGGTGAAAATGAATTTTATGACCAATTTTTTTTTTAAATTTAACGCTTATCTAGCACTATCAAATAGTATACACACTGATGCACCTTATATACGTATCACACCCTTGTTTTTATCTATATGAAAAATAACCTTGCAATGGCGCACCCTTTTATATTAAGCATCGGGGTGTTCAGTTAAATTAACAACATTGATGCATATAATGTAAGCAACATGCCTCTATTTTTAAATTAAAAACCCCTCAACAGTGCACCATATTTTGTATTCACTAGGGAATTCTTATATGGATTTAGCACTCGGGTGTCACGAAAGTATAACACTAGAATGGGAAAAATGATTTTTACGACAAACAATTTTTTAAATTTAAACCTTTTCTAATGCTATCGAGTAGTATACGCACCAATGCACATTATGTACTTAGCATTTTTTTATCTTTTTCTTTTTAAAAAAAATAACATTGCCACAGTGCACTATATGTTATTATGGACTGGTGTGTTTAGGTATGGTAATAGAATAGTGCATTATTGTGTTATAGATGTATCGTTAAAAAACATCTGCTAAAATATCCGCCCACCCAACTTCACTAGTGACCTCTATCACAAATGGATTTTTCAGATATTCTTACAAGGGATTCTGTAAAAACCTCTGCTAGAGGGTCTTTTCCTTTTAGTGCCTAGATGTGGATCATTCTTTTGGTTTTATAGAAAACCCTTATTTTTTTCCCATGTTGACATTGGTTACAAATAGTGTTATATGGTTTTAACATTTTTGGAATATCTCTTACATCCTATGATTTTCTTATTTTGATTAGATTTTAAAAGTTAATGTGACCAAGCCTCCTATTCCATAACTAACTCTCATTTATTTTACTTACACAAAACTTATATTATTTTTCATTGTTAAGAATATACACATTTTTGGAAGGATTGCTTTACCTTGGTACTAGTTTTCCTATTTTTACTTTTCTCATCTCACATCCTTTAGAGTGAAATGTGAGATCATATCCTTGATCACACATTTGATTGAAAATCATAATACTGTGTTTTAGTCCTTCAACATATAGGAAATTATTAGATTTAGTTTCATTATTGTCAATATTGATTATTCCTCTAATAGTTATTCTTGCTAATGGATTGTTTCAGTGCATTACTTTCCCTCGATCTTCCTCTTTTACATTAATAAATTTTCTTTTGTATCCTTTCATGTACCTTGAGAATCACCTATCAAAATACCATTTTCTTGTAGAAATTAATATAAATTTTCAACCACTGATGAAATCGGACGGAAATCAAGAGATTACAAATTTCCTCTACAATATTGTGGAATGGAAATCACAATTTAGAAACACATTAAATGATGTTAAACCATCAAAACCACAAGAACACAATTATTTACAAGGGAAACCCACTTGGAAAAACCCATCCACTACTTTTCCTTAATCATATGAGAATGTGAAACTATTACAATGTCTTTCTTGAATACAAAGCACACCTTGCACTATAAACATGTTCTCCTCCCAAATATCCTGCTCTGGACAACACTTAGCCAATTCAAGGCCCCAATTTCCTCCTATTTCCTTATGTATTCCTGGAGGAAATTATCTCCTAAAAGACAGGAATTTACTCCTAGTTTCTTGCAGAATTCCCAAGGAATGATTCACCTACTTAAAATCCAAGCCTGTACACTAAACTAGTCTACAATTGATAATCACAATGTGCATTTTCCTCCACTCTAGCTGGGAAATTATAACTACATGCATGTCTAGGCTATTTTTATTTGATTGGTTAGTTAAATAAGAGATCACTGAGTTAAAAATAGTTCTACTACTCAACTGACATTCAAATAACTCAACTAAGGACTTGAGCTTAGTTAACTGAGTCAAAATGAATATAACTAAACTAGACTGCTAAATTTTAGCAATCACTACAAGCACAACTCTACTTCTAGCCTATAACCTGAATTTACTAAGCTAACTAGTAGACAAGGACATGTCACAGAATTTAATTACCATCCATGTCATCCTTATAACATGGAAAATTGAATTACTATGTTTGACTAAGGCACAAGTCAAATTTAATATTTCTTGCCACAATTTCTGACACTCCCTCTTAGCAAGAAAAACAATTGCAACACTACTATCTCAGACTTATCGAATTCGAATTTTCCTCTTGAAAATTCTTTTGTCAAGATATCTACATGATGCTCCTCAGTTTGAATGTACCATAGCATCATAATTATCCTATGCACACAATCCCACAAGTGTTGGTACCTAATATCAATGTGCTTGGACTTGCCATGAAATACTGGATTTTCAAAGAGTTTGATACAACTATGATTATCACAATAAATCACCATCAGATCCATATCCTAACTAGAAAGCGCCACACTTATTTTCCTTATCCATATGTCCTCATGATTATTGCTTGACTTGAAGTGATGTATTCAACCTCTGCTAAGATGAGTGCCACAGACCTCTGTCTCCTGGTATACCAGGATATAGTTGCATACCCAACTCTGAAGATAGTGCCTGAAGTACTTTTCTTGATTGATGGACTCTCTGCCCAATATGCATTAGTGAATCCTTGGATTTTCACACCTTATCTCCTCATATACCATAACCCATAGTCGGTTGTTCCTCTAAGGTACATCAACACATTCTTTATTTCTTTTCCAATACAATGTGGTAGGCTTCACCATGGCTTGACTAAACTAATTAACTACATAACATATGTCAGGACTTGTGTTCACCAGATGCATCAAGGATCCAACAAGCTATATGTAGATGGTGGCATCTACTTCCTCTCCTGAAGAAGCACTTTCATTCATTCGGTTTGTAGCTAGAGGTGTGTTCATGGGCTTGCAATTATCTATGTGAAATCTCTGAACGTTTTAGAGGAGAACTTCCCCTAACTCAGAAAAAAATCACCATCACCCTGCCATACTTCTAGCCCAAGGAAGTAATGCATAAATCCCATGTATTTCATCTCAAATTCTCTTGCACTATCCTCTTTGAAAGATTGGATCAACTTCTCATTCCATGTAGGTATTAAGTCATTAACATACAATACCAATATAATAAAATTTTCATTTACCACAATGTGATAGATATTGGCATCTGATTCACTTTTGGTGAATCCCAATCCACTGAGATATGATTCAATATGAGTGTACCATATTTCTCGGGGCACCTGTTTGATATCATACAGGGCTCTCTCAAGACTACACACTTGTACCTCTTTTTCATATGTCTCAAATCCCTCTAGCTTCTCTATGTAAATTCCTTCCTAAGCAACACAATTGAGGAAGGTGGTCTTCACATAAATCTAGTGGATCTTCCACCCCATCTATGCAGTTAATTATAGAATGGTTCTTATCAAGGAATATATTTCTATTGGAGAAAATGTCTCCTCATAGTCCACATCGTCTACCTGGAGAAGACTATGGCCAAAAATTTGGTCTTGTACTTCTCAATTTTCCCATAAAATACATGCTTCACTTTGTAGATCCACTTATAACAAACCAATTAATTATTCTCTAGTGTCAACGCCACCTCCCATACATGTTTATTCATGATGGACTGATACTCCTCCACCATGGCATTATCCCACACTAGTTGAGAAACTTCTTCCTCAAATGAAGAAGGCTATGACTCAATGAGTTATGTCATGAGAGACATATACCTAATGTATATATTTGTGACCTCCTCTTCATGTGCACAGATGTAGGAGATAACCTCTCTAAAATATAAACTACATGCTTCACTTTTTAGATCCACCTAAAACAAACCATTGAATTATTCTCTAGTGTCAACGCCACCTCCCATACATGTTTCTTCATGATGGAGTCATACTCTGCCACCATGGAATTATCCCACACTGGTTGAGAAATTTCTCCCTCAAATGAAGAAGGCTATGATGAAATGATTTATGTCATGAGAGACATATAACTAATGTGTATATTCGGTGACCTCCTCTTCATGTGCACAGATGTAGGAGATCCCCTCTCTAAAATATTCTGGTTGAGTGGGTGCCTCCACTCCAGCTCATATATTCTCCTCTCCATGTGGCCACTCCACAAAATCCTAAAGATATGTCTGATGATCCTCCTTTGGTGTTAGAAGCTCCTCCTCTGGTGGGATACTTATCTCTCACTCTAGAGAGAATTTCATAGCCTTCTCCTCCTGAAATTTGAGATATCTATTCACCACAGTCACCCTGTGTGAGGGAATGTAGAAACTATAGTTATGTGGTGTCATTTTGAATCCTAAAAAGAGTCTCATATTATATGTAGGCTCCAATTTACTGATATTATCCTTAGATATATGAAAATACATTATAGCTCCAAAGATTTGAAAATGAGATGTATCAGGATTTCTCCTAGAGAAGGATTCTTTCGATGTGATCATGCTTGAATCCCTCTTAAATGTGCCAGTTCCAATTCCTTCGGTATTGTAGCACCCATCATCCCCAATTTCTATGTGCATCTATATATCCTTCTCCTCTAGGCTACTAAATAATTATTTGCATCATGTCATATGGAACGAAGCACCTGAATCTAGGTACCACAAACTCCCCATTATAGTTTTGGCCATGAACGCAATTAGGGTGAAGTATAATTTGAATTTTCATGTAACTAATTCACCTCATCCTCCTCCTAAAACCTTCTAGTTATATCTCATGTGTGGTCAGTTTGTTGCATAGTTCCCAAATTCTAGGATTTACCATACATCCCATCCCAGGACTACTAGTCCCAACAGAAAGAAATCCACCTCTTGGGTTTACCATATATCTCGTTAATCAACAAAAAGGATTCCTAGGCCCACCAAGGAACACAATATGACTTTACTCCAACACAAATTTTGGCTCAAGAGTTACTAGGTCAGTAGATTTACCATGATCCATAGCTCTATTTAGGGAACAATAGGCCATGGATTTGTCATTTCAGAGATCCACCCAACTTAGCCTCAATTCCATATGGTAATCCATCTCAATCGAAGTATCAAAAACCCATCTCATAAATTCTATATGAAAATGGAAAGGCTAGGATGAAAAAACTATCACACCAAGAAAAACCCATGCCAAGAAAGAAAAGAACCACCTAAGTACAATGCATGTCAGATCCAACAAAGAAATCACATATGTAAATCGATACCTGCAAAGAATCCTACTATAGCTTCTTGATCCTCCTTTTCCTTTCTTGCTGCAATTCCAAATTTATCCAAGAAAATTCTAAGTGTTGAAGAGTGAGAGAGAGAGAGAGAGAGAGAGAGAGAGAGAGAGAGAAAGAGAAAATGATTAGAGATCTCCCAAAAATGAACTGAGGAAAGCTTTCGTGTTGATCCTTAGAAGCATCTTTATAGAAGAGGCTTCTATTTTCTACATTTTCCATTATTTTCCTTCATTTTCCTCCTCACATACAACCACTGACATTTCACCTTCCTTTTCTCCTATTTTTCCTTTATTTTCAACTAAAATGCCAATTAATGCCCCATGCATTTCCAAAGCATTTTCCTTTTCCTTTGCTATTTTCCTTAGCTATAATAAACCAATTGAACACCCACTAGGATGTTTTCCCCAACATTCAACTTGGATTAAGTATCCCATTAACTGTGCTTATTATTTTTAACTTTTGCTACATGGATTTTTCACTAGGGTTGTTACATTCTAGCAGTGTCTCCTTCTTCATCTCCTTCATCATCATCCTACCTTAACATGATAGAATACCTATAACTGAAATCTACTCATGATAAGAAAAAATCAATTTGATAAACCCCTAGTCTAACATGCTTCATGACAACTAAAAACAAAGCTAGAACCAAGTTATAGGCTGGGAAATAGGCTCAGGGATTACGCTGTTGTGTAGCTCAAGAGGTTAGAGGCTAGGAATAAACTTTAAGACTAGGTAGTTCACAATTCAGGAAGGACAGGGATATACAATTGCAAAATTTAGGGACTTAAGGGGTCAAGCTAAAGGCTTGAGGATTGAGGTTTCCCACTACACAGTTTTGGAGGGACAAAGTCAAAGGGATTACAAAGTTGCACAGTTCAAGATGTCAAGGATGAGGTTTTTTTCTTGTGACTAAACAATGTACGGAAGAGGATTACTGGAGGTAGGGTTGCATAGTTTTGGATCTCAAGGGTTGAAGCTGAGCACAAAGACTGCTTAGTACATAGTTCTGTGAGGCAAGGAATGTGAATTTCACAGTTCCAAGAGGAAAGGTATAAGCTTGAGGGCTGAGAGTATGCAATGCATAGTTTAGGAAGGATGGGTGAGGTCAAGTTGCTTAGGAAAGTTTTTTTTTAGATTTAACTAAGTGTGGGATTAGTGAGGCAAAAGTGAACAATGATAGAACTTAAGTATGACCACACACCTAGAATAGTTGATGACACAAACTTGGTCTCTCAGAACGCATGAAAAACATACCTCCCTCAATGCGGCGACATTGTGACTTCCCCCAAGTCTAACAATAAAGGTACATTTTGCAACGACGGTGATGACACTTGTGAAATAGCACTTGAAACTTTGGGAATGTGTCTGATACATGTCTACATGGTAAGAATGACTCATTAGCACCAATGATACCCCTTTAAAAAATAAAAAAATACATGTGTGATCTAAAGTGCTTACCATGTTAAGATGACACTTTGATTTTCTTCTAAATGGGAAAAGAATACTAAGAGAAAACACATGTGATAACCCTTAATACTTGTGATGACAATATGAAAATTCAAAGTAGGCTCTGAAATTTGGATGTAGACCAAAATTTTGAACGGTGTTGTAGTAGTGATAATAGAGGCCTTAGGCTATTGCAGTAATTTGGAAAGGGTACGAAAACCTCTCCCTCTCTGATGCCTCTTGTTATCACTCCACCAGTTATCCAAAGGCTGAAAAGAAGATTGACAAAGGTAACCACAGACGACGCTGTCCTAGTAGCTAGCCCTACTAGGATGAGAGGGTTATCTCAATTAGATCACAGCCAAGGATTGACTGTGACATGAAGGATATTAGGCTACATATGATAGGCTTAGGTAGGTTTTAAGAAATTTACGGTTTGATGTTGGATTAGGGATGAAACCAAGTAGCTAGGTCTAGGTATCAAAGGGCTTACAACTCCAAAGATATAAAGGAGCAAGGTAGAAGTGGATCTATGATGGATTTAGGGGTTTTTAGGTATGGTGGTGAGTCTGAATAAGTAGATGGATTTAATGAGCATGTTCATTCATGAATTCATTAAACTGAAAGCATAAAACACAAGATGACATTTCCATCTAAATAAAGCTAAATCAATATAATTTTTCCTATGAACTGTAAGGAAAGCCACTAAAGATACGAGATATGAAAGAAGATCTATATATAATTCAATAAAGACTATAAAAAATAATATACATGATTATAAACTCATTGCACATGAATTCATAGATAATAGTTGCAATTGCATCCTTTGATTTCTGAATATGAAAGTGAAAGTACAAGCTACAAAGATTACAGTACTTTGATGTCCAACTAGTCAAATGACTCTAAAGTTTCTAAATATAGACGAAAACAACATATCCCCTCTCTAAGGGGTTGAATCCATCAGTTGTGGAGCTGATTACTTGATAATCTCAATAAATCTTTAATGTCTAGTTGAGGTCAACCAATTCACCTCGTCAAATGAAAATAGGTACATTTGACCAAAATTACATTAAGAAGCATGTATCTAATCTATTTCACTATTTACCAACTCATTTACACCTCATGACATCTTCATTCATCAATCACATGTCAAAAATTCAAACTAGGTAAAACAGCATGTAAAAATTGCCTTCTGGAGAAAGCATAGCGAGCTAAGAGAAAGCGTAGTGAGCTAAGGAAATTTGACTTTTGGAGGTCTTCCAGGTGTCCAAATCCTGATCTGAAAGATGCTATGAAAATATCTAGATTTCTACTACTTTCTAGGCTCATAAAGCACTGAAAAAGGTGGCTCCTAGCCCTCCAAAAATTCAATCTCCCAAGAGTATTAAGAAAGTGTAGTGAAGGTTCCATAAAGAGGGAAGAAAGGTGATTTTTTGCATGTTTTTAGGGATTTTGACCCCCCAGAAGTTGCTGACATGGCTCAACGGCTGACTCAAATTGATGTACTCATCAAGAGGAATAAAAAAATGTTGATTTTTCCTCCAATGGACACCCCCAACAAAAGCGTAGCGTGGCCCACGCTACACTTTTGGCAGTATGACTTGTTTTCTAAATTTCCAATTTTGACCAAAATTTCTCAAAAACAAAATTTCCTCCAAAACTCCTAAAAATTGGTCCATAATTGAATTATAAGGTATGTTACTCCACTATGGAAGCATCAGCAAGAATCTCCAATTTTTCCTTCTCCTTTTTACTTTTTAGGGCTTCCTTCAGTTTAGGTTGCAATTGTTTGACTTTGACATTGCAAATCTGATTTCTTGCATTGTAGTGGTAAGCCATGTGTTTTTGCATATTGTTGTCCCTATTTTCCTTGTGAAGGAGCTTATCCAAGTGAATATTGACTTTCTCAGGCCAAAACTCCCTGTTTTCATTAATTTTGTAATATCCCAAAATGGGGATGCAGCAATACATAAACACAATTATGGAAATACCAGTGTAAATCAACTCATTAACATTGGATACCAATATGGAGACATATAATTATGTATTGTATCAGAAGATAAATACAAAATAGTGAGGCATGAATCATATACAATTAGGGAACAAGCTTCCCATAAGCAATCACTCCTAAAACTGAACTACTGCTACAATACAAAATGCCGGAAGACTGCTACAGCGCAGTTATAAACACACTGCTATAGCAAAATAATGTACAAAAGATGTAGGGCTATTATATGCCTCAAAATATATTCCCAATACAGATCTAGGCTCAATAAAAACTCCTACAAAGAACCCTAAAAGGGTTTTCAGAGATACAACCTATACAAGATGGGATCTGCTATCACCCAAAAAAAAAAAAAAAAATCTCAAAACATTGTACGTCAAATCTGTTTTTGATCATGGTATCAAATAGGTATGAAATTCATATTAAGTTTTGTTTAAGGGTAGTTCATATTTTTTATAGGTTAAAGGATCATCATTTTATTTCAAATAAAGTCCTTAAAGGTCCATTCCATGAAAAAATATTTACATTTTTCATTTAGAGGTCATTCCATTAAGTTTCAGGCTAAATTTCTACAATTATCCAAGAATCCTCCATTTCATAGTGCCTTTAGTTCAAAAAAGATGTTTTGCGCTTCAAAAGCGCTGCTACTTTCGTAGCGCAAATTGAAAAAAATACACTGTGTGCACTACGAAAGCGCGGTTTCTTAACTGTCGTGTCAAGTAAGCCAGAATATGTCAGAAATTAGTTAAGAAATGATAGGACAAGGGTATGGTGAGTTAGTTAGAGGTCAGATTCAAAGTACTTACTCATCTCACAACCATCATCGTCATCATAGGGGCATCATTCAGTTGTAAGATGAGATTTCAAATTCGAAAATCTTGCCTAATTCAGTCATTCCAGTTTTCATTTGCCTCCAAACAACTATTTAAGCTCTGAAGCAGCAAATTTAAGCCTGTGTTTATTATATACCAAGGCTATCTTCATTATAATCAAGTGAGGTTGTTCCTTTTTCTCAAGCGAGGCTATTCTATGTTATCAAGCGAGGTTGTTCATTCATAATCAAGCGAGGCTATTTTACTGATTCCAGAGAAGCTAACAGGTTTTTTAAAAAGGAATCATGGCAGAGGAGAAGAAGGTCTATAGAGGGGGACATTGTTTAAGATATGGGCTTGAGAATATAAATGCTATTGTTGAGGATGAAACACTGATGGAGGCTTTTAGCAAAGCAGGCTGTCTCAGATTTTGTGAAAAGCTGTAGGGTTGCCACACTTAAGTGTCTAAAGAGTTTTCATTACACTTCAGTGGAACAAATGCCAAAATTGGGATGTTAAATGTGCCAGTCACACCTGAGATCATTGATTCTATGACAGAAATACCAAGGGGGCAGGAGACTTGGTTTAAAGGTTTTAAGTTTGACATGGAACCAAGCAAGGAATTCATGAAACCTAAATATGCAGATATGGACCTGAATAATGCAATACCTAGGGGCTGCATCAAAGATACCTATGCCAGGCTGTTGTTCAACATTCAAAGATACTTTACATGTGAAGGTAGGTAACATAAAGTTTATACTTATCATTTGAAGATGCTGCTGCATTTCACAGGTAGGATATCATTAGACTTTCCCTTTTACTTACATAGGCACCTTACCAAAATTTTTGATAAAGTACAAGCTAAGTCTGATGGGTGTGAAACCTCTCTATTTCACCATGGTTTGATAAAGTTATTGGTTTTGAATGAACCTGAAAAAATAAGCAGGGATTGATATTCCTTTTTGTTTATGAGTGGATTTGAAATGGAAACCCTAACCCCAGCTAGAAACCCTAAAACTAAAAAGACTCCTTCACCACCACCAGCAGAGTCCAGTCAACCTGTGATTGCAAAAGTAAATAGGTTTGTAAATTTGAAACCAAGAAAACAGGTTGGAAAAAGAGTAGAGAAGACACATGTGCTTGTTGCATAAACTCCATCACCTGCAAAACAAATGTTAGAAAGTGTCAAAGAGGCAAAACAAAAACAAGTGGCCAGAAGCAAGGAATCCAGAGAAAGACAAGAAGCCAAGCAATAACATCAAAGGGAAAAATAGTTGTTTCAGGTACAGAAGATAGCTCAGTTATGAAAGGAAACTTAGATGACATCCTTCATGCAATTGATATAGAAGAATCACCCATTGTGCAAGATGATTTCATTGGAGTGGATGAACACAAATAGAAAAGAGTTAAATCAGCTAAAAATTTTAATTTGAGGGTGAAAATGCAACCTTTATTTTCCAAGCAAGGAAAAATTTAACTAGGCATGCAAAGAAACTCCAAGAAGGCAGTAAATAGGTCCAAGTAATTGTTGAAAAAACCATAATCCCTGAAGAGGTGGTTGATCTCTCATCACTAATAGTGGAGCATGCAGCTAGCAAGACAATGAAGGAAAAGGAACACATGACAGAGTGTCAATTTCTTGAGGAGAGATTGAAGCTAGCAAAAAAATAGATTGCAATGATGAGAAAAAGGACCAGAAAGCACAACATCAAAAAAACAAAGTTCAAGAGGTTGAAGGCAGTATGGGAAGGCCAAACTGTTTCTAGGTTTGAGATTCCAAGTGCTATAGAACAGTTTTTCACATGGACAGTACCAACTATCAAAGAAGAAAAATTTATCAGAGTGATCAATACCCACTTGAGAGCCAGTAATAGAAGGCTAAGAGGCCAAGTGGAGGATTTGGAGCTACAATTGAAACTATCTCAGGATGAACTAAAAAACCAAGGTGCAGAATGAAAAATTCAAAGGCAAAATCAAATGGGTAATGAAGAATAAACCTCATGAAATGGTGTTTTAGCTCATATGGTTATTTTTATTGATGAAACCAGGGAATTTATGAGGTTTTGGAAAATTTTGGTTTGAGTTTTGAAGAAAATTTGAACAAAACTGCTCACTCAGAAGTTTCGTAGTGAAAATAGTGCAAAAAGGGTGAAATGCGCTACGAGACTACTATAGTAGCAATTTTCACCCTTTTTCGTAAATTTTTTAAGGGTAGACCTATATATTTTGGCCTGAAAATTCTAAGGATGGTGTGTTAAGTGAACATGTAGATAATCCCAAAGTTAGGAAATCAAATTTTGAAGGCAAATAAGTTAAAAGTCTGCGCTACAAAAAGCTCTACAAAACTGTGATGTTTTTGTAGCGCAAGTTTGTTTTTGCTATTTTGGGCAGTTCGATGATGATTTTGTATAGCTGGCACTTACGGATGATCTTGAACATTATTTTTTTCAATCACTGACAGAAAATTGCTTCGAAGTCATGGTTTCATGGTGGTTAAAGTGTCCCAAGAAACACAAAGAATCCTAAGCCTAGAAAATAGGGGATATTTCCTAGTTTGCAGGAGATCAGCATTGAGGTCATAAAGTGTTGGAGCTTATCAGTTGGATTCGACCTTATGGTAATACAATTTTAAAATAATGTAATCTAGCTTAGCTAAGGTTTTTATGAGTAGATTTAATGAGTTTGAGTCCTATTTGTAATAGGACTGTTCACTAGGTTTGCAGCTGTCAGTTTGTAATAAATACTATGTCACATGGTTATGCAAGGTGTCACAAAGTAGAAATTTGATGTATCTAGATGAGGATAAGGTTATCCTATCTTGTAAATGATCTATAAAAGATGAAGAAGTCGAAATGCTAAGGGTTGGACAATTTTTAGCAAAAAGACTGTGTTTATTGGAAGTGACTGTTTTCAGCTTAATACAAAGTTTTCTACTTAGCCAACCCAAGATTCATAAAGAGTTCTAGTATGTTATTTTTTTGATGGGATCTTTTTAACTTCCTATTGCAGTGGTGTTTTCTTATGTTACTAAGAATTCATCATTGATGCTCTGACTTCCTTCATAGACAAACTGACTGTGTGTTTTACAGTTTCACATATGTATTCTTTGACTTGAACTCTGATATGCCTTGACTTCCATGCTAAGTAGATTGTTTAGTTTTGTTGAAGCTATTATGACTCCATAAGCCCAATGTGCACTTTCTAATGTGATTTACAACCAATATCTATTTTTATCCGCTTTTACTCCACATAGAGTTAGCCATCTATATTACTATAAAAAATCATTAACCCTTGAGAGAGCCCTCTCAGGTTGAGGAGGCTAAGCCTCAATCAAAAGATTGGTTTGAAACAGTTACATGAGATTAAATTGATTGGTAGCCTATCAGTTCTGATTTTGTGATAAAATTTTGGTGCATTTACTGGGAGTCTGAAGACTATATTTTCCCAAGATTTTGAAGCCAAACTTTTGAAGGTAGCAGGAGCTCAGAAAGCCTTTCAAGGCTGCATCTACCTTGGTGATTCCATTTAAATTTTATATGTTTAAAGGTGGCTTTGAGAAGGAGATACACGAGGAGTAATCCTGACCCAGATCCACCTACTATCATGGAAAATCCAAACACTATTTCAAGTGGTATTCAAGGCATTTCTAAAATATCAAGTACTCCATCTCATTCAAAATCCTTGTCCCCTGAAATATTAAGAAGTCCTAAAGACAAAAGAGTTGATGATAAAATTCATGAAGTTTTATTTAGATCAGAAAGTGAAAAGGAGCTAAATGAAATTATCTTAGACTTGCATAAGAGAGGAATAGATACATCATCCCTAGTAACACAATAAGACAAAGAATAATTTTGGGAAGTTGTTGTTGGAAAGACAGTCTTTAGATAAATCAAAAGAGTTTGATATTTTTGAATTATTGTTGAAAAGTAAAGCTGATTTACCTCTCCAAACTGGAGCTCAATTGTTAGTAGCCCACAAAGACCAAACAGTCCTCCTCATAGCAGTTTGTCATCCACTATTTCTGCCATCTCTAAAACTACTATAGTACCTCTAACCATGGCTGGAAATACACCTACTTCACCTGATAGATATGCACCTCTTGTTCTTCCTACTGTCTTACATGACCTCCCTAGTAAATATGCTGCTAGAATTAAAACCTGGGGAAGTGATGAGGACATTACAGTAGAGGATCATGTGGATCAATTTAATGATTGTATAGACAGGAAGGAGGTTGATCATGAAGACGTTAACTTGAGGTTGTTTGCTCAAAGTTTTACTAGTGAGGTTAGGAAGTGGTATAGAGCTCTTACTCCTGGAAGTATTCATAATTGGAATGAATTTGAAGATGTTTTCTTAAGAAAATGGGGAAATAGAACTAATCCAGTACAAGCCCTCACTGAGTATAATACTTTGAAGAGAGCTATTGATGAAACTGTCCAAAACTTTTCAAAAAGGTTTAATAAAGTGTTAGATTCTATTCCTGCTCGTTTGAAACCACTAGAAGCTTTAGCTCGAATGAGGTATGCTAAATCTTTTGACTATGAGTTTTCCATACTGTTGAGAGAAAGAGAATCCCCTACACTTTCTGAAATGCAAAATGATGTAGTGAAGGTGGAGGTTAACTTGATAGTAGCTAAAAAGTAAAAAATGGGTAAGGCTAAGTTGAAAGAAGAAGAGAAACCTTCATCCTCTACCTCTCAGGATAAGCTAGATTCAATGATGAAAACAATGGAAAAGTTTATGGATAGGTTAGCCCTTAGAAATACCTCTGCTCCTCCTACACAACATGAACCTCAATTTAGAAACCCTCAATTCAAGAGACCTCAGAATCAACAAAGACCAAGGGAGAATAGAAATCAACAGCCTGATCCTCCTGTGAGACCTCCTTTTCAACAGAATTTGATTGATGAAGAAGATGACCCTGAAGTTCTTGAGAAGTTTATTCATTGTTTTGAAGAAGAAATGTCAGGAATTTTCTTGACTAAAGAAGAGCATGATCAATCAAGTCAAAACAATCATGAAGAGGAAATATTAGACTATTTAAAGGGGTATCAACATGCTATTTTTGAGATGCAGAAACAATATAATCTTAGAAATATGAATGTGCCTATCATTACAAATAAAATACAGCCTAAGAAGGATACACCTAAGGTTTCTAATGGAAAGAAGGATACTCCTAAGGTTGCTAAAGGTAAGAAAAATGCACTGGATATTCCTCCTATCAAAGAAGCTGAAAAATATATTTCTATTTTCAATCTTGAGAATCAAATTTCTAAGATAAAAATATCAGTCCCTTTTGGTGAGATTCTCAAGGTAGATAAATATAGAAGTAAGATTGTTAAAATTTTAAAATCACAACCAGGAGCTGCTGGTATCTTGAATGTATTAGAAGATCATCCAACCATATATTTGGGTCCAAGACTAGAAGTAGAACAAAATGAGGAAGTCCCTCATTTTTATGTGAGCCTTAGCATTCATGACATGACATTGCATAATGCTATGTTGGATTCAAGGGCCTCTCACAATCTTATGCCCAAATTAATCATGGAAATAATGGGGTTAGAAATAACGAGGCCATATAAAGATTTGTTTTCTTTCAATTCAAAAAGAGTTCAATGCATTGGTTTAATCAAGGATGTTGTTGTTGGTCTGACGCAAGTTCCTGCTAAGACTGTAGTCATGGACATTGTAGTAGCAGAAATTCCACCAAAGTTTGGTATGTTGTTGTCAAGGTCATGGGCAGCGAACATTAAAGGTACAATGCAGATGGATCTTACTTATGCTACCATTATTGTCTTTAGGGAGCAAAGAAGATTGTATCAAGAGACAAGGATGGCCTACATGGTGAGTATTAAAGACAAACCCCAAAAATTTCCAATTTATGCTCTTGATACTGAACTTGGTTCTGCTATTCTTTTCAACGAATTGAATAATGAAGCAGAAGAGGAGAGGAAAGAAGAAAATCAGAGTTCTAAAATTCAGTAGTCTGAAAATCAACAAACAAAAGGTCAGTAAGTCAGCGAAAAGGAGGAAGAAGGTTGGTGGTAACTGCATTTTGATGGATCAACAGGTAGAGAAGGAGCAGGAGCAAAGATTTGGATTAGAAATCTAAATGATGAGAGAAAATTATTTTCCTATAAACTAAACTTTGATTGCATGAACAACATGTTTGAATATGAATCCTTGATTTTGGGTCTAGAAGTTTTGAAAAGAATGAATGCCCAAAAAATTTCTATTTTTGGAGATTCATAATTAGTCATTAAACAGGTTGAGGTTGTTTATCAAACAAAAGGCACAAGGATGAGAGAATATTGGAATTTTGTTTTGGACATGTTAGAAAACTTTCAAGCCTATTCATTCATGGTCAAAACTAGAGAACAAAACTCCATTGTTGATTCTCTTCCTATCTCTGCAAGTCTTTTCATCATTCCTATCCACTCCACAGAAAAACATGAGGTTGAGATCCACCATAGGCTACCTATCCATGATAATATTACTCATTGGTAAGTTTTTGAGGATGATCAACAGGTAAAAAAATTTATTGAGCTAAAATAAGAGTTTGAAAATGTACAAGTAGATCAACAAAAAATGTTCGTTGAATCTAAAGGGAATTCTGAATTTTTGCAACTAAAGAACAATTCCATACCAAAGGGACTCATACCTCTAGAAATTTTTTTTTATTAGAATGATGCTTTTAAATCCCCTAAGATACAAGTTGATGATGAAGAAGTTGAGAGTTATAACCTTGGTACTATAGCTATGCCCAAAATGATTAAACTTTCAAAGTTTCTTTCAACTGATATGAAGTTTAAGTATGTTGAAATGATGAAGACATTCATAGATGTCTTTTCTTTGAACTATGATGATTTGAAAGAATATGATCCCACCATTATTTAGCATACTATTCCAATAAAAGAAAATGAAAAACCCTTCAAGAAAAATTTAAGGAGGATCAACCCACTTCTCATGCCTTTGATTGAGAAGGAGGTCAAAAAGCTCTTTGATGCTAAAATCATTGTCCCAAACAGATTTTCAAATTGGCTTCAAAATTTGGTTCTGGTCAGGAAGAAGAGTGGAGAAATAAGAATATGTTTTGACTTCAAAATTTGAATAAAGCCTCCCTGAAGGATAATTATCCCCTCCCAAAGATGGATCAAATTTTGCAAACTATTGTTGGCTCTCAAAGAATGTTTATTCTTGATGGTTTTTCAAGTTATAATTAGATCCTTGTACGTCCTGATGATCATAAAAAAACATCCTTTACTACACCATGGGGTACTTTCATGTACGCCAAGATTCCATTTGGTCTCATGAATGCAGGAGCTACCTTTCAGAGGGCAATGTACATTGCATTTTCTGAAGAGAAGAACAAGATGGTGGTTGTGTATCTTGATGAAATAATAGTCTTCTCAAGGAGGGAAGAAGATCACTTGAAACACCTGGAAAGAATTCTGCTAAAATGTAGAAGGTTTGGCATCTCACTAAATCCCACCAAAAGTATTTTTTCTTTAACTTCAGGTAAATGACTTGGACAAATAATTTCTAAATATGGGATCAAGATTGATCCAAACAGGGTCAATGCAATTCAGAAGGTGGATTTTCCAAGAAGTAGGAAGGAGATTCAATCTTTCTTTGGAAAGGTTAATTTTGTAAGACGATTTATTCCTAATTTTGCTGAGATTGTGAAGGACATAACAAGGATGATGAATAAGGGAGTTGATATTAAGTGGACAACAGAAGCAAGAAACTCATTTGAGGAGATCAAAATGGCACTCACACAAGCACCAGTATTGATTAGTCTAGATTTCTCAAACAAATTTCTGGTTTTTACTTTTGCATCAGAGAATACTATCGCTAGAGTTCTGCTACAAAAAGGACAGCAAGGTATTGAGCAGGCACTTTCTTTCTTTAGTAGGAAATTAGCCAATTTTGAGATGAATTATAATATCTTAGAAAAGCAGGCCTATGCCTTGGTGAAGGTTATCAAAGATTTCAGAATTTATATTCTGCATTCTCATATTGTGGAATTCGTTCCTAATATTGTTGTGAAAGACATTCTCACTCAAGCCAACCCTGATGGTAAGAGGGGGAAATGGATTTCCAAGTTACTAGAATATGATATAGAGATTAAACCAAAAAAATTGGTCAAAGGGCAAGGCCTGGCAAAGCTGATGGCGCAGTCAAACTTTGACTATCTTGATATAAATTGGATTGCAGAAATATCAAAAATTTCAGAGGATGAAGAGGAATTAGTTCCCATTGAAGAAAAATATATCACTTCAGATTGGTACAAGGAGGTTGTTTTTGTCCTACAAAACCATAAATCACATGCTGAATTAACAAAGTACAAAGAAATGTTTTTTAAGCTGAAATATTTGAGATACTTTATATTTGAAATAAATCTGTTTTGGAAGGATACTGGCGGAATTTTTCTGAATTGTTTGCTAGCAGAGGAAGCTGATAAAGTGATTGAGGAGTTCCACAAAGGAGAATTTAGAGGTCACCATTATTGGAAGGCGACAGTGAACAAGATTCTGAGAGTATGGTATTGGCCTACAATGTTTAAGGATGTCTACAAGAGGGTTGCTGCCTGCCATGAATGCCAGATTTTAGAAGGTAAGAAGAAGCTTGTTCCTTTACCTTTGATGCCTATCTATGTAGAAGCGCCATTCCAGTAGTGGGGACTAGAATTTTTTGGGGAGATTCATCCATCATCATCAGGTCAGCATCGCTGGATTATTACATCGACTAATTACTTCACTAAATGGATTGAAGCAATCCTAACTAGGCAAGCAAATGATTATGTGATTATTTATTTTTTAGAAAATAATATCTTATCTAGGTTTGGTTGCCCCATGAAGATTATAACTAATAATGCACAGGCATTTAAGTCTAAGAAACTGATCAATTTATGTCATAAATATCATATTACTCTCGGACATTCTACTACATACTATCTGCAAGGAAATGGCCTTGTTGAATCTTCTGCCAAAAGCATTGTAAGGATCATTAAAAAGGTGTTGCAGGAGAATAATAAGGCTTGGAATTTGAAGCTGGCATATGCCTTATGGGCTGACAGGATATGCACAAAGAGTTCAATTGGAAATTCACCATATGAATTGGTATATGGCGTTGAGGCTATTTTTCCGACATCACTAGGGGTACCTATCATGAAACTGATTCAAGGGCTAGAAGAGGAACCAAATGCAATCCAAAGGAGGATTAATTAGCTGATAGCTTTGCAAGAGAAGAGGAATGAGTTTTATGACATCAATCAGCAATCTTAAAATAGAATTAAGAGGACATTTGATAAGAAGATCAAGGAATAAAGTTTTCAAATTCAAGATGAAGTGTTGAAATGGGAGGCCAGAATTGAAGAGAAAGGAAAACATGGTAAGTTTGAGAACTTATGGAAAGGTCCTTTCAAGATAGCTTCTTTTCATGGAAACAATACTTACATACTGCAGGAGATGGATGGAAAACCATATGCTGAAGGACTTGTCAATGGCAGGTTTTTGAAGCATTATTCTTCCTAAAATATGATGGATTATTTATGTCATTGTACATATTTCATTTTATGAGTTTTTTCTGCTAATAATGACAAGCTAAATCAACAAACTTGAGCCCGAGGTGAAGGCCATTAGATCTTAAGGAGGAAGCTTGGAAATTTCAAAGCTTTTCTATTTTATTCAAGAAAATGGATAGTAGCACTGGAACTACTAGTTCTTAGTGTACCACAGGGCCACACTATCCCAAGTGGAGCCATTGTTATCACCCAATTTTTTTTATTTTTTTTTTAAATATCAAAACATTGTATGTCAACTCTGTTTTTTATCATGTCTCAAATAGTTCTGAAAGGCATATTAAGTTTCGGTTAAGGGTAGGTCATATTTTTTATAGGTTTAAAGATCATCATTTGATTTAAAATAAACTCCTTAGAGGTCCATTCCAAAACCAAATATTTACATTTTTCATTTAGAGGTCATTCCATTAAGTTTCGGGCTAAATTTCTACAATTAGCCAAGAATCCTCTGTTTCATAACACCGTTAGTTCAAAAAAGAGGTTTTGCACTACGAAAGCATTGCTACTTTCATAGCAAAAATTACAAAAAATACACTGTACGCTATGAAAGCGCGGTTTCTTAACTGTCATGTCAAGTAAGCCAAAATTTGTCAGAAATTCATTAAGAAATGATAGGAAAAGGGTATGGTGAGTTAGTTAGAGGTCAGATTCAAAGTACTTACTCATCTCACAGCCATCATCATCATGATAGGGGCATCATTCAGTTGTAAGATGAGATTTCAAATTCGAAAATCTTGCCTAATTCAGTCATTCTAGTTTCATTTGCCTCCACACAACTGTTTAAGCTCTGAAGTAGTAAATTTAAGCCTGTGGTTGTTCTATACCAATGCTATATTCACTATAATCAAGCAAGGCTGCTCCTTTTTCTCAAGTGAGGTTGTTCTATGTTATCAAGCGAGGTTTTTCATTCATAATCAAGCGAGGTTGTTTTACTGATTCCAAAGAAGCTGACAGGTTTTTTTAAAAGGAAGCATGGAAAAGGAGAAGAAGGTCCACAGAGGGGGACATTGTTTAATATATGAGCCTGAGAATTTAAAGGCTATTGTTGAGGATTAAACAATGATGGAGGCTTTTAGCAAAGCAGGTTGTCTTAGATTTTGTGAAAAGTTACAGAATTGCCACACTCAAGTGTCTAAAGAGTTTTCCTTACACTTCAGTGGAACAAATACCAAAATTGGGATGTTAAATGTGCCAGTCACACCTGATATCATTGCTTCTGTGACAAAAATACGAAAGGGACAAGAGACTTGGTTTAAAGGCTTTAAGTTTGACATGGAACCATGAAAGGAATTCATGAAACCTGAATATGTAGATATGGACCTGAATAATGTAATACCTAGGAGATGCATCAAACATACCTATGCCAAGCTTTTATTCAACTTTCAAAGATACTTTACATGTGAAGGCAGGTACCATAAAGTTTATACTTATCATTTCAAGCTGATGCTGCATTTCACGAGTAAGATATAGTTAGAATTTCCCTTTTACTTACATAGGAGCCTTGCCAAAATGTCTAATAAAGTACAAGATAAGTCTGATGAGTGTGAAACCTCTCCATTTGACCATGGTTTGATAAATTTATTGGTTTTGAATGAGCTTGAGAAAATAAGCAGGGATTGGTCTTCCTTTTTTTTTATGAGTGGATTTGAAATGGAAACCCTGACCCCAGCTAGAAACCCTAAAACTAAAAAGACTCCTTCACCACTAACAGCAGAGTCTAGTCAGACTATCATTGCAAAAGAAAAGAGGTTTGTAAATTTGAAACCAAGAAAATGGGTTGAGAAAAGAGTAGAGAAGACAAGGGTGCTTGTTGCAGAAACTCCATCACCTACAAAACAAAGGTTAGAAAGTGTCAAAGAGGCAAAACAAAAACAAGTGGCCAGTAAGCAGGGAATCCATAGAAAGATAGGAAGCCAAGCAATAGCATCAAATGGAAAAACAGTTGTTTCAGGTATAGAAGACAAATTAGTTATGAAAGGAAACTTAGATGACATCCTTCATGCAATTGATATAGAAGAATCACCCATTGTGCAAGCTAATTTCATTGGAGTGGATGAACACAAACAAAAAAGAGTTAAATCAGCTAAAAAATTTGAATTTGAGGGTGAAAATGCAGCCTTTATTTTCCAAGAAAGGAAAAATTTAGCTAGGCATGCAATGCAAATCCAAGAAGGCAGTAAAGAGGTCCAAGTAAGTGTTGAAACAACCAGAATCCCTGAAGAGGTGGTTGATCTCTCATCACCAATAATGGAGCATGTTGCAAGCAAGAAAATGAAGGGAAAGGAACACATGACAGAGTGTCAATTACTTTAGGAGAGATTGAAGCTACCAAACCAAGAGATTTCAATGATGAGAAAAAGGGCCAGAAAGCAAAGCATCAAAAAAAAAATGTTCAAGAGTTTGAGGGCAGTATGGGAAGGCCAAACTGTTTCTAGGTCTGAGATTCCAAGTGTTGTAGAACAGTTTTTCACATGGACAGTACCAGCTATCAAAGAAGAAAAATTTATTAGAGTGATCAATACCCACTTGAGAGCTAGTAATATAAGGCTAAGAGGTCAAGTGGAGGATTTGGAGCAGCAATTGAAGCTATCTTAGGATGAACAAAAAAACCAAGGTGCAGAATGAAAAATTCAAAGGAAAAATCAAATGGGTAATGAAGAATAAACCTCATGAAATGGTGTTTTAGTTCATATGGTTGTTTGTATTGATGAAACCAGTGAATTTATGAATTTTTGGCAAATTTTGGTTTGAATTTTGAAGAAAATCCGATCAAAACTGCTCACTCAGCAGTTTCGTATCACAAATAGTGCAAAAAGGGTGAAATGCACTACGAAACTGCTGTAGCAGCGTTTTTAACCCTTTTCAATAATTTTGAAGGGCAGACCTGTATATTTTGGCCCGAAAATTCTAAGGAGGGTGTGTTAATTGAATATGCAGATAATCCCAAAGGAAGGAAATTGAATTTTGAAGGTAAATAAGTTAAAAGTCTGCGCTACAAAAAGTGCTACAAAACTGTGTCGTTTTCGTAGCGCAGGTTTGTTTTTGCTATTTTTAGCAGTTCGATGATGATTTTGTACAACTGACACTTATGGATGATTTTTAACATATTTTTTCTCAATTCCTGACAGAAAATGGCTTTGAATTCATGGGTTCATGGTGGTTAAAGTGTCCCAAGAAACACAAAGAATCCTAAGCCTAGAAAACAGGGGATATTTCCTAGTTTGCAGGAGATCAGAATTGAGGTCATAAAGTGCTGGAACTTATCATTTGGATTAGACCTTATGGGAATACAATTTTCAAATAATGTAATCTAGCTTAGATAAGGTTTTTATGAGTAGATTTAATGTTCCTATTTTTAATAGGACTGTTCACTAGGTTTGCAGCTATCATTTTGTAATAAATACTATGGCACATGGTTATGCAAGGTGTCACAAAGTAGAAATTTGATGTATCTAGATGAGGATAAGTTTATCCTATGCTGTAAATTATCTATAAAAGATGAAGAAGTTGAAATGCTAATGGTTGGACATTTTTTAGCAAAACTACTGTGTTTATTGTAAGTGACTGTTTTCAGCTTAATATAGAGTTTTCTACTTAGCCAACTCAGGAATCATAAATATTTCTAGTATATTCTTGTTCTAATGGCATCTTTTTAATATCCTATTGTAGTGGTGTTTTCTTATGCTACTCAGAATTCATCATTGATTCTCTGACTTCCTTCATAGACAAAATGACTGTGTGTTTTACAGTTTCACATATGTATTCCTTGAATTGAACTCTGATATGCCTTGAATTCAATGCTCAGTAGTTTTTTTGTTTTTTTTGAAGCTATTATGACTCCATAAGACCAATGTGCACTTGCTAATGTGATTTACAACCAATATCTATTTTTATCTGATTTTACCCCAGATAGAGTTAGCCATCTATATTATTATTAAAAATCACTAACCCTTGAGAGATCCCTCTCAGGTTTAGGAGGCTAAGTTTCAATCAAAATATTGGTTTGAAATAGTTACATGAGATTAACTTGATTGCCAACCTATCAGGTCTGATTTTGTGATAATAGGATCTAAATCCCAATGGATAAAGATTCACTACAAACTAAAGAAGGAGAGTGTAGAAGGCTGAAATATAATATATTTTATGTATATATCCTCAAAGGTCTCCTCCCATGAAAGGATGAACCCCTCAATCACAAGAAAACACTGCAAAGGAACTACAAGATCTTCCACTGAAGCTGCCCTCCAAAATAATGCAATTCCTAGCTGGAACAACATTGGAAATGATGGGAAATATATGGCTTGGTGCAAAATATATGAAATATGCTCAAGGTCTCTCCAAACAGATCTCCCAAGAGAAGGAAACCTTCATCCTATGAGAAACTAGCTCAGAAAGTGGGATTTTAACCCCTCCACTGCTGCACCCTGCAACACAGCACAATAACCTGTAGAAACTATGCTGATGAAGAAAGCTATAGCTTGGCATGAAAAACTGAATGTGGAAATGAAAAAAATACTCTTCCAAGAGGCCTCTCAAGGAAAGAGGTGGGATTCCCGCTCGGTAACACCCGGTGCTAAACAACATTGCAACCCTATTAAACAGCAAGAGGAAGCAAAAGTCTAACCAGAGCAATATCAAAATAATAATCTAAAACATGAGCTCAAATGGATGTCATCCTCTTCCTTAAATATAATATGAAATTTGTTGCCCTTGGCCCCACTCAATTAGGTCATTTCCTTCATGAGATCCATCTCCCTCCAAAACTGTGTTATTCCTCAATTAATCTCCACTCCTCCATGACAGCGATATTGACTTGGTCAAAGTTGATTGAATCAACATGGTCCAACCCTTGTTCACACATGGAGGTGCTTTATTTAGTTGCTAAAAAGGTGTCCTTTCACACTTGAAGTTTTTTTATTGATGCTAAGGAGACTTATGGGCCTCCACACCCACTTATTCACCTACCTAGTGACAAAACAAACTATAATATTCCATTTAGCTGAAGGCTAAATTTTTGGAATATTACAGTCCTCCCCTCCAAAATTTTACTTTTCCTCAAGAAACAGTATAAGGAGAGAAAAATTCCTCCCTTCCTCTTGTGGCCTCCTCATCAATAGTCCCCATCGCTGCTCAAAATAATCTCCAATAAATCCTCCCCTCCAATGTTTCCTCCCAAGTATGCAAAACCAAATGGCTCACATCATGAAAAGGTGGAAGGTGTAAGTGGAAACCTTCTTTCTATATAATGGCCTTCTCAAGGTAGGAGTGATGACAAGCATAGGGGATCTCATTGCCAATGAGAAACTCCCAAACCCATGCTATCATCCAAATGAAATGAGTCATTCTAGGTAGCTCATCAAAAGGATCCTCAACCCCCGGTTCGTGCAATGTATTGGGGTTACATGGAGAGATTAGATTCTTCCACCCAAGTTGTTTCTCTCTCTATTTATGGTATGTATGGGGCTACTGCTGATCTTGGGCTGAAATGACATGGCCTCCAAGAATGGCCCAAGTTTCCCCACCAAACAATTGAGCCATGAAGTGCCTCCTCCAAAAACTCAAGCTCTCCAAATGGCTCCTCCCACATGAAGAAAAGAGATGTAGTATGGAAATCATGGTTTTCCCATTGTTTCTCCTTAAACATGAAACATATAAAGTAGGGAGAATCATACCCCCAATGGGCACCTCCAACTCTTTTCCCACTCTCCAAACAAAGCTTCCCATGAACATAGAAACATCAAAAATATATGGAAGAAAAAACCAATGAAAACAAGTTTCCATATGACAACCGGAAAGTGGATCATAGTTCCACACATGGAACTAGTGCAGTGCATCCCTTGCCTACCTCAAATAAAAGAAAAACAAGTGCTTTTCCAACCACTTATTTTCTTCTACAACCATCCTACAAGATAGGATCATGAAATTAAAATGTAGTGCCAATGGTGCACACCAAGAATCATGTGGCTTCCCCCACAAACCACCAAAAGGATAGCCAATCCCAATGTTAAATTTGGCCTCCAGTACATCATAATATAATTTATAAGAAGGAATTACCCTCCTTAATACAACATGCTGCTCATAAAAATTAAATAAGTACAAATCATAATGCAAAATTGTACCTTCTCCACCATTTACTTTGGTCCTTGAGCTGAAATGGCTCAACTGGAAATTCTCCCTCAGTCTCAATGAGTAGGGAAGTGGTTCTGAAAACTTCTCCATCATCATCTAGACTATGAATCTCTCCATATGCTGAAATAGATCATGTTGGATGCCCTCCCAAGTGAACTCCTCCATCAAAGAATGATATGCATCAAAGTGCATAGAAAGGAAGTCCTCATATGCTGCATATAGCAGCTTCTCCTTGAGATCAGAAGTTTTAGTCAAGAATAGTCTACCATGATAATAGGTAACCACATCATCCACCACATATATATCATCCTCATCTATGTCATCAAGAATAATGAAAGCACTAAGATCCTTGGAGTACTCTACCAAGAGTTGAGATCTCTAATATGGATCAATCCTCCTAAGAGACAGTGCTGAAGATCTGAAATGTGGAGTTCCCCACATGCTGATGTCTACTCCATTGACATCCCTTGTGCCAAATTCATCCTCCAAAATGCTGCCATGCCCATCATGCAACTGATCATGCTCAAGTATAAGTGGTGGATTTTGGAAGTTGGCCTCCCATGAGAAGCTACCATCCAAAAATAACCTTCTAATCATAGCCCATGTAAGCGTGAGTGGCCTCCATCTACTCCAATGTATGGAGGATCCCTTCCTCAAATTAAGTACCCTCTATTTCTCCAAATCCATGGATCATCTCCCTTGCACCCTGAAGGTGCCCTCCTCCATCACTACAACAACTTATGTCAGCGCAATATATGTAGTGAGAGTGCGTAATGATGAAAATGGGAGAATGTCTCCCTCCTCCTTGAGTCTATCTCAAACTCTCTGCGTTGTACTAGACTCCTACAAGGTCTTCACCCCTCTGGAATCCAAGAGTGGTGAACCAAATGGCAAGATTTCTCTCACCAATTCTAGATCTGGTGGCCTCCCCGGTGGAATTCCCCCATATAGTGAGAGATCAAAATATGAAGTGGATTGTATATATGAGTGGACTGATTTGTCCCTCTCTTCACTACGAAATACAATTTCCTTCTTTTGTGCAGAAACCTCCCAAAATAAATAAGGGTGAATGCTCATCATCCTTTGATGCTGACCTTCCTCCCTACCTTGTCCTTCCATCTGCAATGCTTCACAATCATGTTGTTCATTGATTGTGCCTTGATCTCCACATATGAGATCTTGGGGAATTCCTTGCAAAGACATGAGAATCCCTCTTGTTGGAGCAAGTGCTCCATCTACCTCTGCATAAGGTGCTAGATGTGCTCTAGATATGACAGCGTTGTTTCCCCCATCCTTCTCTTCCTCTCCAATATGAATGGGATTCACCTTCTCAATAAGAGGATCCTCTCTTGGAAAAGGGATATTCATGCCCTCTTTTTCAAGATCATGGGACAGAGTTCTTGCCTCTAGAAAAGTATTATGCAAGATGTGAGCCTCTTCAACAGTCTTCTGAAGTGGATTTGAGTTCATAGGTTCCTCCATCATATGCAAAGGTTTTGTTTGTTTTGGTTTTTTTGGTTCCACCAATGATGTTCCAGAATGTTTTCCATCAAACCTTTCCACCAATCTCTTAGTGAAATTTTCATAAGAAGAAATATATGCATTTCTTAATGAAAAAGACTCAAATATCCACCAAGTATAGGCCTTACCTCCAAAATGCACCGCTACAACTTTGATGGCTTCATCTTCAAAAACTTGGTGCTGCTGCAAATAGGTGTGTAACTCCTCCACCTTAGCCCTGGTTGAACATGTTGGTGACCCATCAAAATTACATAGGAAAAATCTACCCTTGTCATGCTGCTTGCTCCTCTCCACCTCGATCTTGCAAAACTCTTGGAAATTGATATGATATCTAAAATTCTTAGTTTGAGACTCATATTCTTGCAGATAATCACCAAAAGCATCCCTTCTAGGAATTTATTCTTCTCCCATCTCCCTCATAGTAGATCTGGGCATATGACTGCATTGTGAATCATAGCGTGCAGCTGCATGTGTAATATCCCAAATCTGGAATATTCTGCTCCATCAGGAATATCTTCAGATATTCCAATTTTTCCTTCTATAGAAAGACCACAAGTCCATTCCAGAGATTGATTGCTGGGGAATTTATCGATATGTCACATTCACAAGGAAGTGTGAGCTCCAGAAGCTAGCTGGACCTTCATAGACTCTGTCTATGGATATGAAATATTTCCACTTCGAGAATTTATGCTACAGGGTCGTTGAGGACGTTGTATATGGAAGCTGCTACAAGAATAAGACATACCAATGCTGGGATTCCCTAGAACACATCTAATACAACTCCTATGCAGAATATGAGCTCAAATAAATACATCTATATGGGTTATTCACATCTCCCCAAACTAGATCTCTAAAACAAGGCTCAATGAGAGAGCTACAACAATACATGAACATAACCAATAAATCTGCAAATTTGAAATGCACCATAAGAGGGAAAATGCTACAGCCATCATTAAATTATGATATCAGCAGTAAAATACAAGAAATATCATGAGGGACAAGCCACTCAAGCTTTAAGATCCAACCTCCAATGAATAAGCAGTGAAATACAAGAGTTGCCGCAACTCAACAAAATGTTGGAGAGCAGTGACTGCGCAGTGTATATGAATGTATGTTTCTGGAACACAGGAACAAAAATTACATATGTGGCTAAAGGAATACAAGAAATAAGCCCAAGAACAAGAAATGGGCTGAAATACAATATTTCTAGCCAATCTATGAAAGATTGCTAGAAATGTCGGAGGAACCAAAATGTGACAATAGAGTTGTCACTGCAACTGAACCCGAATAAGAATGAGGCTGCGGCTAATCTAAAATGTAGATGCCCTCCTCTGATCATGTCTCCAATACAAAGTGCTGATCACTTTGTCTTAAAAACATCCTCCTCTGAAGCTCCAGAAGCCCCTCTCTCACTGCCTCCTCCAAAATAATGCAGTTTCCTCCATGGACTGCGGAGTGGGAGATGATGGAAGTGTGGCCTCATGCCACTGATATAAAATCTCCAAGCCCAACTGCCACTTCTCCACGAGTGGATCACTCTCCACTGAGAAACAAGACAAGAGAGGAACTCATGGAGTCTCTCTTGTTGCACCCAGCAACACAACGTCCTCTCTTCTTCAGAAATAACACTGTAGAAGATGAATGTAGCTATGGACAATGCCAGAATGAGGAAATGTAGCTCAATCCTCATCCTTCCTTGAGGAAGAGGTAGCGATTCCCAACCGGGAACACCATAGTGCCTGAGGGCACCATCACCCTGCTAAACAGCCTGGGGATGCAAGCTTTGCAGACCCAAGTCTGAAACTATGAATCATAACATAATGAAAATGGGCTACCATCTCCTCAATATAAAGTGAGATAACTCTTCTCCACCATGGTCCCACCAATTAGTGTTTCCACCCTCACATGAGTGTCTTCCCTCCAAAACTGCGCAACTTCTCTTGGAAGCCTCTTCCTCCTTGGGTAGCGTTGTTCACTTTAGTCAAAGGTGACTAATCAAGTGAGTTGGGTCCCATTCACACCCTTGGTGTTTATTTCAGCTGCTTTATTCACCTCCCTTTCACATTGGGAGTTTTATTTCTTCATCTAAAAGGGGCTAAGGTGTCTCCTTCCCCATTTTATTAAATAAAAATAAAATGTGAAACTATAATGTTCCATTTTAGCTTGAGGCTAAAATTGGGAACAGTATAGTCCTCCCCACCCACATGTTGCTTGCCCTCAAGAAACTGCATAGAGAGAACAAAATCTTCTCCCCCTTCTTCTCCTGTGGCCTTGATGGTCCCACCACTGCTCAAATATGCTGTAATAAATTTTCCCTCCAATGCTCTCTCCCAAGTATGCAAACTGAAAATGATGCTCCTCTTGGAAAGATAGAAGGTGTAGTGGAATCCTTCCTACTATGCTACGGCTTCCTTAAGGTAGGAGTGATGATGTGCATGGGAAAATTATGCTCCCAATGATGATCCTCTCATCCATGCAATCATCCAAGTAAAAATATCACCCCTGATTTCTGCAATGTGTTGGGGCTGAATGTAGAGTTGTTTTGGTTTCCCATGATGGTCCTCTCTCCATTTGTGGTGTGCATGGGGCTGCCTCTATCCTTGGGCTGAAATAGTATGGCCTCCAAGAATGGCCCAAGCTACCCCATCAAGAAAATCAGCCATGAAATGCCTCCTCAAATCCTCCAAGTCATCCCTTCCACAAGAAGAGAAAGTAGCAATGTGGCATTCATGGTATGCCCATGGTGTCTCCTGCAAAATGAGGCATGTATAATGGGGAGAATCATTATCCCAATGGGCTGCTGATACAATTCTCTCCAAATAATGCTCCTCATGAGTGTACCAACATCAGAAATGCAAGGAGAAATACACAGTAAAAGCAAGTTGTCAAATGACAACCGGAGAGTGGTTCAAAGTTCCACTCATGTAACCTGCGCAGTGCCTTCTTGGCCTACCTAAAAATCAAAATTAACAAGTGCTGAACCAGCCAATGTTTTGCTGCCACAACATCTCCTCATAATATGAAACATGAAATCACAATTTGGTGCCATTGTTGCACACCAAGAGGCATGTGGCTTCCCCCCACAAACCATCATAAGAATAGCCAAAATCAAGGCTACAAGTAGCTGCAAGTACATCCTCATGAAATATGCAAGAAGGAAAAAGCCTCCTTGGTACATCATGCTCCTCAATCAATCAAAAGAACTACAATACAAAATATGAGATTATACCTCCTCCATCATGCACTAGAGATCTTGAGTTGAAATGGCTCAACTGAATGCTCTCCCTCTCCTCCAATGAGTAAGGGTATGGTTGTACCAACCTCTCCAAAATAAACCAGGCTATGCATCTATCCATATGCTGATGAAGATCATGATGAATGCCCTCCAAAGTGAACTCCTCTAGCAAGGAAAAGTATGCATCCAAGTGCATAGCTAGGAAGTCCTCATGTGCTGCATGCAAAAGTTTCTCCTTGAGGCTAGAAACTCTAGTCAAGAAGAATCTGCCATGATGATAGATGATCATATCATCTACTAAGTATCTTCCATCTCCATCAATGCCATCCAAAAATCATGCATGCACCAATATCTTGGGACCTCTCAACCAGAAGCTAAGTCCTCCAACATGGATCAATCCTCCACATAGACAATGCTGGTAATCTACAATAAAGTGCTCCCCTCACACTGGTGCCTGCTACCTTGACATCCCCCATGCAAAATTCATCCTCCAAGTTGCTGCCATGCCCATCATGTAGCTACTCATTCTCAAACAGAAATGATGTCCTCTGAAAATGAGCCTCCCATGAGAGACTATCACCTCCAAAGAATCTCCCGATCCTGGGAAATATAAGCATGAGTGGCCTACATCTACTCCAATGCATGAAAGAGTCCTTCCTCAAAGGAATATTCCTCTCTCTCACCAAAACTATGGATCATTCATCCAACATAATGAATATGCTATCCTCCATCCATACAACAACTCTATCTGCACAGTAAAACTGATGAGAATGGGTGGTACTGAGAATGAGAGGGTGTATCCCTCCTCCTTGAGCTGATCCCCAAACTCATTGCGCTGTGTTGGACTCCTCTAATGTCTCCTCCTCTCCAGAATCCAATGATTGGTGAACCAAGTAGCATGATGCCTCTCATCATCTCTAGATCATGTGGCCTCCCAAGCAGAAAGCCTCCAAAAGTGAGACGTCAAGACAGAAGTGGACTGAATATATGAGAGAAATGAAAGGTCCTCTCTCTCTACTGTGCAATTTAGTCCTTCTCCCATGTGAAGAAAATATCTGAAGTCGATAAGGGTGAATTCCCATCATCCCTTCATGTGGATCCTTTTTCTCTTCTTCTTATTCTAATGGTGTGGCACTGTAAGTTCTTCTATACACCTCCTCTTCTCCCAATCATGTGAGTGTATCTCCTCCTTAAGGAGAGGCCTTGAATATTAGCCTTCCCTTGAATGATATGTTTCCACACCCTCACAAATGAAATAGTGCCCTTCATACAATGGGGGTATTGCCTCTAGCAAGTCATTCTCATGATTTCTCCCCCTCTAGAAAGATGGAATGATCTTTGTTTCATGGTTCCCCTCCATGCATGAAAAGTGTTTAAAGATTTGTCACACCATGTTTCACATTGGTTTTCATCAATCCCCTTTGCAAAACTCTTTGTGACTGCAACATATGATCTCTCATTTGCATGAGAACATGAAATAGAACTCTGAAACCAATCATCATGAATCATACCTTTGAGTTGCAGTGTTGCTCCTGCAAAGGCCTCAACTTTTTCCTCCATCCTTCTTGCAGTAGTTATGGGAAATGTACTACACTATGGATTTGCATGTGTGGCTGAATGCTCACACCCTCCATGAAGTAGCTATGATTTGTCTCATCAGCAAACCCTTCTAAAAAAATTTCTTCAAATTTCCCTTTCATCAAGATCTTCAATAATATCCTAGAAAAGAAGGGGGGAAACCTCCTCTTCCATCATTCCTTTTCCTTTTTTCCTCTGTAAATATCCTCTCCTTGGAGAGAATCTCCTCGTACTGATGGAAATAGATCTTGGGCACAAGCTGAGCCATGATCATGCTCTGATACCACTGTAATATTCCAAATCTGGAATATTCTGCTCCATCGAGAATATCTTCAAATATTCCAATTTTTCCTTCTATAGAAAGACCACAAGTCCATTCCAGAGATTTACTGTTAGGGAATTTACCAGATATGTCACCTTCACAAGAAAGTGTGAGATCCAGAAGCTATCTGGCCCTTCACAGAATTTGTCTATGGATATGCAATATTTCCACTTCGGGAATTTCTGCTATAGGGTCCTTGAGGACGCTGTATAAGGAAGCTGCTGCAAAAATAAGACATACCAATGTTGGGATGCCCTATAAAACATCTAATACAACTACTATGCCTAATATGAGCTCAAATAAATACATATAGATGGGTTATTTAGATCTCCCCAAACTAGATCTCTAAAACAAGGCTCAATGAGAGAGCTACAAAAATACATGAACATAACCAATAACTCTACAAATATGAAATGCACCATAAGAGAGAAAATGCTACATACATCATTACATTATGATATCAGCAGTAAAATACAATAAATATCATGAGCGACAAGCCACTCAAGCTTTATGATCCAACCTCCAATGAATAAGTAGTGAAATACAGGAGTTTCTGCAACTCCACAAAATGTCGGAGAGCAGTGACTGCGCAGTGTATATGAAGGTATAAGCTACTAAACATGAATAAAATACACATTTTTCTGAAGGAATACAAAAAATAGCCCAATAATAGATAAATGGGCTGAAATACAAGATTTCTAGCCAATCTATGAAGATTGCTAGAAATGCCGGAGAAAACCAAAATGTGACAACAGAGTTGTCACTTCAACTGATAAAAAATATAAATGAGGCCATGGCAGATCTGAAATGCAGATTCCCTCCTATGATAATGTCTCCAACACAAAGGGCTGGTCCCTTTGTCTCAAAAACACCTCCTGATGAGCTCCATGAAACCCTCTCTCACTGCCTCCTCTAAAATAACGCAGTTTCCTCCATGGACTGCGTAGTGGGAGATGATGGAAGTGTGGCCTCATGCCAATGATCTAAAATCAAGCCTGGGAATCCTCCTTTCATATCCTCCAATGAGTGGATCACTCCTCCACTGAAGAAAACAAGACAAGAGAGACTCCATGAGCTCCTCTCTTGTTGCACCTAGCAACACAATGTCATCTCTGCTGCAGAAATAATGTTGTAGAAGATGAATGTAGTTGTGGCCAGTGCCATATTGAGGAAATTTATCTCAATCCTCATCCTTCCTTGAGGAAGAGGTAGGGATTCCTGACCGGGAACACCCTAGTGCCCAAGGGCACCATCACCCTCCTAAACAGCCCGGGGATGCAAGCTTTGCAGAACCAAGTCGGAAACTCTATATCATAACATAATGAAAATGGGCTTCCATCTCCTCCATATAAAGTGAGAGAACTCTTCTCCACCATGGTCCCACCAATTAGGGTTTCCACGCTCACATGAGTTTCTTCCCTCCAAAACTACGTAGCTTCTCTAGGACGTCTCTTCCTCCTTGGGCATCACTGTTGACTTTAGTCAAAGGTGACTAATCAAGTAAGCTAGGTTCCATTCACACCCTTAGTGTTTATTTCAGCTGCTTTATTCACCTCCCTTTCACATTAGGAGTGTTACTTCTTCATATAAAAGGGGCTAAGGTATCTCATTCCCCATTTTATTAAATAAAAATAAAATGTGCAACTATAATGTTCCATTTTAGCTTGAGGCTAAATTTGGGAACATTACAGCATGCTCACACACATCATGTGAAGATCTAGAATTGGCTTTAGATCCAGACTCCTTTGGATATTCTCTCTCTCTTCTCATCTTCTTGAGATCTCCCTTGATATTCTGCATAGTTTGAAAGAGAAGCTTTGAGAGCTCCTCCTCCTCTCTTCCTCCAAATAATGGAGTCTTATTTTTGTTTTTTCTGTACATCTCCTCCTCCGGTCAAGAGCTTCTCCTCATGGTGACATATTGGCTGAATGCACAAGTTGAGCCAAGATTATGCTTTGATGCCACTATAATATCCCAAAATGGGGATGCAACAATACATAAAAACAATTTTGGAAATAGCAGTGTAAATCAACTCATTAACATTGGAGACCAACATGGAGAAATATCATCATGTATTATATCAAAAAATCAATACAAAATAGTGAGGCATGAATCATATACAATGAGGGAACAAGCCTCCCATAAGAAATCACTCCTAAAACTGAACTGTTGCTACAATACAAAATGCCAGAAGACTGCTACAACACAGTTATAAACACACTGCTACAAAAAAATAACATAAAAATATGTAGAGTTGTTATATGACTCAAAATATATGCCCAATACAGATCTAGGCTCAATACAAACTCCTACAAAGAACCCAGAAAGGGTTTTCAGAGATACACCCTATACAAGATGGGATCTAAAGCCCAATGGCTGAATATTCAATGCAAACTAAAGAACAGGAGTGTAGATCCCCTCAAAGGTCTCCTCCCATGAAAGGATGAACCCCTCAATCACAAGAAAATAATATAAAGGAACCACAAGATCTTCCATTGAAGATGCCCTCCAAAATAATGCAATTCCCAGCTGGAATAGTGCTGGAAATGATGCGAAATATATGGCCTAGTGACAGAGATCTAAAATATGCTCAAGGTCTCTCCAAACAAATATCCCAAGAGAAGGAAACCTTCCTCCTATGAGAAAATAGCTCAAAAAGTGGGATTTTAACCCATCCACTGCTGCACCCTACAACACAACACAATAACCTACAGAAACTGTGCTGATGAAGAAATTTGTAGCTTGGCCTGAAAATGTAAATGTGGAAATGAATACAACACTCTTCCAAGAGGCCTCTCAAGGAAAGAGGTGGGATTCCTGCTTGGGAACACTCGGTGCTAAACAACACTGCAACCCTGCTAAACCACAAGAGGAAGCAAAAGCCTAAGCAGACCAATATCAAAATAATAATCTAAAACATGAGCTCAAATGGCTACCATCCTCTTCCTTAAATATAATATGATCTTGCTTGCCCTTGGCCCCACTAAATTAGGTCATTTCCTTCATGAGATCCATCTCCTTCCAAAACTGCATTATTCCTCAATTAATCTCCACTCCTCCATGACAACGTTGTTGACTTGGTCAAAGTTGACTGAATCAACATGGTCTAGCCCATGTTCACACTTGGAGGTGCTTTATTTAGCTGCTAAAAAGGTCTCCTTTCACACTTGGAGTGTTTTTATTGCTGCTAAGGAGACTTATGGGCCTCCCCACCCACTTATTCACCTACCTAATTACAAAAAAAACTATAATATTCCATTTAGCTGAAGGATAAATTTTTGGAATATTACAAATTTCCATGGCTATTCTTTCTTCAAAAATCAACTCTTCATCTAGTGGTTTTTTCTCTCTTTCTTTCTACAATACTCTTGTCAGACCAATGGTCCTTGGTCTCTTCCTTGTCACATTCTCTTCATGCTTCTCTGAATCTTTCGTAGTAGCCACTACTTTTCCTTTCACATCATGTATACTAGCCTCAAAATGACTTTTCTCTAAAGACAATTGTTTTTCCTTCAATTGATTTTTTTCTTGATGTAGGAAGGAAATGATGAAATTAGCCCTTGCCAAGTTGTCTTGGATTTCTTTGATCTGAGCATATTCGTATTTTATGACCCTATCTAGGTTTTCATGCTCTTCAATTGCCTCCAAGTCTACTAAGTCAAAGTCATGCTCCTCATCATGCATAAATGTGTCATGTTGTGATGGTAATTCCTGCTCGACTGATGTGGGCTTGGCCCCTTACTCAATCTAACGAGAAAACACAAGCCTTCTACCTCTTTGGTATGTTTTAGTGATCTCAATCGTCCTCCTCACTAAAATTGTGGTAAGTGAGACAACCTCCACATATCTAGATGGGGGGTGAAGGTGCTGATGTGTTGATGGAGAACTAGGCCTAGTAGGCTTGCTACTAGAAGAAAAAAAGACATTTTCCTGCATGAAAGTTTCCAAAGTGATTCTATTCTACTAAATTTGGTGTAAAATAATGATTTTAATCAGAGCATGGTGAAAGATGCTGCTTTCAAGACTACTCTTCTTATGTTGGACCTTTTCTGCCATCTTTTCCAAACTTTTATAGAGGTAATGGGACAAATTGAGTGGCTTTACCCCTGTGAAATGCATAATAAGTCTAACATGATACCCATATAGTCTAGAAAAGATCCCCTCATAGGTGAAGTACTTCATGATGATCTTCATGAGTGGTGTATACTTATCAAGGAGATGCTCAACAGGAAAAATATTCTTCATGTGTTGTTGTTGATGTCTTCTGAGATAGGGCTGAAAATTTTTAAGGGTTAGATCTTGGTTCTTAAACCATTTTTCACCATGTTTGGGAATCCTTGTGGCCTCAACTATTATATCAGTTGATATGGTGAAAGTAACCCCTGCAATTTTTACTTTTTCCCTTTTGAGTTGAGTGGCAAACAATTTGTTCAATGTAGCATTGTATTTGACTTTCTCAACTAGTTCACAAAAAGGAAGACACCCTATTGCTTGAAAAAAGTGCTTGGAAAGTGTTTTAGTCTAAATTCAAGAGTGTTTAAGGCCTCATGTTTATCATGTGGCCTCCTTTGTTATTATATTTCTTCTCCTCCATTTGGTTGTTTGCAAGGGGAAAACCCTAATAGGACAAAATAAGGGAAGGGAGAAAAGGGATATAATGAGTGGATTAGGGAAGGAAGATGGGAGTGGGAGAATTTATGGATATGGGTAGGGGTCTTAGGGAAGTATAGGAAGTGAAATTGAGTGAAATTATTGAGGGAATTGGTCTAGGAAATTTTTACACAGTCTTAGCTAGGAAAAATGCCCAAATTTGCAGAATTCGGCTAGGGTTTAGGGTTTGGGACTTAGGAATTGGGAATGAAGGGATATGAAAGCTATGGGAGATGATTTTTGGTGTGAGGGAGTGTAAAAAATATGTAGGAGAGCATGTTTGTATTGAAAAACTTTAAAAATAGGGCTAGCCACTAAAACACAACATGGAGGTCAATGGAGGGTTTTCGCACTAAAACAATGAATTTGAGTTGTAAGGAGGGGTTGACTATTATGTCCCTATATTACTAGTGTAGTCCATTATTGTTGTTAGTGTAGCCCCCTTATTATTATTTTTGTACCCCTGTAGTCCCCATATTGTTATTATTGTGCCCCATAAAACCTGACTATTGTTATTTTTGTGCCCTTACATTATTATTGCTAGGTTGGCTAGGATTATATTATGACCCCATGGACTCCTATATATAGAAAGGAGGTTTTGTCACTTGAATCATTAACGAATTTTTCATTCATGTAATTTAAAGGGGGTTTCCCCCTTGAAGTGGCTTATTTATAAGGCATGGATCTCTCTTTTCTTCTATTTTTTGAGCTGGTTTCATAACATTTGGTATCAGATATTTTGAATTCTAGGTTTTCGCTGCTTCAAATAGGTCAATGTGGAATTTTCACTATAAATTTTTTTCTACGAAGGTTCAGAACCTAAAAAATAACTCCATTTGTGAAGACATCCTAAGGAATGTCGTGTAAGACTTTCAGATCTTGATTCACATTACTTTTGGATATATTATCTTTGGAATTTAGGGTTTTTTCAAGCTCCCTAATTTCATCTTGAAGAGATTACCATGGGAAAATTGTCATAAATCTCTCTACGAGCACCAAATTGGAATTCTGTAAAACGTGTATGGAAGTACATGGAATTTATTTTCCTGTGTATCATTTTCAGATCCGAAGAAGGAAACAATGACACATTGAATGCCGTATACATTTGATCTACTAAACCAGTCCATAATTAGATCATTGCGGGAGATTGGACATAACTTTGCCTTCAAGAGTCCAAATCAGGTCTGAACTATGGCATTAGAAAGAGGAGTCAGAGGGATAATACAAGATATAAATTCATATCTTTAAAATCTGAAATAATAGAGATAAATCAAGTTCAATATAGAATTCCTAAAAAACAAGAAAAAAGTGTGTATTTTTTAAACAAGTTGCATAACATTTGTTCGGAAAATAATTTTGAAGTGATTCCAAGGGCATATTGAAGCGTAGATATTAGTATTGAGTTATATAATTCCTCCCAAAAATAATTCCACACCCATCAAGCCCTCAGAAAGCTCTACTATGAAAAATGAAGATGAAGAATTGCAATATGACATATCAAAATTACAATGCCAAGTGCAACAAATTTTGATCTTACAAAGAGAAATCAAAGATGACATAGATGATTTAAAAGCATAAAATGAAGGCTAAGTTGGAAGTTTTGAAGGATCAAATGAAAGCTAATATGGATGATAAATAAGTGGAATATCACATCGAGCATCAACAACAAGTTCTCCAACGCTCAAAGGTTAACCTAACTTTGGTGTAGAATCGAATGAAACAACATGAAGATCAACATGCAGTGAAAGAAGTTTTGAAGCAGTCACAGAAACAAGAACTCGAGAACTACGAAATCGATCAATTTCAAAGTATCTCAGAAATTGGAAGAGCTTACTCGTTGAAGATTCCACATGGGAAGATGAGAATTTTATACAAAAGCATCAATAAATAATCAAGCATTGAGGACAACACTTGTTTAAAGTAGAGGGGCATGTTAGGTCCCTATATTACTAGTGTAGTCCCTTATTGTTGTTAGTGTAGCCCCCTTATTATTATTGTTGTACCCCTGTAGTCCCCATATTGTTGTTATTGTGCCCCATAAAACCCCACTATTGTTATTGTTTTTGCCTTACATTATTATTGTTAGGTCGGCTAGGATTATATTGTGACCCCATGGACTCCTATATATAAAAAAGAGGCTTTGTCACTTGAATCATCCAATAATTGTTCATTTATGTAATGTAAAGGAGGTTTCCACCTCGAAGTTGTTTTTTTGGAAGGCATGGATCTCTCTTTTATTCTATTTTGTGAGTTGGCTTCATAACATTGACTTAGGTGTAAATTACTTGTCCAGTCATGCTAAAAACTGTGATGTCCTTCAAAATCCTACAGAACTTGGTTTGATGCCTCTAGGAGAGAAAACATAGCGTTGGAAAGAAAGCGTAGTGTGGAGGGCAGAAAGCACAACGTGGCTTATTTTGGCACCAAATCTGGAGTGTTTTTTACTCAAATTTTTTGAATTTGAACTTGGTGATGAATGAGAGCTCTTCTTCAGTGAGGTGAATGAAAAAATGAGTTGAATAAGTCTTTTATAGCTTGTGGTGGTCACTTTTCTTCATGATAGTGGGATGGCCCATTACATTTCGTTTCACTTTACTTTGAAAACTTATAGCTTTGACACTTTATTTACAGCTTTAGGAACATGATGAAGTTACTACATATTAGAAACATGAATTACATTTGAAACCAAACTTTATTGAATAAATTTACCTATTACCAATCATCCATTGCCAGATTTATGCATGGAATGGTAGATTTGGTAACTAAAACCGCAATGACCTAATGTAGACACTGAGCTGAATGAAATCATGATGATGATGACTGGAGTGATGATAATGACATTTAAATGGTGACACACTCAACTGAGTGATGATAAGGACCAACATTTGAAAATTTTGAAAGGAGTGGAAATAGCTCTAGACACACTACCTAGTGACCAAATTATACTTGAAAACCTAATGAAATGACAAAAGTTTGACAATGAGAACCTAAAAAGACATGATAAGAGCCCATTTGATCACTGGTGACAGGATATTTATACTAACACTAACATTGGCTCCAGCTAGGGATGGTGACTCCTTGGAAGTGTCAATAACACCGTAGACCAAGTAGCCTACCGTTGGTCATGGAGTCAAAATCAAAAGACAAGACTAAATAATGAAAACTGATTCAAAAATGAACTGACTTGACTTTTAATGAACTAAAAAAAAAACAGCTAATCAATGGAACTTTATGGCCTTCATTTCAGGCTCCAAGCACCGATGATTCTCCACTTCACACTTTGGCAGAGAAATTAAAATGATATGTACAACGGAATTAAGAAACTTCAGAAATATGCTCAGAAAAGGTAGTGCTTGAGAATGCTACCATTGACTAGTCCTCCTATGCAATCTTCTCCATTCATTTCCTCCAATAGATAAGCATGTTGTCCTCTAGAGGTTGAAATTTTGTTTGGTCCCTTCCATAAGTTCTCAAATTTACCGTGTTTCCCTTTCTCTTCATTTCTAGGATCCCAATAGAGGACCACATCACAAATTTTAAAATCATATAATTTTTTCTTGCGGTCATATACCTTCTTTATTCTCTCTTGAAGCTTTGAGGTATTTTGAAAGAACTCATCCCTGGTTTGCTGAAGATGGATAATATGATTGATCTGGCACCACACATCATTCACTTCACTACCTACTTCCTGTAATAATTTCCTAATTGGGACTACAAGTGATGTAGGGAAAACTGTGTCGACTTCATATACCAACTGAAAAGGAGACATACATATTGACTTTTTGCTACTCACTATGTCTACCCACAAAGAATTAATAAGCTTCTTGTGCCATATTTTCTTGTTTTCCTCCTACATATTTTTTATGATGTTGACTAAATATTTGTTTGAAGATTCAACCAATCCATTAACTTGCGGATAATATGCGGTCGAGTGACCCAATTTGATGTTGTATTTCTTGCAAAACTAAACCATTTTCTTAGACTTGAATGAAACCGCATTATCTATAATGATTTGATGGGGACAACCAAAATGAAACAAAATATTAGTCTCCAAAAACTGAATAAGTACTAAATCAGTTGCTTTCCCTGTTGGCATCGCTTCAATCCATTTGGTGAAGTAGTCGGTAGCTGCCAAGATCCACTTATTTTGGGAAGAATATGAGTTGAACCTCAGGATTACCCTCTCCTTTACTATTTTTCTCACCTCATTCCACCACTTTTCCATAAGATCACAAACCCTAATCAATGAATAATACTAAGGCTTTGTCATAAGGATGCATTTAAATGACTGTCATATTATATTTTCATGATTTTGATATTTGGATAAGTTTTTCAATTTAGCTACAGAATGTAGCCTGTTCTGTAGCTAACTGTGCATTCTGTAGCCACTCTTATGGTTTAGCAGGTTCCAAGTGTCAGTAGAGGAACTGGGCCACATGGGTGTTTCTAAAATCTTGCCTATATGGATTCTATCCTACTCACATGGTCTAGATCAACATAAAAAGGAGTCTAAACTCATGGTCAAAGATACAAGTCAAAGTACGTTACCTGCAGCAGTAGGACTCCTGATTTTCTCTTCGTAGCAAATCATGAGTCCAACAGTCCTATTTCAATTGCAATTCAAGTTAGACACCTATAGCTAGTTTAACTCGCAATTAGTTATGTAATTTCTCTTTAAATATTGGTTCCACAGAACTGAGAGATAGTTCAATACAACTCATATTTCTAAGTGGATACTTTGTTTCCATACCTTTTTTTTATCATAATAAATAAGTCTAGTTTTCCAAATGCTTGCTTGATTGCACCTTTAACAAGCTAGGAGTTCAACCACATCAGTTGCAGAGGGCCCCTGCTTCTGAAGGAGGTTTTATTGTGTTTTCTAGTTAGATTTCCTTTACTCTATTTTAGCAATTTAAGTTTCTAAATAGGCGTATGCTACATTTACAGATTTCAAATAGTTTAATGATAAAATAAAATTGTGCAGACTTACTCTTCCAAAAAATTTCATGAAAATAGAAACTATGTTTTCAAAATTGGATTAAAGATTGAAGTGCTAAGAAACCACAGTTGTTTAGTTTTACTATTCCTGTCCTTTATTTCCATTAGAATAGATTTGTCAATTGCTGTGTTAACAGATGTTTATGAAAGCCATTTTCAATATGCTAATCCTACACTAAATGGTTAAATATCTCACACATATAGTGGTTGAATTTATCTTGCTTATTGTTATTTCCTTACCAAATACTAAGGCATAATTGATTTCTTCGAAGGCATCTCAAGAGTTTAAACACTTTAAATTTGAATGTGGCATAAAATTCAATTATACATTAGTTGATTTTAGCTAGATATTACATGCTTTTACTTTCAAGACCCTCACTTAATTGCAAACAATAATCTTCCTAAAATCACTCTAGAATGGAATTGATCTAATCATGTTTTCAGATGAGATGGTTGAATGATTAATGAAATGCAATTTCAGAGTTATCCATTTGCAGATTTTTCTTAGTTATTTAGTTAAAACAGGTGTATTTAGTAACCTAACATTACTTCAAAAATATCACTCTTTACAAATTAAATAATTGGAGTAACTAAACACATCTTAGATATTTTCATTTTCATTATTTGTTTTTTGTTTTAGGACTGTTACACTAAAATTTGTCTCCATGACGTTTATCTATCTATATGGGTTCATTATTACCTATTTATTGCTCCCTTAGAGGTCTAAAAACATAAAGTTCTTAAATCAAGTCTTGAAACTAGATAAAAGCTTTTAAAAATCCTAAAAAACCTAACTTCGCACTTTTCCTAGTCATTTCCTGCGGTACCGCGGTTGATTGCTATAAAACCTACGGCACATCCCGCACATCCTGCTCATTAAAACTTTGGACCCCCATAAAAGGTAAAATAAAGAGAAAATTAAGTTCTAAAATCTGAGCTGGTCGAATGTTCTCCCAATTGGGGTCTTCTAGAAGCGCTATCTGGTCAAGCTTCACCCCTTCCATTCATGAACCTTTATCCCTTCATAAATGGAGCTGTCCCTTGGTTTTTGGAGCTGAAATCTCATGATGAGAGGGCTTTATCCCTTCCTTATTTGAGCTTAAATTACCTCCCTTATGCTATAAATTGAGACCATGTTTCAGTCCCAAGGGTACTTATAACCTGGTAGTTTTGAGGTAAATTGCTGAAGAAATTATACTCTCCAAATTTGGCATCATTGGCATGAGAGATATTACATACTCATGGCCATATTATTATGTTGATTCGGAGAGTTGGAGTCTTGTCAAACTGAGGAAAACGACTATTCGGGACCCTGGAAGAACCTGTACAAAAATCAAGGCGTCAAGGTTGTAAGGTTTCTTCTTTTATTCAAAGTTAATACAAATGGATTCTATTTTCTCATTTAGTTGTTCATCTATCTTTTGAATAATTCAATTCTTGGATTCCTTGATCACTAAGATATATTATTTCTTTTGAATTATCATATCTTGCAGATGCTTTTGATCTTGTTTGCTTGTCTTTGATTGTAGATTTACATGCTGGATCAATATCTTCGGGAGCGACTGGATTGAAGACCGAGTAAAGCGTTGGACTTCAGGTAGGAGCATATATCCGTAAGATAATTAATAATTCTTAAGCAAAATGGTCTAGAGAAAGTGGTCTACATTTTTTTGTTTGTTTATAGATATCCTTAGGATACTAGGGAGATCGTTCTTGTCCACAAGAGGGATTTTTCCGTCCAACAAAATGGCGACTCCACTGGGGAATATCTGAACTTAGTTTTCTTTTTCATTTTTCAGTTCGATTTTTGAGATTTCTGTGAGATTTATTTGACTTATATTAGCTCAAAACTGGATTGGGTAGAACACTCAATATGATCCCTGACTGTAAATCTGTATTTTTATTTTTTCTCTATTTTTCCTACCTTTCGCACTTTTTTCTTAAAAACAAAGCTGTAGACTCCAAAACTTTTAGTAGAATACAGTGTGGTACTGCACCTTATTCCATTAAAAACTACAGACCTCTGGAAAATTTTAGAAAAAATAGAAATTTTTTTTTCTGGAATCCCATTACTTGATTTTTTGTTCTTTACCCAATTTGTCTTGACTGTCAATGACTTCTGTGAAAAGTTTCTTTCAGTAATTGAATGTTTAAAGTGATCATTTCAGTTGGTTTTCTTTTATGAGTAAATGTTGCCTTGTCCTCCCATTTCTCTGAATTAGGAACTTATGTATACCTTAGTTACTTGGTATGTCATTGTTTTGTTGAGCCATTGAACTTGATGCAATTATTACTCTTACGAAAAATTGATTTTCTTTTCATTAGCAAACTTAGAAAACCTTTTGGATAGATAAGGTCTGAATTTCATTTTAAAACTGTTAGTGGATGCTTTATTTTCTTGCTGAAATAAGCAGAAAGATCTTGGTCAGATTACAAACTGAGTTAAGACATCCTTCAACTTTTAGATAGAGTTCAACATTAGATATTTCTTTTAGTTTTAAATTTTGTAGTTTTAAGAATTTTTTATTTTATTTTAGAAGAAGTTTGTTTTTGTTTCCGATCTTAATGATATAAGGAATTTAATTTTGAGCAAAGATCTTTTTGAAATTGAGTTCTCTGAATTGTCTTTTTTTCAAAGTTTCTCATGTAGGAAAGAAAGAATTGATATTTTGAAAGTTATTGAAATCTCTCAACTCTTTCCTCTAGTTAGATTTCATTGACGAGAAATGAGTTTTTTTATCATATAGATGCATTGTAGCATATTTTGATTCGGGTCATTAAAACATCATCAAAGTTTGATTTTTTTACCAATTGTCCTAAGAAACTGCCAATTAAAAGTAATTCTTAATTAAAATCAATCTAGAAATTTTATATTTTCTAGGGCTCTTTTCCACCAATATAGCTTAGGCTAGTGCCTTGGAATAGGTCTTAGTTAACTCTCCAAGACAGTAAAAACAAACAAGTAGTTGATCTTGCGGTAGGAAAATCCAATTGTAGCATGTATGCTCTGGGAAGCTCCTTCTAAAGGAGTCAAGAACAAGATCATATTCGAACCAGTGAGGTAATCATAAATATCTCATTGCGAACGATAGAAGATATGCACATACTAAAAATGGTAAACCTCGGATAGACCATTGTCGAGGAGCCTAGGGTCACTTGTCGGTAAACCTTGGATTATGTCAAGGAGCCTTCAAGCAGATTGAGCTTGTTACTTTGCCCTTGTGTGTATATCGGATCGTAGATTGTTCCCCCAAGTATATGTGTTCTCGTTGGTGACCTTAGTGGCCATAAAATTTAGGATTATTTCGCAAGGTGACAATGGAGGGGAGGTCCCACTATACCTGGAGAAGACGTTAGCTAGACTCACATGGACTCTCCGGAGGGTTATCTTCAGTAGAGATGGTTTAAGTGCAGAAAATTTCACCAGTTTGTTTCATTAAGTAGGTTGTCGGGGTAATTTTTCCAACCACCATTTCTGCATTAAAATTCTACAATGTTGGATTTCATCACCAACTAGTGTTTTTAGTGTGGGGATCTACTGTTTGTATGTGGACTGATATCTTAGATTTTATAGGTGTGTGATTCATTTTATTGTTTCCTTAGTGAATTTAGGGAATTGTTTGAAATTTTCTTTAATCGCGTGTGTTAAAAGTTTTAATCATGGCAGAATTACCAAGACAGTCACGTAGAACTCAGGGGAAACCCCCTGATTATACACCAAGCCAATTAGAAAAGCTGAAATCTTTGATACCAAATGTTATCATTAGAACTTTATTAACAGAACACGGAGAATCATCTATAATTATTCATCATGATTCTGAAGTAGATCAACTGCAAATAGCATAACATACTCCACATACAATTTCAATATCTGAATTAACTAAAGTTGCTTCTTCAACAAGTGAGTTATCAGCTGAAAAACCTGAAATTTCTGAACCGGAAACTGAATCTATCATGTCTGAACCTACTTTAGAGTTCGCTACTCCAACTTTTGGTCATCCTGATTCACCCAGAGTAAGAAATTAGATTACAGAAGATCTTCCTCCTGGTCTTATTAGTATTGAAGAAATTACTGACACTAAAGAATAAGTTATTATTCCTTTAGGTCAGGAATCTTTAAATATTAGAGAACGTGAATCATTTTTTTACATTCCTTTTAGACTAGACGCTTGGTATTCTTCACTAATAGATTTTCTACAAAACGTAGGTCTAGAGTATTCGCCACCCAGAATTTCTTTTTACCCTACACCAATAGGTTAGAGACCTTTGTTAAACATGTCTAATGAGTCATCTATGTTTACTAAATTGCCAGAAACATTTTTATATGGTGGTCCATCTGTTCCTATAGGCTATCAGTCGCTCTCTGGTACATTCTCAGGAGCATCTCCTCTTCCTAACAAAACAATGTCATCATTTGGCCTGAATGAATCAAGTACTGGAACTCTGAAAAATGAGAAAATTTATATGATGTCTGGAAATATTCAAAACCCCGAACCTCAAGCTAGTAGTTTATTGCCTGGGGGGAAACCTCAAGGACAGTACATACCTCAAGGTCAATATCAACCCCAGGGATATTACATACCTTAGGGTCAATATCAATCCCAGGGGTAGTACATGCCTCAAGGTCAGTATCAACCTCAAGGGCAGTACCCAGCTCAAGGATTGCAACCTCCTTTAGGACAATAGTTCTATTCAGAATAGAAAATGTTACAAGGAGGTGGAACTTATCTAGCCAATTATTAGCCATATGTTCAACCTACTTATGGTCCGTCTTATGCACAACCTTCGTTGGGACCCTCATATCCCAAAATGGTGTGGTATCCATTCCGTCTCATGTCGTTGATGGTGTAATCAGTTCAGTTAGTACGACTAGGAGTAAGCATAAATATTCCAAGATTACTTCTCCCATAATAAATTTACCTGATTCACCACAAGGAGAATCTTCCCTCGAAACTTCTCCCGACATTCACGTTGTAGATTCATCTACTACAAAGTAAAAATATGGTAGCAAGAAGAAAGGGAAAAGTAAAAGTAAACAAACTTCATCTCCCAAGGAAAAAACTGAATCAACTGATGATAAACAGAAACCTTGTTATCCTTGTCTTATCTGTGACGAGGATCATTTCACCAAGGAATGTCCGCATAGGGCTGAGGTATCTAAGTTCGTCAAAGGTTCGTCCACCCCTGTCATCTTGAAGGATCCTTTTCCTCTTCAAGATAGAAAAATGATTGGATCTTCTTCTAATACATTAGCAGATATTTTGATGGTTGCGACTCGATTGCAAGATTATGGTAGTAAAAATACCGTTGGTGGTAAAGAAGTAGAAAAATATAATTCTGCACCAGCTACATCTCCTTCAGTTTCTGATCCACTACATATCGAGAAATCTAATCCTGATTTAGTAATCAAACTGCCTACTAAAGGTGTACTTCATAAATCATCTTTCAATCCACATGCGAGAGTTTCTCATAATTACAACATTGTAGAGGATTTAGCAATATCTCCTTCAGCAATGTCGGCCTCGGAAGTGCTTCAATGATGCCCAACACGAAGGAAATTACTCTTATCAGCCATTGGAGCTATATATCTTCAGGATTCGAACCTCATAGTCTTCAATTTAGAAAATTTTACACCTTGTCTCCCTCATCAAATGGCTTTTCAAATCCTAGTACTAATAAAAAACAGACGTTGTTTTCGTATTGTTATTGATGAAGGAGCATCTATGGTTATCATTTTGTTAAACTGTTGGAAATAACTTGGTTCTCCAACTCTTAACCAATCACCGACAATCCTCAAATATTTTGATGGAAGAGGATTCCATCCATTCAGAATTTTACAGGATCTACCTATAGAGGTCGAAGGTAAAATTGTTAATTTAGATGTGGAAATAGTTGATGCCCCTGTATATTACAACCTTCTTCTGGGTCGAAGTTGGTCTTATGCTATGATTATTGTCGTGTCATCCGTCTTTCGATTAATTATTTTTCCTCATTAAGGAAATATTTTGAAATTCGATCAACTTTGATATTATTCGTCTGACCAAGCTTCTACTGATAGTATTCAGCACGTTGGAAAAACGACTATACCTTATGAGGATGTAGGAGTAGGCTTAATCAAAGATTCTACTTTAATGGGAACTTTTTCTATGCCTCCACCTAACGTACCACATAATATTGCTAATATCAATAGGATTACATCAAGAAATATTCCATTTGATGATCCTTGGATAGAGCCTTTAGAATCATAACTGGATTCATTCAATGGCGTGATGCCTTTGAGTACTTTTGAGATAGCATATAAATCAGTACAATCATTTTCTAATCCTTTATCAATTGATAATGATCCAATGAATATGATCAATGAAGAATCATTTTCACCATCAAGCTTAGCTATAACATCAATTCCTGATCCTTTTCAACAAGTGTTTCATACTGATGAAAGAATTCATGAATTCTTGTCTGTAGATGAATTACCATGGGATTATCTCCATGATAAGTCATCATTTTTATCTAAGCTTGATAAATTCGAAAATAATGTTTCCTCTATTTTTATAGCTGACTATGTCAAGGAACCTCAGAGTCCAATATCGATCACAAATTTGGATTCTGAAATAAATTTGGGGAATATTTCTTCTATGGTTCCCATTGACATATCCATTAAACTAGGAATTATTGAAAAAATTCATATAGGTGTTTCGTGTACCTCAGATGAAATTTATACATATAAAGCCCTATTTCAAGAATTCCGTGACATATTTGCCTGGTCTTATGAAGAAATGCTAGGAATCAATCCCAACATTGTCATTCATGAAATAAAGACTTACCCAGATGCTAAAAATGTTAGACAACGATTACGTTTGATACATCCACGAAAAGTTGCTGCTATTAAAGCTAAAATTGAGAAATTACTAAGAGCAGGTTTTATTTATCCAATCCCATTAACAGATTGGGTATCTAATATTGTTCCTATTACGAAAAAACAAGGAACAATAAGAGTATGTGTCAACTATAGGGATATTAACAGAGCTTGTGCTAAAGAAAATTATCCAACTCCTTATATCGACAAAATTATCGACGATTGTGCTGGAAATGAAATGTATTCATTTATGGATGTATTTTTCGGATACAATCGGATCAACATACTCCCTGTCGATCAAACAAAAACAGAATTCATTTTTCCTTGGGGAATATTTGCTTACTATAAATTACCTTTTGGCTTGAAGAATGCTAAGGCAAATTTTCAAAGGGAAATGTCCTATGCTTTTCATGACATTAAACACATTGTGAAACCTTATCTCGATGATTTACCTACTCATTCATTACACAGAGAAGATCATCCTACTCACTTATGAGCAATTTTTATGAGATGTAGGTATTATAAGATTCTCTTGAATCCGCACAAGTGTGTTTTCGGGTACAATCTGGTAGATTACTGGGATTTTTTGTTTCTAAAGAAACCATTCGTGTTGACCCTTCGAAGGTTGAGGCAATGATCATTTTACCTCCTCCTTCCACACTCCACCAACTCCAAAATTTGCAGGGGAAAGAAAAATTTTCGACGTAGGTTTATCCAAAACTATGCTGAGTTAACCAAAGGTTTTACCAGGCTATTGAAACAGAATATTCCTTTCATTTGGGATGAGATCACTGATCGGTCTTTTCATGCTTTAAAACATGTGTTGACCCATGCACCATTATTGCATCCACCAAATTACAACCAGGATTACTTTTTATACTTAGCAGCCTCTGATTCCACCATTGGAATGGTATTAGTTCAAGAGGATGAATTCCATAACGAGCATGTGATTTACTATCTCAATTGGAATATTAATCTAGCAGATATTAAATACTCGCACACTACAAGGAAAATACCCTCTAGTGGATGTTTTTGAGGAACCCCATAGAAAAATACCCCATACATCCATTTCTAGCGGAGGTTACTAGAGGAGGTTGGGGGCGGAGGGTTTTGCGGATGGTTTCCTCTCAGTGCGCTTATCATTACATGTCGCTCAGGTGCTCTGGAACTGTGAAAGCACCGGTGTCGACCAAAAAATTGGCACACCAGACACCATGCACTCCGTACACACCTACCCAGTGTGTCTTATTATTCTATGGCACTAGTGCGCCACAGATCTTCCGCGCCAGTACATTATAAAACACCATGCAAAAACCGAAACCACTCAGTGTGGTAGAAAGAAACCACACCGGTGCATCATAATACATCGCGCAAAAACACAAACCGACTAGTGTGTTTGTAAGAAACAAAACCAGTGTGCCTATAAACAACGCGAATTGGTAAAGGGTTAAATTAAAAAAAAAATTACGACAAAATAACCTGTATTTTTCAGTTTTCCAGTGCTCCTGAGCTCTCCATTACTGGTGTGCTCCCTACCATAGAACGCACCGGTGCGCAAGAGACATTGGAACACCGGATAGCTTGCACGATGTACACACACATCCAGGGCCTCCTATTACTGTATCGCATCAGTGCTTCACCACTCTTCCACGCTGGTGCATCATAAAACACCGCACCAAAACAGAAATGCGCCAGTGCATTCTTATCCAAGAGCACCGGTGCACCGATAAACTACATGCACTGGAATAACGTTACACAAAAAAAAAAAAATTAAGGCCAAAAAAATGGTGCTTTATGACTATTCCACACCGGTGCTTTACGGATATTCCACCTAGGTGCATCATCAAAACTTCACGTCGAAACTGAAACATCCCGGTGCAGTGTTAGGGAACCACCCCGGTGCATTATAAACAATGTTCCAAATTTGACACATCCTAGTGTGGTTGTATGTAAGCATACTGGTGTGCCTATAAAACCCCATGCACCGAAACAGGGTTAAATAAAAAAAAAATTACGACCAAAAAACTTCACTTTTCACTTTCCTCATTGCTCCAGAGCTCTCAAGCACTAGTGCCATTTCCCCTTGTCTGAGCCACCCTGACATCAGTTCTCTCATTGCACCCATTGCACGCACTGCTGCTTTGCATTGGCCACCAATCTCCAGCTTGCATTTTGAAAAACAGTGGGAAAATTTTCTTTTGCAAATTTTACAGCCAATATGCCTCCTCAACGGTGAAATGTATAGGTATTTTTCTAGTTTTTCAATAATTAAGCCTTTTAGCGGATTAGAAATTGAAATAACCTTAAAAATAACCATTAAAAAAAAAAAAATTGTCGCGCAGTGCGCCGGAGCTGTTTGGCTCGCACCAGATACCGGTGCTGCCTGTAAAATTTACAAGGCACACTGCCACTAGTGCTAATGGTATCTGCACCGTTTCTGGGGCGGTACCGAAAGGCGCCGTGAATAATTTTAAAATAAAAAAATAAAATAAATGTGGTGCGCTCATTTATCGAGGCGCACCATTGACCACGAGAATCACAGTGCGATGCATTGACGAAATTATCCGCCCTAGTGTATGTCAGCGCACCGCATTCTAGATTTCGAGAGGGTCAAAGGTGCGGCCAAGTAAAAGACCGCATCGTCGACTATGTAATTGTCATGAAGTTGGTGTGCTGACAAAAATATACGCGCTGGGGCATATATTTCAGTCAGCGCACTGCTATTCTGAACTTTGATGAAGTTAACGGTGCTTGAAAAATAGACAGCTGCACCGAGAATAGTGCATTGTATTTCATTAGGGGCACCGGGACTAGTGCTCTACATTCTTAAGATGCACCGCAACCGGTGCGTGACTATTTTTATGGCGCACCGACTTGTCTGTTTGTTTTTTTTTCAACATATATATATATATATATATATATTCCTAAATAAATGTTTGTTTTAATAAAAACAAATTATTTAATATGGAAATGATTCAGAGAGAAGAGGAGGAACAGTAGCAACAATAGGCTGAACACTATGACATGATTCGCCAATGGAAGGCCCAAGAGAGGGAGAGAGATGCATACCCTCACCCTATTACAACAGATACCCATGATATCCTTAGGCAGCTAGGCCTCCTCAAGTTCTATGAGGAGGCTACTTCCCTAAAGGTGCACAATGTGTTTTTGAGATATCTTATCCGCAGGTGGAATGCCCACCGACAGGCTTTCTAGGTTGGTCCTGACCAGTGGTATACACCCACTAAGGAGGATATTTATTTTATTACAAGACTATAAAGGATAAGGGTGGATTTTCCCTCATTCCCAGGCATGCCAGCTGGTTGTGTAGCAGGGATTCAGTTAGTTTACTCCTAGAGATACATTGGAGCACATGTATTGTCTCCTTCAGAGTTTCAGGTACTTGGAGGTCAGTTAAGTATAGGTGCTTTTGGTAGAGAGGACATGTAGTGCCTCTCCCTTATCATTTCGACCATTTCGAACAACACCAGTGACGGGCAACGCAATAGTTGCTCGCTTTTATATTATGTTGATTCTTTAGTAAAATAACCACGACTTGTCAGGTGGTCTGCCATTTTTTTGCGACAGTTTTGTATGGCCTTAGATAGATGTCGTGCTCATGCACAAGGGAGGGTCAACTTCCCTTTTGCTTTAGAGCTTTTTTTTTTATTTTTTGAGAGGTTTTCAGAGATGAGACCTAGTTTTTTTCAACAGCCTTGTAGGCCGATGTTGAGGCCCGGATGCACATGTGGGGGAAAAAGATGCCCAAGAGGGGAGACACTTTGTTTCCAGCCATGATATCACATGATTCACTGGACTTACTAGCTAGTATTGACAACCTGCATCCCTTTATTATGGTCCCATGTCCTTATGCTGGCTTAGATTGGCGAGGGTGTCCCAACATCCTATTCACAGCTGATGAGCCACCAGATGATAGAGATAATATTACTGTTTTATTTATATTTATTCTAACATGTTATTAATTAACTTGTTTTTATTAAATTGTGTAATGAAATTATCTAATTATTGTTGTGTACTTGTATATATTTTGCAGACATTGGCCCTTTTGATGGCGATGAGATGTTGGGTCCACCACATGATCTAGGTGTGGATCCTGATGATGACGATCAGGATATGGCTGATGTCGAGCATGATCATGATGAGGATCAGGCCGGTGTAGAAGAGAGACATGCTCCTGCTCATCATGGTTCACTGGTGATGCCTTTTCTAGGCATGGTCGACCTGAGACCAGATATAGGATGAAGTTGGCCAACCAACTCTGTGCATTGATTGTTGATGCGGGCATCAGGCCCGCTCATTACAGAGACATACAGGGTGATGATACGTTGTTACGGATGTGGACAGGCATGTGATGTGACATGTACGACTTGATGAGGCATTTCGTAGGAGCTACGACAGCTGTTACACGACTCAGGAGGACTGTTCGTAGCTATAGGCATAGTCGAGCTGTGGCACGTGATGGAAATGAGTTTGCGAGCAGCGACTCACATGCATCTCATGATCGTTCACCTCGCAGTACGCCTAATGAGCATGACACTCGACTGGCAGCATCTGACAGTGATCATGGAGATGAGGCTAGACCATCGGCCACATCCAGTTAGCAGCCTACAGCTACATCCATCAGTACTAGTCATGATCATGAGCAAGTTGGACCATCGACTACCAAGGCTACACTATTGACTGAGCAAGCCTCCACTACTACTGCTCATATTGATGTTGTACTACCACCAGCAGATGCATCCATCAGTACTAGTGATCGTGATCAAGAGCAGGCTCAACCATCGACTATTGAGGCTGCACCCACCTTTACTGAGCAGGCATCTACCTGTAGTGCCACTATTGGTGTTGTTATACTACCACCAATGCTTGATCCATGACATTTATATTACATTTGTATATTTTTAACATTATTCAATTATATATATATATTATGTTCATGCTGCAGTTGTACTTAACTTTCATGTTGGTGATCATCATGGTGTGGCACATATTGTTAGGTCATGTTAGATATGTTCATTTAATGTTTAGCTTGCAGATAGATGTGTATATGTGATAGCATGAGTTATTTGGCATATTGAGATGTATATTTGATGTTTGTGTTGTGATGATCTTAATATATAATGTTAATTTGATGTTTGAATGTGTTTATTAGTCGAATATGATGTTTGTACGATGGTTATCATGATCGTGATGATGTTTATTAATTAATTTAATATTAAATGACCATGATATTTATTAAATATTATGTCGTGATTGTAATTGTAATTTAAATTTTAACTGCATGTAAAATTGTAAAAGTGTATTTGTATTTGTACTTATTGTAATTTAAAATTTAATTGTATGTAAAATATTTATTGATGTAAAAATTTAATTTTGATTGTAATATTTAATTTATTCTGAAATTATTGTAATTGTATATATGAAAAATTGTAAAATTGTAATTGTAAATGTAATTGTATGGAAAATTCTAAAATTGTAATTTTATCTGTAATTGTAATTTTAATTGAATTGTATGTGAAATATTTATAAAATTGTAATTGTAATTGTAAATGTAATTCTATGTAAAATTGTAAATGTAATTGTATATAAAATTCTAAAATTGTAATTGTATTCGTAATTGTAATTTTAATTGAATTGTATGTAAAATATTTGTAAAATTGTAATTGTAATTGTAAATGTAATTCTATGTAAAATTGTAAATGTAATTGTATGTAAAATTCTAAAATTGCAATTGTATTTGTAATTTTAATTTTAATTGAATTGTATGTAAAATATTTGTAAATTTGTAATTGTAATTGTAAATGTAATGAAAATAATGAAAATAAATTCATGTAATTTATAATTATCGCTATTTTATTATGATCTTACATACAAAAAAAAATAACTTTATACAGTTCGATGCACTTATCATCCTAACACACACTGGTGCATTGTATAAATAAGACGCACCGGTGCGTCACAACTTTTCTGCACCAGTAACGAATAAAAGCAAATAAAAAAAACACAACTCTATTTTCTTTAAGTGAAAAAAAAGCGTCAATTTGAAAAATGGGCAGCAAAATATTTTTGAAAATCTAATTTCATAAAATAATTCTTTAAATACTAAACACTTTTCATTATTTCACTATTTTTGCTAAAATTTTCAGCCAGATATTTGCAAGAGATAGAACTAGAGCAAGAGAGCATCAGGGCACTGTGGAGCAGTGAAATATATTCGAACAGAAGTATTCAGACAATCGGAAACTAAACCTCTGGTGATTCAAACCCTGTATCATAGAATTTGAAACCATCTCGTGATTAAATTTGATTATTTTTTTATTTTTTTCTGTAGTTTTATCCATTTTTACCCTAAACCCTTCATTTTTTTGTTTTTACCTTTCTTCTCCCTGTTTCTGTTATTTCAGAATTAGGGTTTTTCATTTTAGACACTATTCACAAGGCGATTTTCTATAGGTTGATCCCACCCATTGCCATTGCGTGAATTTTGAAAAATGGTTTCTTTATTTGCACCTTGTGTAATTAATCGCACTTTGGGAGCCAGATATACAATAACATCAAATTTAAAGTAATTATAGTAAAAAATGAAAAACATTCTTTTCTAAATCCGCGGCGCTAAATTCAAATAGGGCACCGATGTCTATTTAACTAGTGAAAGCACTCTAATGCGGTATTGCCACCATTTTTATGGTGTTGATATAATTTCACGCATAAGTTAGGTCTATTACATCTTGAAATTGCAGGTTGATAACACCCAAAGTATATAAATGTATTATACTATTTTTATGGGTAAGGCAAGAGTGATACCCGTACGCACCGCGTGGTGTGGACTCGTGAGCTGGGGCGGTGCAGACCAGTGTCTTGAGATTTATTTTCTACCTAAAAAGTTGAGAATTTATTTATAAATATATTAGTGAATTATATGGTACAGGTTTCAGATTGACAAAAAAATGTCTAACAAAAGATCAAGTAACAAAAATATTGTTAACACATCAAAAAAAAAAAACAAAAAAGGCAAGTTCTATATAAAAAATATTATTTGAACTATATAAAGTTTAACTAATATGTATTTATGCATTTGTATCATGAGCCACAAAAGACCAAGCTCGATACATGATTATTTCTGATTCTAGGACTAAAAGAGCGTAAAATTTTAATGGAAAAATTGCAAAAGCATGAATCGTGTGAATGAAAATACTATAGATCCAATATGAGTTTTTTTAATTATCATTAATAATATACTTAAAATTATTATATAACATGTGTCAACAATCTACTAATTCACATATGTTTAATGTTGTACAGGGACCAACAACTCAGAAAAGGAATGTTGTTCTAAGAAAAGAAAAAAAATAGAACATGCAAATGAAAATCAATTGCTCCTTAGCTCATCCGGAGTGGTGCTGGAAGTTAACGAAAGGGGAAAAAATTTTACAAAAGTTTGAGGGATCTAGTGGAACGAATATATAGACGTTCTTTCCAATAACAACAATGTGCTTCAAATGTAATATGTAATCATTGAATTTTTCGATCATTAGGTACAATAAATAAACAATTTAGCATTAAATATTAATTTTCAATAATTTTCTTGCAAAAAAGAAAATAAAATGGAACCCATTCAGCACATAAAATAGGATGACAAGGAAGAAAATGATTGATCTCTAAGTTTGTGAGTAATTGTTACTTCCTTATAACAACTTAACTAGATTTCATTTTTGTATTTTTTACGTTGTTTTACAAAAATCATCATTGTCGAATGTCTTCAAACAGGTGCTACAAACAAAGAAGAACCATCAGATGAATTGATTGAAATTGGGTTAAATATGGGTTGTGAGTATATGTTGGCATATAAGAATTTAATTGTCAAAATTTGTAAGCATCTATCGATCTTGTTTTACTTAGCTCCGTCTATAATTAATAGAACAAAAACATATTTTATATTAAATATATGATTTGTTAAGGGGTATAAAACTTGTAGGACACAAAGTATGGAACTGCACCAACAGAGGAAATTTTGAAAGATGGCATGGTACATGGTTTTGAAAGAATGTGTATAATTTATGAGTCAATTGTTGCTATGGTACATCATTTTTCTTTACGATTTACATTGATTTATATTATTTAATATTGCAATTTTAATTAATCTCACCAATGTATATACACTCATTTCAGTTTATTTTCATGTTTGTAGATGGAAGGTGAATAAGAAGAAAACAATCAATGCCATGAACAAAACATTCCTGAAAATAACCCAAGTCATGGAAGTAGCTCTAGAAGTGACAACAGTTCAAGCGAAGAATGATGATCACTATGTTTGGATATCAAAGAAAGGTGTTTTATTTGAAATATATACCTGAAATCGACATTTTGTTTATGATATGGGACATAATATCCCAATCAAGGAATCAAGGACAAAGGGATACCAATAACTATCCCATTTTGTAAGTATAAAGATTAATTTTATATATATATATATATATATATATATATATATATATATATATATATATATATATATAATCATAAAATATGTTTTAATTTATTCTATTGCATTCTCCATTGTCGTTCTCAAATGCACTAATAAAAATTTAATTCATATGAATATTGTTATAAGATATATATGTGTCGAATTGTGATGAATAATGAATTTTAAAAAACCACAATAATTATGATATGATATAACAAAGTAATCCAAACATCACATTCAAATGCATTAATAAAAATGTAATTAATATGAATATTGTTATAAGATGTGTCGACTTTTGATGAATAATGAATTTAAAACAGTCACAATAATTGGACTATCACAGGTTGATGTTTCTAAAAAATACAACATAAAAACCAGTGTATGTCAGTGACTGTACACTGGTGAGTTTATGTGTCTATACGCACTGGTGCCGTTATACGATCTATGGGCACTACACAAATACCGATACAAATTATCAATATCGGTGCGTTTTTGTGATACTGTGCATCAGGGCATTTACATATCTATAAGCATCGGTGCATTTTTACAATCTATGGGCATTGCACGAATACCAATACCAATTATAAATCTCGGTGCCTTTCTGTGACACGACGCACCGGTAAGTTGATACAATCTATGGGCACCGCACAAATCCCAAGACCAATTAGAATGGCCCCATGTGTTGTATGACCAACACTATGCCCATTGCAGTTTTACACCTAAACATCTCGGTGCATTGGACTGAGATAGCCCCAGGGCGTCGTCGGCATGTATGCACTGGTGCGTTAAAGGCAGAGTAGCGCACTGATCAAAAAAACATCCGTAATAACCTCTGGCCATCCATTTTTTTTTAGTTGTGTTGAATTTCTGTTAAAAGCTCTGCCAAAACCTCCGTAACCATAAACGGATGTTCTAGAAAATGTTTTTTTGACAATTTTGGCTAAGTTTATAACACTAAAAACCTCTTTTACAGCCTCCGCTAGAGGGTATTTTCCTTGTAGTGGCATGTGGAGAAATTGGCCTTTGCATTAGTTCAAGTTGTCCAACATTTTCGTCATTACATTTTTTACACCAATTTTTGTTCATCTAACCTATTATCATTAGATGGACCCAAGTACACCATGTAAGACCAATTGTACCCTAAGTAAAATTGCTTTCACTGTGTAAAATAACTTAATAAAACACATTTATTAGGTTGTTTATGGTTTAAACAAGAAACCCCAAGGGGAAATATTAAACAAATTTATATTTGTTTGGTTTTCCTCATGGAATAATTAATTAAACAGTAATTTAATTATTATTCCTAGTTAGATTTAACCCAAAACAAGGAAATTAATTAGATAAATCCTTATTTATCTTATTATTTTCTAGGAATAATTATTTAAACCTTATTTAAATAATATTCCAGGTTAAATTTGACTAAATCATTTATAAATAATTGAATAAATCATTATTTATTTAATTATCCTTCAACCACTTCCTCAAAATGATAAATAAATCATTTATTTATTTATTATTTACAAATAAAGGGATTTCACACAAGTCAAATTCCTTTCCCCTCCAACAAATATAATAAAATATTCCATAAAAGGTGGACCTAGATTTGGTTAATATTATTTTAATCATGCACCAAGATCTAGAATGACCTAATATTTTGTTATAAATAGAATGGTTTTTCCTACCATTCTCCACCTTTTTTTGCCTCTTAGATCACTCTGGATCTATACTCTTGGTCTGACTTTGAGCCATTATCATTATCATATTTTCTATTATTTGCTTTGTGAGCTCCCTTTGAGTTCTATGTTTGTCTCATTTTCTACACCAACAAGAGAGAGAAATTCTAGATCTGAAGTGCTGAGGACTTCCAAGAACCCATCCCATTGAGGAGAATTGGAAACACCTTTCTTGTTTTCCTCCCAGGTGCCATTAATATAAAATTTTTCAAAAAATATTGTTCTTGCCTTGTCTATTGGATGCATGGAGCAAAACCTTATTTTGACTGCTTAATGTCTTTTTATGCATAGATCTGGATTTTTGCAGCATTTGTCTTGATCAACTAACCGCAGATCTGAAGATATTAGCAGCCATATTTTGTTGTTAGGGCTATTTTTTATGCACAGCTAAAAGGGTCTTTTTTCGTACACTTACACTAAGGATTCATCCTAACAACTGGTGACTCCACACAGGTTTTCAATTACGACCACTATTGTTTTTCATATTCCTTCATATCCAGCTGCTTCAAACGCTAGGGTTTCTCTTCAGTTTTTTGTTTTTCCTATTTTTATGTTGTTTTTCACCCAGAAAACCCTAAAACATTAAAATTTCTAACTTCCGTGTGTTTCTGGCCCTATTGCGCAGGTAACAGACATCAGTCGCAACTGAGACGACAACTTTTTCTGAAATCTACCTCCGAGAGACACGGAAGTGCAGGTTGCACTTTTTGGCCCAAAACCTGCAACCTAGACTATAGGATGCACCTTTCAACCTCAAAATTGCAACCTGGATAGAAAACAGGTCAGAACCTGCGACCTGAACTTTTTTCTGCAAATTTTCTAAAAAGTTTTATGGGTTTGTTTGAAGCTTCTGTCAGGGTTGTCCAGCCTCTGTCTCCACCCATTTAGACCTGTTTTTGTTCTTTTTTACTCAACTAAGTGGGAATCTAGCCCCCTAGGGCTTCAGTACCCTCCACTTTTTGTGGAAGAGTTTTAGCTGTTACAGGTGTCTAAATTTTTAGAGTTTCAATCATTTCTTTTACAAATCTGATACCTCATCTTTAGATCCCTTTTAGATCAGCTATTTTTCCATCCAAATCACATCATATAGTTTTGTTTGGGTTTGCCTTTAGGGTCACCTCCTTTTCCCTACTTCCTTTAGCTTTTTTCCTCCTCTTTCACAACAACCTTGCCTCTATCTCTTTGTTATTTTCTGCACCTCTTTTCAGCAGATTTATCCTTTAGATTCCTGTCCCTCCCAACCTTAGATCTATTGGCTTAATTTCAGTGTGTTTTGACTAGATTTTTTTCCCTCTGTTAGACTAGTTTTTTAGAGACCCACCTCCTTGGGTTAGATTGATGCATTTTTAGCTATTAATTTTCTATTATTTCAGTATTATATACTGTTCTCTGCAGGTTTATTTTCAGTTACACAACACACTTTTTCTTTTTCTCTCAAAACGTCTAGGTTTAAAAATTAAAATTAATGCACGCCACACACTCACCCTAAGCGAAGAAGAGCCTAGTTAACACTGCCAGGAAAAAACTTTAAAACATTGTAAAACTAATTGACACTGAACCTCTCTGCCCTTGTTTCGACATTGTAATCACTTGATTCTGCACCTCCCTGCCCTTTTTTATTGTTCTTCTTCCCTTTGTGTCATGTTTGTGTTGTCATCATTGTGTCCCCAAGGTGTATATCCCGGAGACTTTTTTGCCTTCACCCTCAGTTTCCAATTGGTCGACCTACTCCTTCCCGTCGTTGTCGAGTTAGTCCTCCTCCTAGTATGCACTCTGAATCGTCTTCTGATTCATTGGGTTCTACTCTTACTTCGGTTTCTCCCCCTATCACCTTCACTATGTTTGGTCCAGGGCCTAATGCTAGCGATAATCTTGGCCATAATGCTGGGAATTCTACTAGCCGAACCGCCACAAGAACTACCTCGGCTTCCCCCTTGCTCCCTTACATGGCAGGCCTCAGTCTCCCCAATTTCAATCAGTTGATCAATGACCCTATCTGCCACAATTTTGGTTGGACTTCTATTCCAACCAAGCTCCCCTCCGACATTCCCAAGTTTGAAGGCCTTGCTGGAGAATATCCAACCAACCATATTCGATCTTTCCACATGTGGTGTTCATCCAATTCCATTACCGATGATTCCATCCGTCTTCGGTTGTTCCAACGCATGCTTATAGGTGAAGCTTCTAAGTGGTATGTTGATCAGACCTCCTCTTCCCATGCCACCTTTGTGACCATTGCCCAAGCCTTCTTATCTTATTTCCAGATCCCTCTCTGATAGGACACTGGTATCGAACTCTTGACTTCTTTTTGTCAATCATCTGTGACCTACCTATCCAATCATGTTCAGGAATGGTGGAGAAGAAAGAGCCTATGTCAAGCTCCTACCTTTGAAGATCGTGTCTACATGGACTGGTTCCTTAGATCTCTCTTACCTGCCATTGGAAAAGATGTCGAATCGAATTTCCCTAAAAATGAAGAAGACGCCCTCCAAATAGCCTTGAAATATGATTTGATCTATGCTTAGTTTGGTTATGTTTATACCATCCTTCTTGACCTCCCCAGACCTAGTGGAACTAACACCCCGAGGGCATCTCATTCTTACCAATAGTATCTATTATCACTTAAGTTTTCCTTGAAGTTGTGGAAAAGGAAAGTATACCCGAGGTAACCACAAACCAACCTTTGGATACAGAATCTAGCCAATCTGTATCCAGAGAGGGCTCTCTCTTTATGATTTAACTTTATTCTTAGAAAATTTTAGGCTAGTTATAAGTCCAAGAGTTTGTTTGAAAATGGTGGAATTCGCCAACTAAGGGCAAGGTTGAATATTTTCAGGCCATTGGGCTATGGAGTCAAAGGGATGGCTTTACTGGATTAATCTTCTACACACAAGATGGCTTTGCAGGGCAAGATAGCCAAACAGAGAACAATTTTAAGGAATTCAAGTGGATGGAATGGGTTTTGAAGGGATGAAAGGCAATCAAGAATCTTTCAACATATTCAAAGAAAGAAAATGAATGATTACAAACAAAGAGCAGTTAAGAATTCTTTATTATAGTAATCAAAATGTTCAAACCAGCGAAACAAGAGCAATTAAGAATTCGTTGCTTATAACCAGTTTGGAAGAAAACATTTGGAATAACCGCAATTGAAAATCAGAGTACACTTAAGTAAGTTCTGATTTATTCTTTTATGTCAATTATTCAGAAATGGAACATAGTGATATTATAAACAGATATAAAACTTAAGACATAGGATAGAAAGACTTATTGAACTGTAGTCCGACACATGAATCCTGCAAAAAGTCCTGAGCTTCAAATTATCATCCAGCAAGCCACAAATAAATTTCTCCAAAGCACTTTTATTCCAAAAACATCAATGTCACAGCGAAGTAGTAGAATCCACCCTCAATACTCTCTTTGAGGGTTTATTTATACAAAAAATGATTGAAAATATCTCACACTAACCTAGCCCTTAATTTAGGGTGACTAATAAATAAGTTACAATAAAAAAAGGAGACAGATGGTCTCGTAGATAGAATAAAATGTAACTACTGGTGTGTTGTTTCCTCATTTTGCGGATGTGCTGGAGGCAGGTGCTATAATAGGGCTCGATGCTGTCCCTTTGAGTAATTCCTTTGCTTGTCTGATACTCTTTGTTTCTACGGATACTCTTTAACCTGTTCAACTGATACTCTTTAACCTGTGCTCACTATTTATCCTTCACATGATGGTAAAAGACAAATTTCTCTGCCTGAAGATAAATTTTACAAAATTTCCAATAAGTCTTCCCACCATTGATCGTCTGCTATTATGGTTCTTTTAAGTTTTCTCAATGTCTCATCGGCCTCTGTGTATCTGTAAAAAGTGGGCTGACTAGGGAATAAATACTTTATTTCATGCTCAAGATGAAACAAATTCTTCACCATGTCGTAGAGATTCCTTCCTGTTGGCAATGTTGCTTGTGACGAACTGATAGAAATAACAGTTGTGTTATGAGCATGTATGTCTATTTTAGTAACATAGGTTTCCAGGTCCATTATCTTATCCTCTGCGAGCATAGGACTGGGTAACCCATTGTCTAATAGAACCTGAAATTTCCCTTTAAAAGCATTGATTTCTTCTAGAATATCTGAGCACTTCCTTTCCAAATTCTGCATAAGAGTTCTTTTGGTAAAAACTCTTTTTATTTCTAAAATAGTGCCTGTCCTGTCATCAATTCCTAATTCTGAAAGCTGTTGCTTAGTCCGGGTGTTCAAAAATTGTATAAGTTGATTGGCTTGTTCAGGTCTGCCCCTTAATTCATCTCTTGTTTTGTCTATTTCTTCCTGAGCTACTTTGATCAAGTCATTTTGTTCAAAGATTGTTTGAACAAAGGACCAAATACTTTTTATTGACTCAATTATATTATCCCAAATAATTTCATTTATTTCTCTCAAAGGCTTTTCTAATGAAAGATCTTTTTCTAAAGCATTAACCAATTTTTCCAATCTTTTAATTTCCCTGGTATTATCTGCAACAGTCCTTTTGGACATATCATATTTCTGCTCCAAGTTTTCTAACTGTAATTTTGTGGTTTTAAGTTCTGTGACTCTGAGTTTTAAACTTTCCATTTGTTTTACCAATTCATCAGAACTTAAACCAGAAGTGTCTACCTGTGCTGATTTTGTTTGTTGATCTGTTGTTGTGGTACCTGTAGTTGTAGTAGCTTCTATGATGGATGCCTGCATGATAGATTCCTTTTCTTGTAAATCTTGTTCCAATTCTTTCTCTGTTTCACTCAGTTGCTCAGTCATTTTTAAGAGCAACTCCATTATCTCTTCCTATGAATTTTCCTTCAAAACTTCTTGGGTCTGGGGATGCCTTGAGGCTGGTAATTTCAGCTGCTTTCTCAGTGCAGCAATATCATCATCTTTCTTTTTGATTAGTGCCTCAATGCTTTTGATATCTTTGGGGTTGTGACCCAAACTGATGATTATGTCTTCCAGAGACTTTATTCTGTTATCTTTTGCCTGAGAAGAGGCCTTCTCAATTTGCAACTGGGTATTTGTATTATTTAAAGAATCTTGCAGCCTAAGGGCTGCCATGGCCTTATCAGTAAGGGTGGAATATACCATTTCCCCAGTTTGTTTATGCAACTCTATCTGGTCCAAGGGATGAATGTCTTTTGCCAGGACCTCAAAATTGGTCCTAATATAATCAGATGCTGTCATGGGCTTTGGTACTTTGGATTTAAAATGGCTCATCATCATTTTGCCTTGTTGAATGTCAAATGCTGACATCAATCTTTCCTGATTGTGTGGGGCCATTTTTAGATACTGATCATATACCTTCATTCTCAATGGTTCATTCTTTGCTTTTATATTAATGAAAGTTCTCTTTATATCACCTGTGTCTGTTTTTGGTGGCTTAAAAGAAGAAACTTCAGTACTCAACTGCTTTTGCAATGCTTTTCCTTTGTGGCCTGTGTTTGTTTCACTAACTGTGCCAGTTAGTTGACTATCTTCTCTTTCATCATCAAACATCTCATCAATGATTTCCACATCTGGAAGTGGATCGGGTTTCTGCTTTTTAGCTTGATGTAGCTCTGAGGATTCTTTGGGAGGAGTAGGATCTGGAGCCTGTCTTTTCTTGCCTATTTCCATATTGGATGGAGTTTGCAATTCTGAAACTTCAGGATGATTTACTTGAGTAGGAGAAACCTGTGTCTGATCTGGTGCCCTGGAGGTTTGAGGTTTCTCTGCCATGACGAAAGTTTCAATGACCTGTATTTCAGGTTCTTTCCCTTTACCTTTAGACTCTACTGCAATTGATAGACTCTCTTCCTATAACCCCTGTTGGAGATTTCTTGCTGAAGAGGTGCCAATGTGAGGTACCTACACTTGACCAAAAGATTCTAGGTCAAACTCTTTCTCAAGATCTTTCATAATTTTGTTTCTATTGTCTTCTTCATTATCTTGCTCAACTAGTGTTCCTTCCACCCATTCATCTTGGTTAGCGTATTGTTCTATTTCAGGAATCCTGTGGTGAATATATGGGGATGATTTGTTCTTCATTCTTTTATCACAGATAAAACCAAATGGATCATAAGGAACCCAACGAAAACTCCTTTGGAACTTGCAACGGTTTTGTAGTATATCTTCTGCTTCTCGCTCAGCATCCCTAGAGTTGCATATGAAGGGACCTAATTGACTTTTGATCCTGAGTTGGGCTTTCTTTTTTACACTACAAAAATGAATCATATCAGAATTATTCATTTTTCTGAAATATTCCAAGGCAAAAAGTCTCATAGGCACATATTTTGGCAATTTGAATGGATGCAATTCACATCCATATATTCTGATGACTGAATGATTTTGATATAAATACCAGTCCCCAACTTTATATGTCCTTGAAAGCTGCAAAGTCTTCTTAATCTCATTACTGAGCCTTGGAGGGGGAATTCCTGTCAACAAGGTAGTTGTAGGATATACAAAAATATCGATGAACTCAGCATAAGAATAGGGAGAATCATAGGAAGAATGAGTTATGGCAGACCAAAAAATAACTGATCTAGGGTTTCCCTTGGCATCAAGCTTTTTAACAGGAAAAGGGAACTTCTCTGATTGATAATAGATGAGGAGATGGTAAATGACTGAAGAATATTTAAACACTTTTTCATTATCTAGCCTCATGAACTGGTCATGGATTTTATTGGAAATGAAGGATGCAAAGTCATATTTTACTGCAGGAGGTTGCCCAGGGGTAAAGATAGACAACAACACCAGGGTTATTTCATCAACATATTCACTTGTATTGAAACCCATGACAAAGGATATCATATTCAGGATGAGTTTGCCTAAATTATTAAAGTAAGCAAAACCATAGGGAGGAGGCCCCTTAGGTTGATGTTCAGGCAACATAAAAGTCTGGCAAATGCATTTTAACTTTTCTGGGGACAGTTGGGTAGACTTTTCAAGTAGTTCTTCCATGGACAAAGGGGTAAGCTCTTGATCAGGTTCAAAATGGAGCATTTTATTGATAGCTTGAGGAGTGATGGGAAAAAGGATACTCTGGTCAGGAGACAACACTGCCCTTTGAGTTGAATCATAGTTGGAGTGACAGTAGTGGATAATTTCTGGGAAAATATAGACTGAAGGGATAAGATATCTAGGGAAATTGGATTCCCACAATCCAATGACATCGAGACCCTTCGAATAATCGTCTCTGCAGCGACAATAACTTCGAAGAGGACTTTCATCGAAACCTAAGTCTTTAATTTGGAAGTCTTTATCCACTAATGGTAAGTATTCTAACTCTCTGTGAGGGGCATTCAACGGGGTTACATTCAGGGCTGCAGGAGCTTCCATTTTGGTTCTTGTGTATTCAAAATGGAAGTTTCTAGGTTTTCTTTATATACCAGGCGCAATTTTGATTCTGGGAGCTTTGATTTTACTTGCAGGAACTCGAATAGATTGACACTAACCCTTTTTCAGACTCTGGCATGAATTTTAACACAGGAAAGTGGATTTTTCAGAGAGTTTCAGCAGGAATCTGAATAAATACTTGTTCAATGGAGAATTTCGAATTATACAGACACTGGTTGATGGTAGATGGACACTTGGGCACTGGCGTAGCAATGGCGTTCAGAAATTTGGTAGGCGGCGTCTCAAACAGTGGAATTTTAAAAAATTTCAAAGGAGGGCGCAGTCGTTTTCAGCAGTGAAAATGACAGAAAAACACAATTTTTTGTTTTATTTACAAGTCAACGGGGATTTTGATTTTTTCGAGGATGACGTCATCCGGTACGGGAGGACGCGTCACCGGGACCGGGCGGTAAGCGGTAATTTCCACACCGCTCTTTGGGAGATGGTGGTATTGAGCACGGAGGGAGCGATTCCATTGATCAACGGACACGTGGTCGGAGGACTATTCCAAAACCACCGTGCCCCCATGCGTTAACTTCCGGATGCATGACGTCCAGCGGAACGATCCTGGGCCATTGATCTTCGAAAGGGCGATCTGACAGTGGAGGGGACGTGGAGTAGGCGGGGGTTTAATGTGCGGGCCCGATGGGATTTAAAACATGTTTAACTTAAATTAAATGTCCCGGGGGGCGTTTAATTAGCGGAACGAATGGTTATTAATTAATCCTGATAATTAATTAATCCCGTGGTCTAATGAAAATTGGGGTTGCGGCAGGGTTAAGGGTTTTTTGACTATGGTTAAAGTGTCGGGCAGGATTTTTAAAATGCCAAGTGGATGGGCCACGATGACTTGGAGGTTTTTCGAAGTTTTTAGTTTAAATTAAAACTTCGGCTTTATTTATTTTTTCTTTCAAACATATAAAACTATATGTTTAAACCTTTTCCGATATTTCTTATTATATGGTAATAAATAAATATTATTTATCAACCATAGGGGTAGAGGAATAACTTTATATGGGTATTTTTAGCCAAAGGGTTTTTATTGGAGGTTTTTATTAATCAAAGGGGATTTAATAACTTTGGCCAAAACTTATAATAAGAGGGGTTTTTGGGATATTCATGTAAAAAGGAGTTAAGTACTATAGGATAAGGTCTTTTTACTAGGGATTTAATAAATAAATCAGAAGTTAATATGACAAAGGACAAGGTAAACTCAAAACACTTAACTATAACTAAGAAAGTGAATATTTCTGAAGTAAATTACATCATCTAAATTTCAACACTTAAACATAGAATAGCAAGTAATTTTGAGGGGATTTTATGAAATATGGCATGATTTTCCTAAGTAAAATTGGATTTTACTTAGGAAAAGGTTAAAAGTGAATGATTATAATGATAAATAACTTCAAGTACTTAGGTCTTTTTGATCATTAGGCCGAGGGTCTGGTCCCTCCAAAAGTCAAGGAAATGCCTTGAGCCCCTTTAATCTCCAAATACCTTAGCACTTTGGGGAAATTAGTAAAAATCTTAGGGAGAAAGTGATGTGGGAAGTTAATGATTTTGACTTTGCTTTCTATGAATTTTCCAGTGCATTTTCTGCTTCAATATTTGTGATGAAAGTAAAAGATTAAACACATTTGGCACCATCATTCATCACATGAAACTTTGCAACACCATCTACCTACCTTATCTACTTTACACTACTATTTTCTCTTCTTTATTAGGGTGCATGTAGACTTGCAAACCCTTATCAATCTTCTTTTCTTTTACATGGTAAATTTATCTAATTCTACCCTTATTACATCCAAGGGCTCAGATTAAACTGTTGAGCACCTTTTATTAACTCTACCTATCTACTTATCTGCCAAGATTAAACTGTTTGGCTAGATATTTATTCTCTATTCTACAACATGAAATTGAAACATGAATGAGTCAAGTTTATACAGTTTGACTCTTCATAAATTGTGGCAAAAGTTTGACAAGCTGCACACAATTGCTTTATTACAAAAATGAAATAGTAGTGGCATTTGGATTTGCACACTTTCCTTGGTCTATTTTTTACTTGGGGTTCATTTCTTTCATTTTCTTGACCAATTTATTTTTCTTACCCTTTGATTTTTCTTTTAGGGTATACCCTCTTTACATTTTTTAAATTTTTTGATTTTTTGGTTCTTCAAGAATATGGAACACCTTTGCTCAAGAAAAAGGTTTGAACATATTCCATAGTTCAATCAAGACAATCATGAAAAATGACACCTATTGGTATAAGATGCCAACAGTATTGTTGGTGCTCTTTCTCATCCATACGCTCAACCTCCTATGGGCTATGGCCTCCCTCCGGGAGGTGCCAACACCTCCAGCACTTTTCCCCCTCCAGGTAGCATGCATCCAGGATACGACATGCCTCATCCTTTTGCCCAACCTCCTGATTACCTCGATGTTGCCCAACCAAACCATTATCCTTATCCATAGCATGGTGCTCCAGCTCCTCCAACATTTACACCTCTACCTCCCTTGCCTTCTCAACCCTAGCAACAACAACTACCACCCCCTCCAGGGAAAGTATTTGCATAGCAGGGCGCGACTAATCCTCCTTCCTCTCAAAGGAAGAGGAAAGGAATCAAAACCAATCTTCCCCTAGTACTCATGGACCTAATATTCAATATATTGACTCTAACGCTGCTAACCAGCAACATGGCACTCAGCCCAAGCCGGATAGGCCCATTCGTACAAATAAGCCTTGTTCGTGTTGCAGTGTTTATGGTCATTACACCCATGATTGTCCGCTTTTACCACAGATGCGGCAGATGTTGGAGTCTCAAGCCACATTTCGAGGATAACATGCCTCCCCTACTGCTCCCCCCAATGTTGCCACTACTCAACCAGCTGTGTTTACCAATCCTTCCCCCCAGCAAGGATTCGTGGCTACCCAACCACCTTATGGACAGGTGGCCACTCGACGTTCCCCTTCTGGTTCCTCCGATTACCAGATCCTCATGATGAACTCTGATCAACCTCTAACCGTCAACCTTAACCTTCAAACTCGGTCCTGTCAGTACCCCAAGCCTCCTGCTTTGTCTGTCCCCGAGTCACCTTTTTCAGGATCTACAGAGCCTCTTTCGACATCCAATGGTCCCTTGCATATTCCTCAGCCCAAATTTGAGGTTCATACCAAGATTCCTAAGGGACCATTACGCCGAACTGTTACTTCAGGTCAAGCTTCTCATTCATATAGAATAGTAGATGATTTGGCACAATCTCCTACTGCCATTTCAACACTGGAACTCCTCCAATCGTGCCCTTCCCAAAAGAAGGCTCTACTATCCGCCATGGGAGCTGTAGATCCTATTGATGACCAATTGATTTTTTTCGATGCCCATCAATCAAAACATCCTCCTCTTCCTGCTTCCGTAGCCTTCCTAATCCCAGTCAAAATCCGAAACGCTAACTTTTCTCGGTGTATCATTGATGAGGGGGCATCCACCTATGTGATGTCTGCTTCAGTTTGGAAACAACTTGGATCTCCTGATTTGGCCCCTTCCATGATCACCCTTCGAGCGTGGTATGGCCACGCCTCCTAGCCCATTGGCCTATTCCGTAATTGTCCTATCACTCTTGCGGGCAAGACTATTTACATTGACGTTGAAGTCATTGATGCCCCTCTTGATTATAACATTTTTTTTGGGCATAACTACACCTATGCCATGTTTTTTTTCCCATTTGTGGTATACCGCAAGATTTATTTCCCTCTTAATGGAAAGATAGTCACCATTGACCAGTTGACGTATCATGAGCTAAAATCTCAAACCCCCCCTGAGTCGACCATCTCTTCTGTAGCCATTAAGCAAACCGTCAATTCTTTGACCAGTGTCTCTCCCGGCGTCTACAAAGACTCCTTTTTGCTTGGAACCTTCCCTGGTCTTCCTCCTCCTCTTGTCTCTGATCCGAGCTTATCAAATGTTTTCATGATGCAATCGTCTCGGGCTACCCTTAAGTGGCCCGCTTCGACTAGTCAGCAACCTCAACCTCGCCCGCTGCAACCTGCTCCTAGCCCTTTGTATCAATTAGCCGGACCTACTCCTTCTGGCCCTTCTCCTACAGCTGGTATCCATGAGCCCCTTTATCCTCCCAGGTCGGTTCCATCAGGCCTTAACCATCTTGGAGTCGTCCCACCTGGTCATTACCCCGCTGGTCTTATACCTTTCCTTGCTCCCCCTCTCGGAGTCTACATAGTACTTGTCATGGCCACCCTCTCTCTTCCTAACCTGACCCTTGGGATTCTTGTCTAGTACCTTGATCCTCCAGTGGCTACCCTGCCTGGTCAACCCAAACCTTATATTTCTTTGACCCCTATTCAACTAGTCCCCATGACTTCTCCCACTACAACAGTGCCTCTGTCACCTCAACAAGAACCACATCCTTTTGCGACCGCTTCGGGTAAGAAGGGCAAAGCTCGCAAATGGGCATCAAAGGAAAAAACTGCCATGACAAACCCTGCCCCTCCTTGGCCTCCAAAGCATACCATCCAGTGTGCTTTTTGTGATGTTGTCGGTCACGCCACCCATCCTTGTCCGGAGTTGCCTCACCTTAAGTCCATGGTCAATGAGATGTTTCTGGAGTTTGATATCCCAGAGGTATATGTTACTATACCCGATTCAGTCCCAAAACTCAAGTCTTTATGCACAAATCACCCTTGTGCTTTGTGTGATTTCCATGGCCACTATACTCACCTCTATCCTCGCCTTGAAGAGTACTACTCCTCTTTGAAAGTGGTTCACCAATTCGAGGCCAAGCTCAATGAGTCCACTGCTCCCTTATTTGCACGTTTTGCTTCGGCAAAACCAGAGGAAACAAATGCTCCCATTGAAATTCCCCCTCCTGATTTCGAGATGACAAAGCCTTCATCCACCATTTTCTACCTATGATCATCCATGAGACACTTGGTGGAAGTCCCCTTGGAGACTTCCCCTGATGCTTCGCTTGACCTCCCTTTAGCGATCACCCTGGGCTCAACATTGGTAGATCCTTTATCTGCTTACTCTTCTATCACCACTTGCGACGATGCACATGTGAACCTCTCTTCTCATGATGATGAGTCAGGTAGCTTTGCCGCATTAGGTGGTCTTTCTTTCACCAGTCACCCCATCTTCTATTATGATGACAACATTATGGAAGTAGTCACCACCCCTGACTCTATCTATCCCCCCTTACATCAAACCCATGAATTCGAACCACATACACCTTGTGGCCATTACATTAACACCCAATGTTTGGGTAAGGGGGCACCCATATTTGAGAGACCAGGAGAAGAAATTCTCGACAACCCTCCTAGTGTCTCCAGTCGTGTCGACTCTAGTACCATTATTCTTCCACATTTAGAAGAACCTCTAGAGTCCCATATCACTTCAGATCACTCTAGGGATGATACCCCTCATCATTCCTTCATCTTACATAAACAACCCAGTCCCTACGACATTGTTGTTGACCAACCTGTGAGTTTTCTAGGAGAGCACCAGTTCATTATCTCCAAATCCTTTCTTTGGGACAATGACACCATGTGTGCCAATCTAGAAACTTAAATTCCATTTGATTCATATATTTAGTACCAAAAGAGATTGGTAATCCTTCATTCCCTTTCTCAAACTACATAACCATAATGAAAACAAATGGTGCACCACATCATTAAAATGTGCTTAGCTTCCCCTTTTTCTAAATACATTTTGGCATGACCACAACATGCTTGGGGGCACCTATACCCCTCCACCATAAAAATCCCAGATCTCAGCCAAAAATAGCATTGTCACCCCCTTCTATGACAAGTCGCACTTTTCAAGTCATTTCCTGGGACAGGTCGTGGTTTTCTGCCTAGTACCTGCTACCCAGGTCACAAAACAGACCCCAAAAAATGTGACCTGGCTTGTTCATGAGCTCTGGGTACCTAAACCGAACTTTCAATCCACTGAAAAGAAAGAGTGGGGTTAGGCCTCTTACCTGCAACTAATGGATCTCGATTTCAACGGTCGGTTTGTCTGCTACGATTGCCGCAAGATTTACGGCCTTCTCTCCTCTCTACATTCACCACGGCTCCACATGCAAATGAGTAAATTTGGAGGGAAAAGGCCTTATTAGAAGAGAAACCATCAATTTTTCTTTCGCTTGTTGCGGCCAAACCGTAGCTCAGTTTGACAAACCATCTTCACCATTGGAAAGCTCTCACCGAGCCCTCAAATGGTATCTGTTTGTTTTTCACGATTTGATACTTCACCAGGACACATTTTGTCCAAGAAGGGTCACTTCACCTCTCCTCCAAATCGGATTTCATCACTTACAACACTTGTACTTGGGGCACCACTTTGCCTCCATACTTCTCCTTGTTCATGTTGATTTTCGTCATGAGCTACCATCTTGTACTCATTCTTTTACGGTCCCCTTTGGACCTTCACTGTGTGGCAACATCATTGAGTTGCCCTTGCTTAGAGCATCCGAGTTGAGTCATCACCACATTCATGGAGTCTATCCCAGTTCCCTTTATATCCCATCATAGTCTTCCATACTTCATTTCCTTGTCTCTCTCTCATGTCGCCCATTATAACTTACAGTCCTACTGCCCCTTATCCCTTTGATCTCGTGTCAGTCGCTGCCAGGTTATCTATGCCCTTCATGCTCTAGCAAGGGAAGTCATCCATCCACTACTCATTACCCCCCATTCCATCATCATCATTGGTGTCAGTCTGTTAGTCTCTCTATTATTTTCCTTCATGCCTTAGTTGAGGACCTCTTATCGCCTCACCTAAGGCGAATCTCCTTTTGTCGACATCAGCTTCTCCATTCCAGAGGACAGGTCTAGAAGGCAATGTTTCTTGGTTCTAGCTTCCATTCTTGTTCGGCACCTCGGATCAGGCAAAGAGACTCCTTACAGTCCTTTGACTTGATTGTTTCTTAGTTCCAGCTCCTTCCAGCAGGCTCGAGATCCATATGCTTGATGATTCAGTGATGCAGTGGATGAGACCGATGACTCTCGGGTGTGTGTGAGATGTTTCAGCCCTCATGAGGGGGTGGCCCTACAGGTAGCCCTCCACATGCCCGGATGACCTCTTCATTGCAGCCTTAGATGCAGCTCCATATATTTGATGATGTCGGCCTTAGCCGCTTGCAGCGCCTTTATGATTTTCATGTATCAGTCAAATTTTGCGAGCCCTTCCCCATTTACAAGGGCATTGGGGTTGTATTTGTATCTCATGTACTTAGATATTATTGTATAAGTCTTGGCTGTTATCCCAGGCACAGCATGTATGTGGGATTCATCATTATATCTTTTATTTGGCTCATGTTTATGCCAGCATGTACTTTACAGTTCAGTCCCTTATTTACTGGACGCACTATTCTTTTGTAATTTGTCTCGGAGGGCATAGGTATGCCTCCCCTGCCACCTTTAGCACAGGTACCCACTCATAAAAAGAGACTTGTCGCACCTGTAAGTCTCGTCTCCTCAGGGTATAGTTCTTCAACACATTAGTCTACCTTACATACCTCTCTCTGACTTCCCTTTTGATGTTTGGTGATTGAGTTCTTACAACGTACTTCGGTCATATGATTTGCTCCTAACACTCACACGCTGGGGGGCAATCTGTTACACCAATTTTTGGTCATCTAACCTATTTTCATTAGATGGACCCAAGTACACCATGTAAGACCAATTTTTCCCTAAGTAAAATTTCTTTCACTATGTAAAATAACTTAATAAAACACATTTATTAGGTTGTTTATAGTGCAACTAGTGCAAATAGGAAACCCCGAGGAAATATTAACGGTTTCTATATTTGTTTGGTTTTCCTCATGGAATAATTAATTAAACATTAATTTAATTATTATTCCTGGTCATATTTAACCCAAAACAAGGAAATTAATTAGATAAATCCTTATTTATTTATTATTTTCTAGGAATAATTATTTAAACCTTATTTAAATAATATTCCTTGTTAAATCTGACTAAATAATTTATAAATAATTGAATAAATCATTATTTATTTAATTATTATTCAACCACTTCCTTAAAATGATAAATAAATCATTTATTTATTTATTATTTGCAAATAAATGGATTTGACCCAAGTCAAATTCATTTCCCCTCCAAAAAATATAATAAAATATTCCATAAAAGGTGCATCTAGATTTGGTTAATATTATTTTAATAATGAATGAAGATCTAGAATGACCTAATATTGTTCTATAAATAGAAGGGTTTTTCGTACCATTCTCCACCTTTTGTTGCCTCTTAGATCAGTCTGGATCTATAATCTTGGTCTGACTTTGAGCCATTATCATTGTCATATTTTCTATTATTTGCTTTGTGAGGTCCCTCTGAGTTCTATGTTTTTCTGGGTTTTCTACACCAACAAGAGAGAGAAATTCTAGATTTGAAGTGGTGAGGACTTCCAAGAACCCATCCCATTAAGGATAATTTGAAACACCTTTCTTGTTTTCCTCCCAGGTGCCATTAATATAAAATTCTTCAAAAAATATTGTTCTTGTCTTGTCTATTGGATGCATGGATCAAAACCTTATTTTTACTGCTTAATGTCTTTTTATGCATAGGTCTAGATTTTTGCAGCATTTGTCTTGATCAAATAATTGTAGATCTGAAGATATTAGCAGCCATATTTTGTTGTTAGGGCTATTTTTTATGCACAGCTAAAAGGGTCTTTTTTCGTACACTTACACTAAGGATTCATCCTAACAACATTTTGTCACGCAAAACAATTGTGATTTCTAATTGTAACCTGATGATGTACATTCTAACTAAAAAATTGCTCGGGGGAAAATACTCTAAATGGATAGTTATCCTTCAGGAGTTTTATTTAAAATTTGAAAAATTCAAATCAAATAAATCACTGGTGTTCGCTGAACTTATGTGTAATTTCCCAAATAATGAAACAAAAACTGTGGTAGAGCATCTGATCATTGATTAATATATGTTTCTTATTAGTACGTTAGATCCTTGGTATGGGGATATCATCATTTATCTCCAAACCCAAACTTTTTAGCTTGAAATTTCACGTTCACATCGATGAAAGATCCGTTACCAATCCTAGCAATACAATATTGTTGGGGACACGCTTTATTTTCATGGTGCGGATTTTGTATTTTGACGATGCTTGACTCATGAAGAGGATGAACAAGTTTTGAATGACTTCCATTAGGTGATGTGGTGGTCATATATGCAGGTATGCCACTTCTTTAAAATTTACATTGTGGTTATTTTTTTCCTTCGTTATTCAAAGATTGCATTCTTGTCATCCGAAAATGCTACAATTGTCAGATTTTTGATCGAAGGATGCGTGCACCACCAGCTCCTCTTCACCTGGTGTTGTGGTCACTGTTGAGGGGGCATGGGTATATTATTCCCATAGTAGATTATTTTACCAAATGGGCTGAGGTGATGCCCACATTTGCGACAGATGGAAAAACTGCAGCTACATTTGTATTCAATCATGTGATTACTCGATTCGGTGTACCCCAAGCTATCATTACTGATCATGGGAGTCATTTTCGAAACATCATGATGTCCGAACTTTCTGACCAACTGGGCCTGCGCCATGAGAGCTCTACTCCATATTACTCACAGGCTAATGGTCAGGTTGAAGCCGTCAATAAAATTTTAACCAGTATGATTAAATGCATAATCGGAATTCATAAATTGAATTGGAATACTATGCCTTTCTTAGCACTTTGGGCATACCGAACCTCAGCAAAAACTTCAACAGGGTTCACTCCTTTTCAACTGTTCTACAGTTTAGAAGTTGTTTTACCAATTGAATGAAAAATATCATCACTCCAATTAGCCATAGAGTTACTACCAGCCACTTCCGAAGAGGAAAAATGCTTTTTGTACTTAGCACAATTAGATGAGACTCGGCGCACCACTGCATTAGTAGCCAAAGCTCATAAAAAATGCATTAAATCTCAGTACAACCGAAGTGTTACACCTCGTGTTTTTTCAAAAGCTGACCTAGTATTGGTATATGACCAAGCTAACGATAAACTAAGAGCTAGGAAATTCGAACCCATGTGGCATGGTCCTTATATTGTCAAGCAAGTGCTTGAAAAAGGGGCTTACAAATTAATTGATTATGACGGGGTCTCTTTAGATAAACCCAGAAATGGACTTTATCTTAAGAGATATTATGCTTGATTTTTTTTGTGAAGATCATATATGTACATTAGTTATTTTTCTAAGATTAGTTTCTTTAGATTAGATGAGTGTGTCTAGTTTAAGTTTGCATTAACTACTATTCCTACTTATCTTGATTACTCTTGATATTCTAGATGTCGACTTCCCTTCAAGCATACATTGGTTTTGCTGATGGTGCCTGTCGTAGTACATGGAATATCTCTTCTGCATCTTGGGTTATCTATTCACCCACCGATGAGTTAGTTTCTATGCATGGGGTAAGCCTTGTTCAAACAACGAATAATGTTGTAGAATATAGTGTAGTGATTGAGTTATTATTTGATGCCATTTCATTTGGCATTCAACGTTTGAACATTAGGTTATATTCATTACTCATTGTATTACAATTAAACAGAGTATACGCAATTAAAAATCCAATGTTACTGAGATAATTTTTGAAGGTTCGTCTCTCAGAAAGGCAGTTTGATTACATTGAATATCAACACATTAAAAGAATATTAAATACATTGGTTGATGCATTAGCTAATAATGTTATAAATAGACATTGTGACATTAAAAAAGTAAATTAAAACAACATTTGATATGTGTTGAACAAAATAGCTGGCAAAAGTAGTCATATCATAGATAGAGTTGTGTTTCAAAAAATATTACATCGTCTAGGACCATAGGTTTAAACCACCTTATGATCTGAAATACAATAGTTTGTGATGATCATCCACTATCCATGGTGATGATCATGATAATATACTATAGCCCGTGCCACTCTACGCAGGTATCTCCGAAACTGGCCAGGAATGCCAACGTCATGCCTCTGGAGATGAAGAGGAATATCATCCATCGTAGTCTCTGGGATGTCTCTAGTCGACCTCTCCAGATTCTACTCTAAATCACTGAGAATATCTACTGCCTGGTTCTCTCATAGTTCAATAGGATCTGTTTTCTTCCTCTCAAAGCAGTGGAGATTGGTTGGTCTTGGTGGACCAACATCTGCATTTGAATTTTTGTTATCAATATTGGACGATTAAAAAACAAATAAAAATTAGAATTAAAACACATCAAAATAATTCAATTACCTGACTCATCCCATTGTGTCCCTGGAGGTAAGGACATCTCAAGGTCTCCTCGAAAGTCTATGTCGGCATATGGGAAATCCTCGATAGCAAAGATTTGGTTCTCTAACCAAAAAAAGTATGATGAAGTGAACCAGACTACTGTACAACCGTCCCCACCATGGCGATCCATCAGTGCGACCCATCATACCATGCGAGGCTCTCTGAGTTCACCAGGATCAACCGAGATCAGCTGAGGGGCAAGACACTGTTAAGAAAAATACTGAGAGGGGGGCGTGAATCAGTATTTAGAACTCATATTAGTAAATTTAATATTTTCTTTTGCATAATTTCATACGCGGCTTTTATGAACTGAAATCGCGTATATACGCAAATATGCTGAAATAAACTCGCGTATACTGATATAAATTTCTATTTTAGAAAGCTTCTTAGAAACAAACTTTAAATCAAATTTACCAGTTATGCATCGGGTTAGATAATCAGTAAATATGTGCAGTAACAATAGTATAAAACATCACACAAGAGGAACACACATGAAAACCAATATTTAAGGTGGAAACCTAATTCGGGAGAAAACCACCGCTGTTGTCGTCTCTGTCTTCAATATTTATTATATGGAAAATTGTTTACAACATTGTACTGATGTAGACTCATATCAGTATGCAGGCTTCTACCTGCAAAAGGCTGCTTTACCAACTGCTACTGGAAGGGAGCTCCAACCCCCTGATCTCATTTACCAACCACTCCTGGAAGGGAGCTTCAACCCCCTGAACATAACACCAGCTTCTACTGGCAGGAAGCTTCTACTTACATACTGAAGGCTTCAACCCTCAGACCCACTGCAAACCACGTTTCATCAATTTTCATACTGGATCAAATAGCTTCAACACAACCCTTTATCAATAATCATAAAATTTGCCCAATACTTCAATTAGAACAATGAAAACACTTTACCAGAACTTCAGAAATAACCCAGACTTCAGAATAGATATGCAAATACAAACTCAACCCTAAAAAGTCATTGATTCAAATAGCATACACTACCTTTCTTCACTGAAGCTGCGTACATATGCGCTTTCCTGCACATCAAACCGCGTATACTTTTGTGTATTTTATTCTTCAGAAAACCCTAACTGCGATACGCGCTTTTCATGAAGTGAACCTGCGTATATACGTGCTTTTTTTGAAACCAACTAGCTTATAGATCTGTAAAAATTAAATTTTGCAGAACAGACCAGACCTATAAAACTTACCCAAATTTATTCATTTTCTTCAGCAGACTTGCACCAGTTATTCATCATTCCTTCAGTAGGTCATTCTAGAGATTCATCATCATCATATCTAGAGATCTTGATGTTGAGAAAAATATTGAGAGGAGGGGTGAATCATTATTTAGGACTGAACAAATTTTCTTTTCTTTCTCTTAAAACCATATGTTACAGTACTGCATCCAACATGTATGTCCAGATATCTTATTATGTCTTTACTTAGAGCATTGCATCAGATAAGCATTAAGCATGAACATAAATAACAGAACAAACCATCAAACATGAACAACACATATGAACACCAGGATTTAAGGTGGAAACCCAATTCGGGAGAAAACCACCGTTGTTGTAATCTTAGTCTTCAATATTTATTATAGAGAAAACTTCTTACAATATATGCTGGTGCAGACTTATACCAACACGTAGGCACCCACCTGCAGAAGGCTACAACCTTCTCTCGTTTACCAGCCTCTCCTAGAAGGGAGCTACTACCCCCTGCTCTCATTTACCAGCTACCACTGGAAGGGAGCTACAACCCCCTTTCTGAATGCTTCGACCCTCAGCACCACTGCGGACCACGTTTCATCAATTTTCATACGACATACCTTGCTGGTCACCAGATTTATTTATTTTCTGTATACTCACACCAGTTCTTCATGATATCGTTCGTTAGATCATTATATTCATGGGTGCATCATAGTTTCAAATTTTTCAGTTAAGAACAGAGCTCGCCCATACAGATATTATTTTGAGAAATTTTTATTCACAACCCTTACAATGCACACCACGTTCTCTATTTTTTTCTTCTCCTTATATAGTTTTGCCTTTATTAAAACCATGAGTCAAAACCACAAACCGCTAATGGTATTCCTCTGTCAGTATTCTTTTTAGTTTATCCCATGGGGCTTTTTGATCTCTTTTTAATTTTTATTTATCAATTTTAAAGAAATTGATAAATAAATATATTTACAACTTTTGAATTCCCAAACCTTATGTCTAAATTTTAACTCTTTGGACTTTATAGAAATATCCAACGCTTCCAAATAAATTAATCTTAGGATAAACCTTTGACCTCGGGCCCATATACATAGTTAATAGCCAATCTAATACGCCCATCGTACCACAGTAAACTTCGCGCAAGTCCAGCGTCTGATCACCATTAGATTAGCAAGCTTCTAGATCAACGGTGTATATACATATCACTCGACCTCCGATGCCGAACATTAACGTGCGATGGTCCGTCATACTTGTGTTATTATTCGCACATCTTCAACAAATGACGACCGTCCGATGACCCCTTCCCAGATCAACGGCGCTCAACGATATCGCCGGGCATCTTGGGTCGAACTATAACGCATGATGGCGCATAGTGAAAAATGGTTTTGTAAAATCGTACAGAGACACGTGTCGCCCGTTCTATGGAATCGCTCCCCACCTCTTGAATACCGCTTGCCCATTGAAAGTGGTGCGATGAAAACCATAAACCGTCTTCACTGTTCCTCCTTCATGGTTCTACCCTTCCCTCAAGGTTCTATTCATGATTCCAAAGGGTTAGTCTGGGTTTGCGCTATAACTTTGGTCTATCTTTGGCAGGATTTCCAATAATCAACGAACAAATGCAGTTCTCTTCCGATGGGATTTCCTTACAAACATTAACTCGTGACAATTCAATGTCATTCTTCAATTCTGCTATGATATATATAACATATCAACCTTCCATTTCAGAGTTCTATCCTGTCACAGTTCATCTTCTACCTATACATTCAAAAACATCATATCTCTACCACCATTAAGTTCTTCAATGGATACACTAAATGCCTCGAGAGCCCCTCATATATTCAACCAAGTAGTTCCATGACTGAAAATATCAAACTAAGCCAATTATTCATTACAAGAAGGTCTCATCCAGGAATTCGAATCCTACCACCATGATTCCTTAACAGGGTTTCACTTTTAACTCCATACGCAGAGACTCATACAGAGGTTCAGGGGATTCCACATAGGAATTGCATCAGTCAATACACATATAATACACATATCCCTAACTTTGCAACAATGATTTCATTTCTTTCCGGGCACTGTAGGTATCCTCTGCCCATTATGAAATTGATCACACAAGTCATATATATTCCAGATTTACTCAACCATACTTAACACAATTTCACAGTTCTTCATTAACATATACAAATCTTGGCCAGATATTTAATTTGTCCTTCAATCTATTACCTTGTCTCTTCCTAGCAGCTCTCCCTTTTGTCATCTCCTTTGCAAAATGTATTAAACCCCTAATTCAACTCAACTGCTCTATCTCTAATTCCTCTGTTTCATCTGCTGCCTATGCTACCTCTCTGTCTCTTTTGCCTTATGGAAAGTTTAGGTGTTGCTCCTGTCTTTGCCAATTCCTTTGCCATCAATGACAACATTTCCAATAATCTCCCCCTTTGGCATTGATGGAAATACTCTTCCTCTGATGGCCTTATGGAAGCCCTTTGTTGCTTTTCCTCCCCCTTTGACATCAATGGCAAAGAGTTTGATCAAGATCCTTTGAACCGGCAATGCCATGCTCCCCCTGAGATAATGCTGCATCTTCAAACATAATATGACCAACAATTCATCCTTTTCATATGACCAATGCTCCCCCTAAACCTGTGCATTCAGAGATGCCTAATAGCACCTCACAACCAATTTAATATTTTGTATTTAAGTAGACCTGATCCTCTGCATGGCAGAGACTACTCCCAGTTTCTGTCTGAGATATTCGAATGCTTCCCTGGGTAGAGGTTTGGTAAATATATCAACAACTTGTTCTTTGGAGGGAGCATACTCCAATTTTACCTTTTGTTCAAGCACTTGTTCACGTAAGAAGTGGTATTTGATGGGAATGTGCTTGGTCTTGAAGTGCATAACAGGATTCTTTGAGATACTGATGGAACTTGTATTGTCACAAATAATGGAGATAGGAGGTGAACATTTGATTTGAAAGTCTTGTAAGGTTTGCATCATCCAGAGAAGTTGAGTGCAACATGATGCAGCAGCCACATATTCTGCTTCTGTTGTAGATAAGGCAATAGAGCTTTGCTTCTTGCTAAACCAAGATACTAAACGGGGCCCCATATAAAATGCACCACCACTAGTGCTTTTCCGATCATCAACACTTCCAACCCAATCTGCATCAGTGTATGCATGAAGAGTAAGATCAGCATTCTTTGGATACCATAGTCCAAAATCTTGAGTTCCTTGTAGATATTTGAATATTATTTTCACAGCCTGAAGGTGAGACTCTTCTGGATTGGCTTGAAATTTTCCAACAATCCCAACTTCATGCGTAATGTTTGGTCTTATCCCAGTGAGATAAAGTAGACTTCCTATCATAGATCTGTATTCTGGTTGATTCACCGTGAGGGAATCATCACTAGAACTGAGATTACATCCTGTTATCATTGGTGTACTTACAGGTTTGCAATCTTCCATGCCATACTTTTTCAGGATTTGCTTGAGGTATTTCGCTTGTGATAAGAAAATGCCATCTTTTGCTTGTTGCACTTGCAATCCAAGAAAGAATGTTAGTTCCCCAAGTAAATACATTTCAAAATATTGCTGCATATCAGAAGAAAATTTCTGACTCATAGACTCTTCATTACTTCCAAAAATGATATCATCAACATATACAACCACAATCAATAGTTTGTCATTTTCAGTTTTTGAGTATAAGTTTCTATCAGCAAACCCTTTTGAAAATCCTTGTTGATGAAGATATTTGTCAAGACGATAGTACCATGCCCTTGGAGCTTGTTTGAGACCATATAGAGCCTTTTTAAGTCTACAAACAAGTTTTTCATCATTTCCCAAAATCAATCCTTCTGGTTGTTCTATATAAACTTCTTCTTCTAGATCACCATTGAGAAAAGCAGATTTAACATCCATTTGATAAACTTTGATTTGTTGGAAGCATGAAAAAGCAAGAAAAATTCTTATGGCTTCAAGTCTAGCTATAGGAGAAAAGGTTTCTTCAAAGTCTATACCTTCTTGTTGAGCATACCCCTTGCAAACAAGTCTATATTTATTTCTTATACCATCCCCATTCTCATTTAGCTTGTTTTTGAATATCCATTTAGTTCCAATGACATTTTTTTCATGAGGTATTGGTACTAATTCCCAAGTGTGATTCTTTTCAATTTGATCAAGCTCTTCATTCATGGCTTGAATCCAAAATTCATCTTTGCTAGCTTGACTAACACTGTGAGGTTCAATAGTGGACAGAAATGCCAGATTGCTAGAAGATCCCACAAGAGTCCTTCTTGTTTGTACACCTGATCCCTTTTCTCCCAAAATTTGAGATTTTGGATGATTCTTTTGAACATATCTAGATGGAGCCTTTTCAGACAAATCATCTTGGGGTTCTTCACTGGGTTCACTATTTGTATCATTACTATTTGATGTAGAAGGATATGTGTCATCATCATCTTCATCTGTTGTTTGTTTTTCTTCTTTTGGAGCTGCAGGAGACTCATCAACAACAACATCAATACATTCAACAATCTTCCGAAGTCTTTTATTGTAACATTTATATGCCCTACTCCTAGAGGAGTAACCAAGAAATATTCCTTCATCTGCTCTGGGTTCAAACTTGCCAAGTTTTTCATCATTATTCTTGATAAAGAATTTGCTTCCAAAAATTCTAAAATGCTTTATAGTGGGAGGATTGCCATACCAGAGTTCATATGGAGTTTTATCACTATTTACACGAACATGTGCCTTGTCGAGAATGTTTATTGTTGTATGTGCTACTTCTCCCCAAAATGTGTCAGGTGTTCCGGAATCATGAAGCATAGCTCTAGCCATTTTTTAAACTGTTCTGTTCATTTTTTCTGCAATGCCATTCTGTTGTGGAGTTCCAGCTACAAAAACTGTCGTTTTATGCCATGTTGTTCACAAAATTCAAGGAATTCATTGGATGTATATTATCCTCCTCGATCAAATCTAAGGCACTTGATTTTTAGATCTAATTCATTCCCAACTAGTGCTTTGAAGATCTGAAATTTCTCAAATGCTTCATCTTTGTGTTTAAGCAGCCCAATCCAACACATTCTAGAGAAATCATCAATGAATAAGATATAGTATTCTTCACCACGTGGTGAATTTTTCCTCATAGGTCCACATATTTCAGTATGAATGAGTTCAAGAGGCTTACTTGATGATACTTCCTTGGCATTAAATTGTACTCTGGTTTGCTTACCGAATTGGCAAGATTTGCATATGATATTTTTGGGTAGAGTAATATTGGGAAGATCACGAACAGCTTTAAGTCTGCTTGTTTTTTTGATTTGAGAGAAGCTCAGATGCCCCAACCTTCTATGACATAGCCAATTTTCTGAAGATTTACTCAAATAACATTGTTCTTTGTAGTTCTTTAATACATACAGGTTGCTTGGAGTTATTTTTCCTTTTATAATTGTTTTACCTGTATCAAGATCAGGTACCACACATTCTTTTGAACTAAAGACAACTTCAGTTCCTTGATCACACATTTGACTTACACTTAACAAGTTATGCTTTAATCCATCCACATACATGACTTCATTAGCTTTCACCTTTTATTTTAGAAAAACAGACCCTTTTCCCTTAATGACTGCAGGAGTATGATTTCCAAATGTAACATTCTTTTCTTTTTCTAGAGCACTATATGCAAGAAGTTTGGTTTTATCACCTGTCATGTGTCTTGAGCATCCACTATCAATGTACCATTGGTTTTCTTCATCTTCTGTAAACAATGCTATGCCACAATTTTCAACCTGTAATTCCTTCTTTTTCCATACTTTGGAGCTTGAAGGAACATGTTCTTTTGGATGAACTTTTCTCCTGCATTCAGATTCTTCATGGCCAAAGTTATTGCACTGAGCACATTCAACTTCATTTTGAAGAGGAGAAAAGTTGTTATAGGTATTCTTCTTTGTTTCAATATCAATCCTTTTCTTTCTTGCTTCTCTTGTCATGATAGTTTTATATGCTACACATTGAACAACTTTATGACCAAAATTGTGACATGAGAAACATTGTCCATTGAAGAAGAAATTTCTGCGATCATAAGATCTTCTCCATGAATTTACCTGTTGATTAGTGCTTCTTTGAAAGACATTCCTGTTAGTGTTCTTTGAATTGAGATGATCATGCTTTACCTGTAAAGATTATTTATTCCCTTGCTAAGTGGAAGCATGTTGTAAACCAGCTGTAACTATTTTTAGATAATTTGGTGCTGAAGCTTGAGAAGATTCTCCAATATATCCAAAACCTATCTTTATAAGAGGAGAACATTGTACCTTGATAATCTCATCTAAGGTTTCAGATCCTTTAGCAAATCTAAGATTCAGAGTCTTTACTTTCTCAAGTTCTTTTCTTAAACTTACTACTTCACACTCTAATTTCTCATTGCGTTTCTCCTTTTCTTCAAGCTAATTTTTTAGAGTTTCTATGGTTATGTTACTCTCTTCTAAGAAGATTTTGAGGTTATTGTTTTCATCAAGAAAATCACTATCTTCTAGAGCATCCAAAAAGTTATCCTTTTCTTCTCTAGATTCTTTTTCAAATGCCATGAGAAGTCTAAGATCTTGTTCACATTCTTCCTCACTATCAGATAACCCATCACTGTCTTCATGAGTATAGTAACTTTTTCTAGTGCTAAAACGATTATTATTCCTTCTTGCTACTTCCTTCCCCTTTTTATGTGTTTCTTTATAAGGACACTTAGCAACATAATGACCAACTCTTCCACAATCAAAACATTTGAAAGGAAGATTACCTCTGAACCGTCTTGTGCCAAGTTGAAGTTTCTTTACAAAGTTTTTCTCATCTTCTTCTGAGATATATCCCGATCCTTCTATTTTTTGTACTTCCTTCCCTTTTGTAGAAGTTCTAAATACTGCTTCTTTGACTTCAGATGGTCCTCCTCTTCTCATTTCATATGCAGTTAGTATTCCATGAAGTTGCACCACAGTAAGATTTTGAAGATCCTGCTTTTCTTCAAGAGCAGAAACTTTTGACTCAAATTTTGTCGTTAGTGATCTTAAGACTTTCTCAACCAAAGTAGATTCGGTTATTGTTTCTCCCAGGTTTCTCATACGATTTACAATATCATCAAGACGTAAAAAGAAATTTGCAATGCTCTCCTCATTATCCATTTTTAGATTCTCATATTGAATTCTAAGAGTTTGGAGTTTAGCACTTTTTACCTTTGCATCACCTTCATAACTTAGAATGATTTTGTCCCATATTGCCTTTGCTGTATTCAGCTGCATGACTTTGACAAATTCTGATTCAGTTAGACTTCCCAATAGAGCATTGACCGCCTTTGCATTTGTTTCATAATTATTTCTTTCCGTCGGATCTGTTGGTATTGCAGCTGGATATTGATATCCTCCTTCAACAATTGCCCATACCTCTACTCCCAGAGACTGAAGATAGGATCTCATCCTTGTTTTCCAGAAGATTAAATTATTTCCGTTAAAGAGTGGAGGCCTGATAGATGTTGTTCCATCTTGATTGCTCATCTTGCTTGATCTTCCTTCTAGCGGCTAAGCTTTTTAGAAGGACCTGCTCTGATACCAATTGTTGGAAAAATACTGAGAGGGGGGGGGGGTGAATCAGGGCTGAACAATTTTTCTTTTCTTTTACTCAAAACCATATGTTACAGTACAGCATCCAACATGTATGTCCAAATATCTTATTATGTCTTTACTTAGAGCATTGCATCAGACAAGCATTAAGCATGATCAGAAATAACAGAACAAACCATCAAACATAAACAACACATATGAACACCAGGATTTAAGGTGGAAACCCAATTCGGGAGAAAACCACCGCTGCTATAATCTCAGTCCTCAATATTTATTATAGAGAAAACTTCTTACAATATATGCTGGTGCAGACTTATACCAGCATGCAGGCACCCACCTACAGAAGGCTACAACCTTCTCTCGTTTACCAGCTACCACTGGAAGGGAGCTACAACCCCCTTTCTGAATGCTTCGACCCTCAGCACCACTGCGGACCACGTTTCATCAATTTTCATACGACATACCTTGCTGGTCACCAGATTTATTTATTTTCTGTATACTCACACTAGTTCTTCATGATATCGTCCATCAGATCATTATATTCATGGGTGCATTGTAGTTTCATATTTTTCAGATAAAAACAAAGCTCGCCCATACAGATATTCTTTTGAGAAATTTTTATTCACAACCCTCACAATGCACACCACGTTCTCTATTTTTTTCTTCTCCTTATATAGTTTTTCCTTTATTAAAACCATGAGTCAAAACCACGAACCGCTAATGGTATTCCTCTATCAGTATTCTTTTTAGTTTATCCCACAAGGCTTTTTGATCTCTTTTTGATTTTTATTTATCAATTTTAAATAAATTGATAAATAAATATATTTACAACTTTTGAATTCCCAAACCTTATGTCTAAAGTTTAACTCTTCTTACTTTATAGAAATATCCAATGCTTCCAAATAAATTAATCTTACGATAAAACTTTGACCCCGGGCCCATATACATAGTCAATAGCCAATCCAATACGCCCATCGTACCACAGTAAACTTCGCGCAAGTCCAGCGTTCAATCACCGTTAGATTAGCAAGCTTCCAGATCAATGGCGTATATACATATCGCTCAACCTGCGATGCCGAACGTTAACGTGCGATGGTCCGTCGTACCTGTGTTAATCTTCACACATCTTCAACAAATGATGACCATTTGATGACCCCTTCCTAGATCAAAGGTTCTCAACGATATCGCTGGGCATCATGGGTCGAACTATAACGCGCGATGGCACATAGTGAAAAATAGTTTTGTAAAATCGTACAGGGACGCGTGTCGCCCATTCTATGGAATCGCTCCCAACCTCTTGAATACCACTTGCCCATTGAAAGCGGTGCAATGAAAACCATAAACCGCCTTCACTGTTCCTCCTTCGTGGTTCTGCCCTTCACTGAAGGTTCCGTTCATGATTCCAAAGGGTTAGTCCGGGTTTGTGCTATAACTCTGGTCTATCTTTGGTAGGATTTACAATAATCAACAAACAAATGTAATTCTCTTCCGATGGGATTTCCTTACAAACATTAACTCGAGACAATTCAATGTCATTCTTCAATTCTGCTATGATATATATAACAAATCAACCTTCCATTGCAAAGTTCTATCCTGTCACAGTTCTGCTTCTACCTGTACATTCAAAAACATCATATCTCTGCCACCATTAAGTTCTTTAATGGATACACTGAATGCCTCAAGAGCCCCTCATATATTCAACCAAGTATTTCCACGACTGCAAATATCAAACTAAGCTAGTTCTTCATTACAAGAAGGTCTCATCCAGGAATTCGAATCCTACAACCATGATTCCTCAACAGGGTTTCACTTTTAACTCCATACGCAGAGACTCATACAGAGGTTCAAGGGATTCCACACAGGAATTGCATCAGTCAGTACACATATAATACACATATCCCTAACTCTGCAACAATGATTTCATTCCTTTCTGGGCACCGTAGGTATCCTCTACCCATTATGAAATTGATCACAAAGGTCATATATATTCCAGATTTACTCAACCATACTTAACACAATTTCACAGTTCTTCATTAACATATACAAATCTTGGCCAGATATTCAATTTTTCCTTCAATCTATTACCTTGTCTCTTCCTAGCAGCTCTCCCTTTTGTCATCTCCTTTGCAAACTGTATTAAACCCCTAATTCAACTCTAATGCTCTGTCTCTAATTCCTCTGTTTCATTTGCTGCCTCTGCTACCTCTCTATCTCTTTTTCCTTATGGAAAGTTTAGGTGTTGCTCCTGTCTTTGCCAATTCCTTTTCCATCAATGACAACATTTCCAACACTTGGACCATCATTATATCCATGGGGTGCATCACAGATTTAGATCTATCAATTAAGAACATATTTCATCCATGTAGATATTCCTTAGATAAATTTATTCATCAACAACCCTTACTCATGCACACCTAGCACTATGATCTTCTTCTCCTTATATAGATTTAGCTTTTACCAATACCATGAGTCAAAACCACTCAACTTCCATTGGTATTCTTAGACGGAATAAAATATACAATGCAACGCTCAATACTGTGGGCTAATACCATGGTAATGCCCCTTGGTATCATAATTTTAGAGTGAAAAAGGCATATGCTACTTGAAGCATTCGTTTCCACGTGTATACACAACTTCTCTTCACAAAAACTGCATATATGCTAACCCTGAATGTATATGCGGGTTGCCTTCAAAAAAATAGCATATACATTGCATCCATATGTGGGTTGCCTTCACAAAAGTAGTGTATACATTGTGACATATTATATTTATCATTTCTCTGGCACTTATTGGAATTATTTTCTCTGTCACATCTGAACTGATTTGTAGATACATAATTCTTACATCTTTAACACATAGGTTTCTTATCATAGGAAACTCATCAAGTAGGTTTCCATCAAGGACAACTTCATCAAGTAGGTTTCCATCAAGGAAAACACATTAAATCATATCTCCAACAGTCTCCCCCTTTGGACTTGATGGCAACCACGATGGTGTTTGATCACCACAACAAATAGATATATTAATCATAAACATTATTCAAACACCATGATACTCTCCCACTTTGACATCAAGAGCGAAGGGCGGATCAAGAAAAAAACTAGGTTTCTCTTCCCTTGTAGAAAGATGAGCTCTGTAGATCTGAAGTGTACTGAACTTACCATGCTCCCCCTGAGTTCATGTTGAATCTTTAGATAGATTTTTCAATGAAGTACATGAATCTATGACTCAACCAAGTATGACCATTCCTATCACCAAGGACTCATACTTACATCAATGATCCAACCAAGTGGAATTACATATTTGATTGAACTACCCAGCCAAGTGGGTTTACAAATTTGAATAACTCCTTACATGACTGAATATAACAATTTACATAATAGATCTCAACATGACCTTTTCATCAAATAACCTTTTGTAAAAAATACTAATGAATCTCAATCATGAGATCAGACCACAGCAACCACATAGAATGCCAACAATGCATCCTTTCCCACAGGACAAGTGCTCCCCCTTAGCTTATGCACCCTGAATACTTTGAACAACAAATCATAAAGGCATCTTCATCAACAATATATTAGAGAATGAAATAGAAATTTAAGAAATGGAACATCACCAGAGGTACCCAACAACACCACAATAGTTTTGAAGAGGCTGACCCAGAAAATTATGCCAGCAAAAACCCATACGCGATTTTCTATATATAAACTCGCATATAAACGTGACTGTCCTTTATGAAATCCGTGTATCCAATTTAATCTTCTGAATTTAAGCAGATCTGATCTTCTGAGCGGCAGTGATAACTCCCAGCTTTTGTCTGAGATATTCGAATGCTTCCCTGGGAAGAGGTTTAGTAAACATATCAACAACTTGTTCTTTAGAGGGAACATACTCCAATTTCACCTTTTGTTCAAGCACTTGTTCACGTAAGAAGTGATAATTGATAGGAATGTTCTTGGTCTTGGAATGTATTACAGGATTCTTTGAGATATTGATGGCACTTTTATTATCACACATAATGGATATGGGAGGTGAACATTTGATTTGAATGTCTTGTAAAGTCTGCATCATCCAAAGAAGTTGTGTGCAACATGATGTGGCAGCCACATATTCTACTTCTGTTGTAGATAAGGAAATAGAGCTTTGGTTCTTGCTGAACCAAGATACTAATCGGGGCCCCATATAGAATGCACCACCACTAGTCCTCTTCCAATCATCAACATTTCTAGCCTAATCTTCATCTGTGTAAGCATGAAGAGTGAGATCAACATCTTTTGGATACCATAGTCCAAAGTCTTGAGTTCCTTGTAGATATTTGAATATTCTTTTGACAGCCTGAAGGTGAGACTCTTTTGGATTAGCTTGGAATCATCCAAAAATCCTAACTTCATGCATAATGTCCAGTCTTGTCCTGATTAGATAAAGTAGACTTCCAATCATCGATCTATATTCTGGTTGATTCACTGCGGGAGAATGAAAATGAGAACTGAGGTTACACCCAGTTATCATTGGTGTACTTACAGGTTTGCAGTATTCCATCCCATACTTCTTCAAAATTTGCTTGAGGAATTTTGCTTGAGATAAAAATATGCCATCGATTGCTTGTTGCACTTGTAAACCAAGAAAAAATGTTATTTCCCCAAGTAAAGACATTTCAAATTCTTGTTGCATAACAAAAGCAAATTTCTGAATCATGGACTCTTCATTACTTCCAAAAATGATATCATCAACATATAAAACCACAATCAATAGTTGATTATTTTTAGTTTTTGTGTATAAGTTGCTATCAATAGAACCCTTTGAAAATCCTTGTTGATGAAGATATTTGTCAAGATGATAATACCATGCCCTTGGAGCTTGTTTGAGACCATATAAAGCCTTTTTAAGTTTACAAAAAAAAAATTCATCATTTCCCCAAATAAATCCTTCTGGTTTTTCTATATAAACTTCTTCTTCTAGATCACCATTGAGGAAAGTAGATTTAACATCCATTTGATAAACTTTGATTTGTTGAAATATTGAAAAAGCAAGAAACATTATGATGGCTTCAAGTCTAGCTACAGGAGCAAATGTTTCTTCAAAGTCTATACCTTCTTGTTGAGCATACCCTTTACAAATAAGTCTAGCCTTGTTTCTAATAACATCTCCATTTTCATTTAACTTGTTTTTGAATATCCATTTTCTTCCAATAACATTTTTATCATGAGGTATTGGAACTAGTTCCCAAGTATGATTATTTTCAATTTGATCAAGTTCTTCATTCATGGCTTGAATACAACATTCATCTTTTCTAGCTTGATTGACATTCTGTGGTTCAATGGTGGATAAAAATGCTAGATAGCTAGTAGATCCTACAAGAGTTCTTCTTGTTTGGACACCTGATCCCCTTTCTCCCAAAATTTGAGATTCTAGATGATTCTTTTGAACATACCTAGATGGAGCCTTTTCAGATAGATGTTCTTTTGCTGCTTCATTGGGTTCACCTTCTCTATTATCTCTATTTGATGCAGGAAGATATACATCATCATAATCTTCATTTGTTGTTTATATTTCCCCTTTTGGATTTGAGAGAGATTCATCAATTACAACGTCAATGCATTTAACAATCTTCCGAAGTCTTTTATTGTAGCTTCAAGTCTGCTTTACTTCTAGAAGAGTAACCAAGAAATATTCCTTCATCTGCCCTAGGTTCAAACTTGCCAAGTTTTTCATCATTGTTCTTGATAAAAAAAATTCTTCCAAAAAATTTAAAATGCTTTATAGTGGGAATATTACCATACCAGAGCTCATATGGAGTTTTATCACCGTTTACACGAACATGTGCTTTGTTAAGAATATTTATAGTAGTATGTTCTGCTTCTCCCTAAAATGTGTCAGGTGTTCCTGAATCATCAAGCATAGCCCGAGCCATCTGTTGAACTGTTCTATTCATTCTTTCTGCTACTCCATTTTGTTGTGGGGTACTAGCTACAAAAAACTATCTTTTTATGCCCTGTTGTTCACAAAAATAAAAGAATTCATCTGATATATATTCACCTCCACAATCAGATCTAAGACACTTGATTTTTAGATCTAATTCATTTTCAACCAATGATTTGAAGATCTAAAATTGTTCGAATGCTTGATATTTGTGCTTTAACAACCCAATCCAACACATTCTAGAGAAATCATCAATAAACATAATATAGTATTGTTCTCCACGGGGTGGAATTTTTCTCATGGGTCCACATATATCAGTATGAATGAGTTCAAGAGGCTTACTTGCTGATCCTTCCTTGGCATTAAATTGCACTTTGGTTTGCTTACCAAATTGGAAAGATTTGCATATGGTACTTTCAGGTAGAGTAATATTGGGAAGATCACGAACAACTTTGAGTCTGCTAGATTTTTTGATTTGAGAGAAGCTCAAATGCCCCAATCTTCTATGCCATAACCAATTTTCTGAAGATTTACCCAAGTAGCATTGTTATTTACAGCTATTCAGTACATACAAATTGCTTGGTGTTCTATTTCCTTTTATGATTGTTTTTCCTGTATCCAGATCACATACCACACATTCTTTTGAGCTAAAGACAACTTTAGTTCCTTGATCGCACATTTGACTTACACTTAACAGGTTATGCTTTAATCCATCCACATACATAACATTGTTAGCTTTCACCTTTTCTTTTAGAAAAATAGAACCTTTTCCCTTAATGACAGCAGGAGTATCATTTCCAAAAGTAACATTCTTTTCTCTTTCTAGATCATTGTATGCAAGAAGTTTATTTTTGTCACCTGTCATGTGTCTTGAGCATCCACTATTAATGTACCATTGATTTTCTTCTCCTTCTAAAAATAATGCTATGCCACAGTTTTCAACCTGTAATTCCTTCTTCCTCCATACTTTGGAAGTTGATGGTATATGCTCTTTTGGCTGAATTTTGCTCCTGCATTTAGATTCTTCATAACCAAAATTATTGCAATAAGCACATTCAATTTCATTTTGAAGAGGAGAAAAGTTGTTATATGTATTCTTTTTTATTCCATTATCAATTATTTTCTTTCTTGCTTCTCTAGTCATGATGGTTTTGTATGTAACACATTGAACAACTTTATGACCAAAATTATGACATGAGAAACATTGTCCATTGAAGAAGAAATTTTTGCAATCATTGAACCTTCTATTTGTGTTTACCCATTGGTTGGTATTTCTATGAAAGGTATTCCTGTTAGTGTTATTTGTATTGAGGTGGTCATGATTTACCTATAAATTTTCTTTGTTTCCTTGCTGAGTGGCAGAATGTTGTAGGCTGGATGTAGTTGCTTTTAGAGAGTTTGGTGCTAAAGACTGAGAAGGTTCTCTGACATATCCAAGACCTGTCTTTATAAGAGGATAACATTGTACCTTGATAATTTCATCTAAGGTTTTAGATCATTTAGCAAATCTAAGATTCAAAGTCTTGACTTTCTCAATTTATTTTCTTAGACTTACTACTTCACATTCCAATTTCTCATTGTGTTTCTCCTTTTCTTCAAGCTCATTTTTTAGAGTTTCTATGGATATTTTGTTTTCTTCCAAACATATTTTAAGCTAATTTATTTCTTCAAGAAAATCGTTGTCTTCTAGAGCATCCATAAAAGTATCCTTTTCTTCTCTAGTCTCTTTTTCAAATGCCATGAGAAGTCTAAGATCTTGATCAGATTCTTCCTCACTATATGATAACCCATCACTATATTCATGAGTATAATAACTTTTTCTAGTGCTAAATCAATTCTTATTTCTTCTTGCAACTTCTTTTCCTTTTTCATGTGTTTCTTTATGAGGACACTTAGCAGCATAATGACCAACTCTTCCACAAGAAAAAAAAATTGAAAGGAAGCTTACCTCTGAACCTTCTAGTGCCAAGTTGGAGCTTCTTTACAAAATTTACCTCATCTTCTTCTGAAATATATCCTGATCCTTATGTTTCTTGTACTTATTTTCCTTTTGTAGAGGCTCTAAAGACAACTTCTTTGACTTCAAAAGATCCTCCTTTTCTCATTTCACATGTGGTTAGAATCCCATGAAGTTGGATAATAGTAAGACTTTGAAGATCCTATTTCTCTTTAATAGTAGAAACTTTTGACTCAAATTTTGAAGTTAGAGATCTTAAAACTTTTTCAACCAGAGTAGTGTCAATTATGGTTTCACCCAAGTTTCTCATACGATTTACAATATCATCTAGACGTAAAAGGAAACTGGCAATTCTCTCCTCATTATGCATCATTAGATTTTCATATTGAATTATGAGAGTTTGGAGTTTAGCACTTTTTACCTTTGTATCACCTTCATAGCTTAGAATGATTTTGTCCCATATTTCCTTTGTTGTATTCAACTGTATGACCTTGACAAATTCTGATTCAGTCATACTCCCTAATAGTGCATTGACTGCCTTTGCATTTATTTCATAGTTCTTTATTTCCGTTGCATCTGTTGGAACTGAGGCTGGATGTTGATAACCTCCTTCAACAATAGCCCATACATCTGCTCTAAGAGACTGAAGATAGGATCTTGTCTGTGTTTTCCATAAGATTAAATTATTTCCATTGAAGAGTGGAGGCCTGATAGATGTTGTCCCATCTTGATTGCTCATCTTGGCTGATCTTCCTTCTAGTGGCTAAGCTTCTTCAGAAGGACCCGCTCTGATACCAATTGTTGAGAAAAATACTGAGAGGGGAGTGAATCAGTATTTATAACTCATATTACTAAATTTAATCTTTTCTTTTGCAAAATTCCATACGCAGCTTTTATGAACCAAACTCGCGTATATACGCGGATATGCTGAAATAAACTCGCGTATACTGATATAAATTTCTATTTTAGAAAGCTTCTTAGCAACAAAATTTAAATCAGATTTACCATTTATGCATCAGGTTAGATAATTAGTAAATATGTGCAGTAACAACAGTATAAAACATCACATAAGAGGAACACACATGAACACCAATATTTAAGGTGGAAACCCAATTCGGGAGAAAACCACCACTATTGTCATCTCTGTCTTCAATATTTATATATGGAAAACTATTTACAACATTGCACTGATGCAAACTCATATCAGTATGCAGGATTCTACCTGAAAAATCCTGCAACCTTCATTCATTTACCAGCTGCTACTGGAAGGGAGCTCCAACCCCCTGATCTCATTTACCAGCCACTCCTAGAAGGGAGCTTCAACCCCATGAACATAACACCAACTTCTACTGGAAAGAAGCTTCTACTTCCATACTAAGGGATTCAACCCTCAGACCCACTATAGACCATGTTTCATCAATTTTAATATTGGATCAAACAGCTTCAACACAACCCTTTATCAACAATCATAAACTTTGCCCAATACTTCAATTAGAACAGTGAAAACACTGTGACCAGAACTTCAGAAATAACCCAGACTTCAAAATGGATATGTAGATACAAACTCAACCCTGAACAGTCATTGATTCAAATAACATACGCTACTTTGCTTCACTGAAGCCACGTACATACACGCTTTCTTGCACATCAACCCACGTATACTTCTATGTATTTTATTCTTCAGAAACCCCTAACTTCCATACACGCTTTTCATGAAGTGAACCCGCATATATACACACTTTTGTTGGAACCAAATAGCGTATAGATCTGTAAAAAATAAATTTTTCAGAACTGACTAGACCTATAAAACTTACCCAGATTTATTCATTTTATTTAGCAGACTTGTGCCAATTCTTCATCATTCCTCCAGTAGGTCATTCTAGAGATTCATCATCATCATATCTAGAGATCTTGAACCATCATTATATCCATGGGAACATCATAGATTTAGATCTATCAATTAAGAATAGAGTTCATCCATGTAGATATTCCTTAGATAAATTTATTCATCAACAACCCTTACTCATGCACACCTAGCACTATGATCTTCTTCTCCTTATATAGATTTAGCTTTTACCAATACCATGAGTCAAAACCACTCAACTTCCAATGGTATTCTTATATGGAATCAAATAGACAATGCAACACTCAATACTGTGGCCTAATACCATGGTAATGCCGCTTGGTATCATAATTTTAGAGTGCAAAAGACATACGCGACTTGGAGTGTTTTTTTTTTACATGTATACGCAACTTCTCTTCACAAAAACTACATATATGCTAACCCTAAATGTATACGTGGGTTGCCTTCACAAAATTAGCATATAAATTGCATCCATACATGGGTTGCCTTCATAAAAGTAGCATATACATTGTGACATATTATATTTATCATTTATCTGGCACTTACTGGAATTATTTTCTCTGTCACATCTGAACTGATCTGTAGATACATCATTCTTACATATTTAACACATAGGTTGCTTATCATAGGAAACTCATAAAGTAGGTTTCCATCAAGGACAACTTCATCAAGTAGGTTTCCATCAAGGACAACACATTACATCATATTGCCAATAGAGACAGAATTCTCTCCAAAGCAAAAGATACTAATATTGCTCCATACCCAAAGTTTTTCAACTTTGAGTTCTTCGCTCTGGTTAGTTGACCCTTCATGTTGGTCAACACCCCTTCACACCAATTGAAGATAGTGCCACTGAAGCATTCAACAGCTATTTGCATCTGTGACTTAGTAGCCACGTGTAGAGCTGCACTCCCACATAATCTGGTAACAGTAAATGCAATGACTTTCAGATCAAGATATATAATAGTTTTTATGTATATCTGATTGTCTTTTGGATCAGCTACCTCATTACAAAACTCTTGTTTGTAGCTAGCGATAGGCCAGCCACCTTGCCTACCCCAAACAAAGATATTGGTTCACCTATTTTAGGTAAACCGGTGAGGAAGTAGATATCTTCAAGCTCAATTTATAGCTTATGATCTCCAATGATAAAGCATTTTTTCTGAACGTCCCATTTATTTATAGCCAGCTCATTAGCTCTACCTGTGCCCTCATACCCTGAATGGCCCAAAATTTGTATAAATCACAATCTCTCAAAGTACGCATTATGGCTGGATTAGTCATGGCCATATCATCTACCTCTTCATGTTCACGTTCTCGTCTCTCCAACATTGTGCAATGGCCTACAAATGGATGCATTTAGTGGTTAGAAGCTATTAGAGTAAAAAAAATTATTCATTTTTGAGAGAATTCTTCAATTTCATTTTCTTATGGTGCCCCCATAGTTTTTATATAAAAAAAGCATGGACCCTCACATGCATCCTTCATAAAAAATGTGGTAGCCCGATAATTTTTCTTTAGGAAAATTATCGGGTCCCCAGGTAACCAATGATTGGCCTGCGGACCCCCGTGAGCGAAATTTTGAACCATATTTTGTAATGTTCCCTTTTTGGAATGGCTAGCAATCCATGGCTGGAAAACACATTTTCCATAAATGGAGGCAGCAGGATTTGATACCAAGACCTGGATTCCTTAGATCAATACATCTAAGTCTTAAATCCAAGAGTTGGGACCAAAGAAATCCTTCTAGATTGGTTAAATAGATCTCCCACTACTAGATATCATCAAAAAGTGCTCGGTGAGGGATTGCAACAAATGTAAGCACATTAAATAGAAAGATAGCATTATTTTATGAGCTGTTAGATAAGAATATGTAGATATCCAATGAATAATTTTATAGTAGCAAAGAGAGTACAAGTTCTTAAGGAAACAACCTCTCAAGAAAGGCAATGCAAGCCTCAACAATACATGTACATGGAAATGAAGAAACACAGCTACAATTATGAAACCCTTGGCTATGAGGACATAGTTTATAAGAGGTACTACTCCATATTACATAATAACTAAAAGATATGACAATATAGGGCTCAAATACACTAGGGGAGAAAAGCTCTAACCTTAGAAGAAAAAATACATCAATCCTCCAAAGGATTGGCTGAAATACAAAAAATGACAAAAATGTCGGAGTTGTTGGGTAGCTGCAGCAACTCAAATCTAGAACTCAATAGAGAAGGCTGAATATGATGTGAAATATGAAGTATACCTTCTCCAATGGATCTCCAAAGTGGAATGCTGGTCCATACACTTGAGATCTCACCCTCCAATCAATCTGCAAACCCTCACTGCAGATACTCCATGAAAATAACGCAGTCACTAAGAGGGACTGTGCAGTGAGTGGAATAGAAAATTATGGCCAAGTGCCAAGATCTGAAAATCAGCTCTCAAGCTTCCAATATGATCTCCCAAAAATGGAAAGACTCTCTCTCTAAAAAACAAGAGATGGAAGAGGTGTTGTGGAGTCTCCACTGCAACACCCTACAACATAGTATTATGCTGCTGTAGCAATAACACTATCCTGGAGGAGGATGCTTTTTCCTTGAGCCAAGATATGTGGAAAATGAAGAACCAACCTTCAAGAGGCCTCTCAAGAAGGTGAGGAAATCCTAAACAATAATTTCCCAACAATTCTTGCTAAACAACAAAGAATGCACAATGTCTGAATAGACATAAAATGAATAATCATAAGCATGTGCATGAATAACAATGGCTCTCCTCCTCTCCATATATAGCATGTGAAGGCTCTCTCTCCATGGGCCCCATCCATTAGGGTTTCCTCCGTAAAGGAATATTCCCTTCTCTGTCTCTACGTTTTCCCATGTAGTGCTTTCCACCTCATACCCTGCGCTAGTTGACTTGGTCAAACCTCTTTGCAAATGTCTCTTTTCACACATGGGGGTGTGAAATCTAGTTCCATGGCTGATCCCTTTCCATAATAGAAGGATTTTATCTATTTTTTTATTATCATTGGGCCTCCTTACCCAATTATTCATCTCCTAAATGAATTTAGACAAAAATTAATGTTCCAATTTATTGAAGAAAAATTAGGAACATTACAGTCCTCCCCTCCTAAATGTTGCTTGTCCTCAAGAAACTGCAAGGATAGAACTGGAAAGTCTCCACTCAAGGAATGGAGTCTAAAATTTGATGAGGAACATCTTCCCCATGTGGATCCTCCATCCCCAAGCAATCATCCACACAAAATGAGCCACCTCCCAATAAGGCGACTCCTGAAAATCTCCTTCCACCTCAAGCTTCAGAAATGAAGGTGGGATGAAAATATGAACTTGGAAAGCATCATAGCTTACCCCATGTTGTCCTTCTCTCCACTCATGAAAAGTGTAGAGTGTATGCTGATCCTGGGCTGCAAAAGTATTGCCCTCAAATGGAAAAATGAAGAAAAATCCTCCAAAGAGTTCTCCTTCGACAATGAAGAACAAGCTGGCCCAAAACATATCATCCATGATGAATAGGACATGGTCATCATATAATATCCAAATGAGAAGTTTTTTTTAGGTTTTACATGATTCTACAAAGTAAAAACAACATCTCAAGAGGACACAATGCAGCTTCATCCACTGCAACTTTAGAAAATTACATGGCAAGCAATGTACAAGATCCATCACATCTACTAATGGATAGTAAAGGGATGAATGTAACAACAATACATGATCAAGCACTTTCCCATGGCTGTACAATGGATTAATACCAATCTCATGGCCCACCTCAAAAGAGAAAAAAAATGTGGTTACAGTGGCCATATCTCCTCCCATGCTCCCGTTAGAACATGTAGTGCAGAAAATGTGAGATTTTTTTCCACTCAAGGACACATCCAACTCATGTGCCTCTCTCATAATCATGCTTCTTATAAAAATCTGATCCATATCAGAAAAGGAAGTCATGATCAGCAACAAAATGAAAGAAATAATGTTGGTTTTACATGTGGCTTGAAGGTATCAACACTCTCCCAAGTACATACAGCGCAGTTTTACAAGTTGTTGCTTGATAAAATCACATGGCAAGTTGTTTTGTGTTACATGAATAGTTATGTATGTCATGATAGCTACTGATAAATAGAAAATGGCTGAGTATATCAACTGATCATACATGAAATAAAACACTTGCCCAAGGCCATATAAAATATGGTTGTCTCCATCATACAAGTTGGCCCAATTTTGTCCATGGAGCAATCTGATAAGCTTGCCCTCTTGTAGAGCCATGCACTACAAAATAATGCTAAGAGTATAAAAATCAGCCAATGTAAAAAAAGATTTCTTACCATATACCAGGAGTAAGATGATGTATGGATCCATGAATTAACCCTCCGTAGTTGTCTGGCATGCTCCCATGAAAAGGGATGAACTAGGTGCAGCAAGAAGATACTTCTTCTCATGCTTGGGAATCCAAGTCAAGAAGAATGTATCGTAGATGACTCCATCCACTACCTCATCCATCTCACCTCCTCTTTGTTCATCAAGTGCAACAAATATGAAATGATCCTGGGACCTGTGGGTTATGGATCCACCACACTTCCACTGGGCACACTTCAACCACCGGTTACTGCTCCAAAGAGATAACGTTGTTGGCCTATAGACATAGGCTCTCATCCATATCAAGCTCCATTCTTTGACACGCTATTTGTCAAAGATATCTCTCATAATGCTGCAATATATAAGAAGTCCCTCCCAAGGTGGAATTACCTCTCTATCATCAAAATTCAAGGAGATAATGCCATCTCCTCCCCCTACAACATCATGCAAAGTATGAGAGCAATCTTGCTCTCGCTCTCCCAGAAAAAAGAAAAGGAAAAAAATATTTTGCTACCTCCCCATACCTCCATCATACAAATCATGTAATGAAGACACAATGAATGATATGAGTATCACATCAACACCATGCATCCATACTCTATGCAGCTCAATGATGCCAGTATCCATCCTCCTACTCTTAGGAAGAGTGTTTCCCAAGTGATGACCAAACTCTTTCAAGGGTGACCAACACAACCAAGCCTCCTGCTGCCTGGTATCATAAATTTGCAAGTAGCCTCCTAGCTCCTTGCTCATCAACCACATCCACTCAACCCCTTATGGATGCCTCCTTCTTCTCTTCATCTTGGTACTCCTCCCATGAGGGCTACCATCCTCCCAAATCAATTTCTTGTCTTTGCACTTCATGGGATTTTGAAATGCAATCTTCTCTAGGATCAATGAGACCCTATCAAGACCCAAATAGGTGGTATGCAAAAACCTCCCATCATGATGTGTGTGGCTCAAGGAATTTCCAACACAATCATGAGAGATGTTATCCATCCTAAGATGTCCTCCATCTCCTATCTACTCTTGTGAGAAAGGAAGGAAATCAGTGCACTCCATGGTGTGTTGAAGTGCACCTCTGATGAGATCTCTCCTTGAGACCTCCCTCTCATCAATATTTTTCCAAAACCAATGAGGTCTTGGATATGAAATTAGAAATTCCTCTTTGAGCTGAGAGGAGCTCATTGAGAAAGTGTCATCTTGAAGGGAGAAAGGGTTTCTCACTGCAAGATGTCTACTGTCATCCTTCAAGGCTTCAAACCCCAACCTCCAATGTGATATGCAGTCCAACAAAGGCTCATGAAGATGATGGTTTTTTTCCTCCTTGAAATTTTTCATGTTTCACAGTGCAGTGCAACCAAGCTGCTCTATGGTAGCAATGGGAATTGACCATTGGTAATTCAAAAGAAAATCTCCACAATTTCCAAAATAGGTTGCTGCAACAATAGATTGTGGAAATTCTTTCATACCTTGATGTGCATTTGGAACTTCTTGGAGGGCTGCAAGAGTTCCTTCCTCAAAAGTGTTGGCTGCCCCAACTGTTGATGCATGTGGCTGCTCCTCCATGAGTGTGACAGTGTTATCACAAGGCTCCTCAAGTGGTGATGTGATATTTTCTTTCTTTTCCCCTTCATCATCAAAGGTTTTCATCAACCCTTGGATGAAATTTGCAAAAGGTTTCACCCCTTCATGGTTCAAGTGGCTGCTCCACTAATCATAGGATTCACCCTTTAAATCCAGTGCTGAGATTTCAACAAATTCTTTCTCTATCACAAGATGTAGAAAGAAGAATGCTACCAACTCTTTCACCCAATTTCTTGCAGTAGATGACCCATCAAAGGTAGACAACAGAAATCTGTTACCTTTGATTCCTTTTCTGCTACATGGTCTCTTCTCTTCCTTCAGCTGGATGAAATGAGGAAAATCTAGAGTCTCCTTGAGGCCTCTAATTTGAGATTTGTACTCAACAAGGTAATCACTTAGGATCTGATGATCCAAGTATCTTCCATGCTCAATGTCTTCTTCTTGATGAGAATAGGAAGTGCATGGTACTTCCTCTTCTTCTTCTTCAATCTTCTTGACCTCCTTGGAGAAGTCTCCTCTGGATCTAAACATTGATGAGAATAAACTCATCTTCTTCAACATTCTGATCTTCTTGGGATTAGACTCACAGGCTGAGCCAAGAAAGTTGCTATGATACCACTGTAATGTTCCCTTTTTGGAATGCATAGCAATCCATGGCTGGAAAATGAATTTTCCAGAAATGGAGGCAGCAGGATTTGATACCAAGACCTGGATTACTTAGATCAATACATCTAAGTCTGAAATCCAAGAGTTGGGACCAAATAAATCCTTCTATAGTGGTTAAACAGATCTCCCACTACTATATATCCTCATAAAGTGCCCGGTGAGGGACTGCAACAAATGTAAGCACATGAAATGGAAAGAAAACGTTATTTTATGAGCTATGAGACAAGAATATGTAGATAGCCAATTAATAATGTTATAGCAGAAAATATAGTACAAGTTCTTGAGGAAACAACCTCTCAAGAAAGGCAATGCAAGCCTCAACAGTACATATACATGGAAATGAAGAAACACAACTACAATTATGAAACCCTTGGCTATGAGGACACAGTTTATAAGAGGTACTACTCCATATTACATAATAACTAAAAGATATGACAATATAGGGCACAAATACACTAAGGGAGAAAATCTCTAACCCTTGGAAGCAAAAATACATCAATCCTCCAAAGGATTAGATGAAATACACAAAATGACAAAAATGCCAAAGTTGCTGGGTAGCTGCAACAACTCAAATCTGGAACTCAATAGAGAAGGCTGAAGATGATGTGAAATCTAAATTATACCTTATCCGATGGATCTCCAAAGTGGAAGGCTAATCCTTACACTTGAGATATCACCCTCCAATCAATCTGCAAACCCTCACTGCAGATACTCCATGAAAATAACACAGTCACTAAGAGGGACTGCGTAGTGAGTGGAATAGAATACTATGGCCAAGTGCCAAGATCTGAAAATCAGCTCTCAAGTTTCCAATATGATCTCCCAAATAAGGAAAGACTCTCTCTCTAAAAAACAAGAGATGGAAAAGGTGTTGTGGAGTCTCCACTGCAACACCCTACAACATAGTATTATGCTGCTGCAGCAATAAAATTGTCCTGGAGGAGGATGCTTTGGCCTTGAGCCAAGAGATTTGGAAAATGAAGAACCAACCTTCAAGAGGCCTCTCAAGAAGGTGAGGAAATCCTAAATAGGAATTTCCCGAAAATTCTTGCTCAACAGAAAAGAATGCACAATGTCTGAATAGACATAAAATGAATAATCATAAGCATATGCATGAATAACAATGGCTCTCCTCCTCTCCATATATATCATGTGAAGGCTATCTCTCCATGGACCCTATCCATTATGGTTTCCACCATAAAGGAATATTCCCTCCTCTATCTCTGCGCTGTCCCATGTAGTGCTTTCCACCTCATACCCTGCATTGGTTGACTTGGTCAAACCTCTTTGCAAATGTCTCTTTTCACACATGGGGGTGTGAAATATAGTTCCATGTCTGATCCCTTTCCATACTAGAAAGATTTTATTTATGTTTTTATTATCATTCAGCCTCCTTACCCAATTATTCATCTCCTAAATGAATTTAGAAAAAAATTAATGTTCCAATTCATTGAAGAAAAATTAGGAACATTACATATTTCCCTCCAAAAATAAATTTTAAAACTAAAAAAGAGAATGTAAATGGATGAAAATGAAGAGAAAAGTGTTGTGGATTACCTAGATTCGATGGATTTTTATTTGACTGGTCGGTTCTCCCGATATCACCTCAGGAATGTTTTTTGCCCAAAGCTCTCAACTTTCAACTCTAAATACAAAAGGTAAAATTGACTTTGTTGAGATGCTTTTTATAATATTTTTTGAATAAATAAAATTTTATTTTATTTATTTTCCACTTTAAAAAGTTATTTTTCAAAAGTTTTTAATTATTGGAAACAAATATTTTTAATTTTCAAGATTCTGTGCAGAAAATGGGATTGTCAGGTGAAAAGGGATTATTTTGATGATGAGTATACTTTTATCACTTTTTCGGGCTCTTGAAAATTATGAAAAAGAAAAACCTTGGAGTTCTCTTTTAAGCCCTTTTCATACTCTCTAAATATGAAAAGATTATCGAGTAGTTGACTATTCGAACTCATTAAAGGAAATGAACAATCGTCCCTTCAGTATAAGTTTACCCCTTTTCCGGACTGAGATGGACTATTTACAGAAAGGTATACGTTGGATAATCATTGTCAATAGAGTTCTCTCCTGCGTTATTTTATCCTTTTACGAGCTTGAGAGAATAAATTTACGAAAAAGTACACCCACAAAGTTTTCTTACGTTTTTCTTCTGACTCCCTAAAAATGAAAAACACTGAGTTTCACCTATACTGGACTCATTAAAACTTAACAGTAAAGGAATTGTAAATTAAAAACATGAACAAACCACTCCTTCTTAGGGTTTGATTTTAATACTAAGTTGGACTCATTCGAAGGATGAGCTTATATAACAAGAAAATGTTATCCTCCTCAAGCTTGTCAAAAATAAAGAGGTACTTGCCAGAAATTGTGGGGGAAAAGATAGAAAATGAATCTAGTCGTCACACTTCGTTTCAAAAAGTTGTATACCACTCTTGAACATGACACTTTTGTCACATTCATATTTGGGTTGGGAAAATCCTTTGGCCAAATATTTAATCGAACCACATTGAAAGTCTTCAACCAGTTTCTGGGTATTTGCTTTAGGTCAATCGTCACCATCTGCAAAGTCATTATGTATTGAAGAGATCAGTTAAATAAACCATTCATTGCGAACATTTGTCTCTACTCGCATTGATCATCCCTTAGTCATTCCTTGCTAAAAATTTCTTCAAAACTTGATCTAATGGTTTCGTGTCATGGGCTTTCCTACGACGGGTCACTTTCTATCGAAGACAACTCATCATCTAGAAATTTGATCTAGAATCCTAACAGTATCTTGGGATCTACATGCCCTAATGGAAGGTTTCACGCCTTCGACGATAGGTTGCATCATTGACCTTCGATCGAATGATTCTGTGAAGTGTTTGACTTCAAATCATTCATTCACACTTCATGGATTGTACTGAGTACTTTGAGAACTATTGTAATTATTGGTGGTTTCTCTCACACTTTTTAATGCTTCACATCATTGACTTGTAATCAAGTGGTTTCTACCATGTTCGACTTTGACACAATCAATCGCATGGATAGAATCGTAGTAGTTAGAGAAGCAGGAATCAAGACCCTGGATCTAGTTTCCACCATCTAGGATATGAGGAGTTTTATTATTCATCATACAGTAGACTACTTCTAACAGATGGCTGCGTCCATGCTGTGTCTACTACTTCATGTAATTCTAAAATAATTTCTGTATCAGAACATGTAGTTAGTTTTGACTTCAGCATGGGAATGCCTACCTTAGCGACGATATACATATATATATGCTTGCATTGAATTTTTTTTCAAGCTTCAACCTATGTTCCTGCAACCCGATCCTTGGAATGATAAAGCACTTCACTCTTCAAAACTCTTCAAAACTCTTCAGACTTCGCACTTTAGGGGGAAATCTGTTACACTCAAAATTTGTCACCATGATGTTTAGCTATCTATATGGGTTCATCATTACCTATTTATTACTCCCTTAGAGGTCTAAAAACATAAATTTCCTAAATCAAGTCTTGGAACTGGAGAAAAGCTCTTAAAAATCCTAAAAAACCTAACTCCACACTTTTCCTAGTCATTTCCTGCAGTACCATGGTTTACTGCTATAAAAATTGCGACACATCCCGCACGTCCTACTCATTAAAACTACAGACCCCCATAAAAGGTAAAATAAAGAGAAAAGTAAGTTCTAGAAGCCTAGCTAGTCGAATATTCTCCCAGTTGGGGCCTTCTAGAAGCGCTATATGGTTGAGATTCGCCCCTTCCATTCATGAGCCTTTATCCCTTCATAAATGGAGCTATCCTTGGTTTTTGGAGCTGAAATCCCATGATAAGAGGGCTTTATCCCTTCCTTATTGGAGCTTAATCTACCTCCCTTCTATTATAAATTGAGACCATGTTTTAGTCTCAAAGGTTCTTAGAACTTGGTAGTTTTAAGGTAAATTGCTGAAGAAATTATACTCTCCACATTTGGCATCATTGGCATGAGAGAGATTACATACTCATGGCCATAGTCTTATGTTGATTCGAAGAGTTGGAGTCTTGTCAAACTGAGGAAAACGACTGTTCGGGACCCCAGAAGAACCTGTACAAACATCAAGGCATCAAGGTTTTAAGGTATCTTCTTTTATTCAAAGTTAATACAAATGGATTCTATTTTCTCATTGAGTTGTTCATCTATCTTTTGAATAATTTAATTCTTGGATTCTTTGAGCACTAAGATAGATTATTTCTTTTGAATTATCATATCTTGCAGATGATTTTGATCTTGTTTTCTTGTCTTTGATTACAGATTTACACGTTGGATCAATATCCCGTGGAGCGACTGGATTGAAGACCGAGTAAAGTGTTGGACTTCGGGTAGGAGTATCTCTCCGTAAAATAATTAATAATTCTTAAGCATAATGGTCTAGAGAAAATGGTCTACATTTGTCTATTTGTTTCTAGATATCCTTGGGATATTAGGGAGATCGGTCTTGTCCGCAAGAGGGATTTGTTTGTCTAACAAGGACCTCAGCAGGATAAAGTACAAGCAATTGCTAAACTCCATCTCAATAGGGTCATTCCTAACAATTGAATGTTGAGGTAACCAAAGGCACAATATTTGATTCATTTTCCTGCTTTCATTTAAGATAGACATTATAATTCTCAATCTTAGTTTTAGAAATAGATCCATGGATTAGGACTAATAAACAGATTAGATAGATGCTGTGATCTCCAAAATAGGTCTTAAACTAGCCCTTAGTTTTTGATATGTTTTTATGAAAATTAGATTAGTTTTGGTACACTTCCTTTTCTTCATTCTAAAATACATTTAGATTCACATAAGTATTTCCATAGCTTTATATTAACCATCCTTAGATCTCAAAGAAAAAAAACCCCCCTAAAAACAACATAAAACATAAAACAACAAAGTAAGGAATAGGTTGCTTAAGCACATATGGTGCACCACACTTCATCAATTTACTAGCCCTGGTTGATAATTAATGAAATAAATATAGGACACTAAATTGACTAAAAATTTTTGCGTTGTTGCTGAGGAAGTGTAACTAGGTAGCCTTATTTCTTACATTTAAAAAAAAAAATGATATGCGTAGAGAAAGAGACTCTAGGGGCAGATTCATAGCTAGAGGTAGGAGTTTAATCCCTACAACACCACTCACTCCACCAAGACCAAGAAGTATTACACCACCATCTCAAACTCATATCCCATATTTTACTGGCCATAGACTTACAAAAGTTCTAAGATCATATATCTAGTTAGGAGGATATCCTACTTCATCCACTGAGGCAATCTTAGAGTTATAATATCCTAGGACTCCAACAAAAGGAGTAACCTTTTTCACTTCTACAGTGGAACATATTCTAGCTGAAGAGTTATAAATCCCTAGTGAAGAGGAAGAAGAAGAACCTTTCTTAAACATACCATTGATAGAAGAACCAGAGGAGCAGTTAACCCTGCAGGCTAAACCTTATATCAGCTCTGAAGAATCTATCATGGCAGGAAGAGGAGAAGAAGGAGGAGAGGGAGAAGGAGAAAAATTTTGATGGAGAAAATGTACTATTTGGAGGAGGTAGAGGTAGAGGAGGAGATAGAGGAAGAGGTAGGGGAAATGGAAAAGGAGGTAGAGGTAGAGGAAATAAAGGAACTAAGAGTTGTTTCTGATTCCCTATAGTAGATGAAGAGACAAATGATACCATGAAAAATATCTCACCTTCTGCTCTCCCAAAATTTCATGGATTAAAAAGTGAGGACTCTAAGACCTTTTTATTTGAATTTGAAGTCTTGTGCATAACTTATGATTATTTACAAGATACTCAAAAACTCAAATTGTTTCCTTCAACATTGAAAGGAGTAGCTCTAAAATGGTTCATGAGTCTAATCACTAGGTCTATTAGGACATGGAATGATATCAAGAGAGAATTTCTAGAAAGGTATTTGGACTATTATATACCTGTTAATCACAAGGAGGAAGTGTTTAAGATGATGCAAAAAGAGGATGAAAATTTGGAGGATTTACTTGAAAGATTCAACTATAACATTAAAAGGGAAAAAAATGGAAAATCTAGATTAAGACACTCTAAAAGCCCTTTTTTTGAAAACAATTAGAGATGAATGGATAGATATCCTTAACATGATGGGGAAGGGGGACATATCTCAACTTCCATTACCTGATATTGGGGAACTATGTATTAATCTCTTAAGAGGAAAATCAAAAATTTTGAAAGGACCAAGAGATCCTGCTCTTGTTAGGGTAAACAAATCTACAACTGGAATAGTGAGTATGGAAGAAATTGGAAACATGCTTGATGAATTCAAAACAAAAAATTTAGGGAGTCTTAGTGAACAGATATATGCCCTTAGGTTACAAAACAAGAAGAAATTCGAGACTAGTGCTTTGGCTATTTTCTATCCAAAATGCAGAAAGAAACATGCTTTGAGAGAATGTCCTCTTGAAGCAAAATTCATAGAAACCTGTATGATTTGTGCAGAAAGTCATGAGACTAAGAATTGTCCTTCAATTCCTGGTCTTAAGGTTATTTTTCAAGAAGAAACAACATCAAATCCTATAGAATCTCTTTGTTTTGTCTCTAGAAGACCATGGTTGGGGCCACAAAATCAAGGGTTTAACAACCAAATAAATACTCAGCCCCCAACAAATTGGAATTATTGGCAGCAACCTTGGCCCCAATCTTAATTTCAATCTCAACCTTAGGCTCAAGGAATGAAAAATCCATATGGAATATTTTCTCAATATTATCAATATCCTCCATCATATCCAAATTATCCTCCCCAAAAAATTCCTCAACAAAATCAACAACCTACAATCCAAAACCATAATCGACAACTCTCACTACCATTCCCTTAGAGACCAAATTAGTTACCTACCCAACCATTACCAAACCCCAACAATAAAAATCCTCAGAATACCTATATGATATAAGTTCAACAATTTCCAACTTATATGATTACTCCTCTAGATCTCAATGATGTCCAACTAAGATCTAGTAGGATATTAGAAAGAGGAAGCCTTTTGTAATCATCCAAGAACAAGACAATTATAAGGAAGATTCTCTACATCCCAATAAAATTTTTGAGGAAGAAGTAGCTCTTCAAAACCAAAATTCTACAAATAAAAAGCAAAAGCAACAAATAAATTCAACTCCTGTCATAGAGAAACCATCAGTATCTACTTCTACACCTCATTTTCCTAAAATATTACAAATTGATAGAGGAGTAGAAGAACATATTATGTTGCCTAATTATGATTTCCTAGATGAATTGAAAAATATTTGCATCAAAATCCCTCTGTTAGAAGCCATCAAGGAAATTTCAATTTTAGCTAAAAAAATAAAGGAGTTGATTATGAAGAAACCGAGAAGAAAAATAAAAGAAATAAAAAGAATCTAGCTTGTAGGAAAAATAGCAGACATAATGATGGGAAAAATTTCCATTCAAAAATATTTAGATCTCGAAAGTCTAGTTGTAAAAATAGATATCAATGGAGTTGAAATTCCAAATACATTGATTGATTTAGGAGCAGCAATAAACATCATGAGAAAACAAACCATGGAACAACTTAAGCTTCCTAATCTTCTTTATACACCTACATTACTACAATTAGCAAATAGATCTATAATCAAACCATATGGTGTGTTAGAAGATATTTCAGTGTCTTTAGATTCTTGGGAGTATCGTGTTGATTTTATGATATTAAACCCTAAGAAAAATCTAGGAGGACACCCACTCATACTAAGAAGACCTTTGTTGGCTACAACCAATGCTTTCATTAGCTATAGATCTTGTGACATGTATATTTTTTATGGTAATTCAACTAAGAAATTCACTTTGTATCTTCCAGCAAGAACAATCACAGAGATAGACGACAAAGAATGGATTGATGATGAAGAAGATATATAGCCTCTCTTTACTATTTCAAACATTAGTGAAGATAACCAAATCTTAAATACAATAGAAAATTATGAATCATCTCCAGAATATGAACATGATCAATTTCAAGAAAGATCCAATATTGAATATTTGTCATCTAGGTAGATTTCTCTTTACTCTATGGAAGAATTTGGTAGCTCTATAGTTGAAATATTTCCAGGGAAAACCTTGAACATAAACAATAACTTGGAAAATTTACAACAAGAGAAGCTAATCAAAACATTACGACAACATTCATCTGCATATGCATGGGAATACACTAACGTGAAAGGAATTAGTCCTAATACTTGTATACATCACATTTACATTGAGGAAAATTGCAAACCTATCAGACAGCCTCAAAGAAGGATGAATCCAAATCTTAGGGAAATTGTGAAAGAAGAGTTGCAAAAGTTGTTAAATGTAAACTTCATCTATCCAATTTTAGACAGTCAGTGCGTTTCTCTTTTAGTGATTGTACCCAATAAGAATGGTAAATGGAGGGTATGCATTGATTATCCAGAATTGAATAAAGCTACACTTAAAGATCATTTTCCTTTTCCTTTTATAGATAAAGTGTTAGATACATTATAAGGTAATAATTATTTCTCAATCTTGGATGGTTTCAGTGGTTACAACCAAATTCAGGTTGCACCTGAAGATCAGGATAAAACCACATTTACCTATCCATGGGAGACTTATGCCTACCGAGTACTTCCTTTTGGATTGTGCAATGCACCTGCAATGTTCCAAAGGGCAATACTAGGAATTTTTTCTAATCTAATACATGATTGTGTAGAAGTGTATATGGATGACTTTACAGTTTATGGTAATACATTTGAAGAGGCTTTAGAAAACTTGGAAAAGGTTCTTAAAAGATGTAAGGAAGAAAACCTCTCACTAAGTCATGAAAAATGTTTCATGATGTTTACTGAAGAGATTGTTTTGGGACATCACATTTTAGGAGATGGAATTAAAGTTGATAAATCTAAAGTTGAAGCCATCTCCAAGTTATCAGCTCCAAGTTTCTAGAAGGATATTAGAAGTTTTCTAGGATTCACAGGGTATTATAGAATTTTTATAGAAAATTTCACCAAAATAGCATCCCCACTCTTCAAAATACTCACCAAAGATTGTGAATTTAGTTGGAATCCTGACTGTCAGTTAGCATTTGAAACCATAAAAGAAAAAATTTCTAAATCACCCATCTTAAGAGGGCCTAACTAGAAACTACCTTTTCACATTTCAACAGATGCTTCAGAAACATCTCTAAGAGCTGTGTTAGGAAAAAAAGACTTGATCCCCTATGCCATCTATTATACAAGTAAGAATTTGACTACCACAGAGTTGAATTACACTGTAACTAGAAAGGAATTCTTAGTTGTTATTCATGCTATCAATAAATTCAGACATTACATAATAGGCTATGAAACCTTTGTCCATACAGATCAATATGCAATTAGGTATTTAATGAATAAATCTATTACTAATGACAGAGTTACAATATGGTTATTGCTCCTGCAAGAATTCAACATTATTGTTCTAGATAGGCCTGGAAAACAAAACATTGTTGTTGATTTCCTGTCTACAATTCAAAATATCAAAGATAACACTCTAGTTGAAGATAAATTTCCTGATGAATATCTTTTTGCAATAACTACTCAGACCCCTTGGTTTGCAGATATTTCCAATTACTTAGTTATAGGAAAATTACCTTCACATTTTCATTCTATAGAGAAAAGAAGAATCATTCAATTAAGTGCAATATATTCATGGATTACTAACGAATTGTATAAGATAGGTCCAAATCTCATTATCAGAAGATGTGTTTGAGAAGATAAAATGCCTGAAATTCTTAAGACATGTCATGATGAACCTTGTGGTGGAACTTTTGTTGATAATAGGACAGCCTATAAAATATTTCATCTAGGATATTATTGTCCATCCATCTTCAAAGATGCCAAAGAATATGTCAAAAGGTGTGACAGTTGCCAAAGGGTAGGGAAACCTGCTCCTTCAAATGAAATGCCATTGCAACCTCAGGTACTCATTGAACCTTTTGAAAAATGGGCCTTGGATTTTGTTGGACCCATCAACCCCCCATCTAAAAAATAGAAGTATATTTTAGTATGCACTGATTATGTCACTAAATGGGTAGAGGCTAAAGAATTACCTTTTGCTAATGAAGGATCTGTAGTTAATTTAATTTTTGAGGATATCTTCACTCGTTTTGGTGTTCCAAGAGAAATCGTAATAGATCAGGGCTCTCAATTTACATCAAATATGGTGAAAATGCTTGTGGAATATTACAACATCAAGCACATAAATTATACTCCTTACCATCCACAAGAAAATGGTCAAGTTGAATCTACCAATAAGGTGATTGAAGGAATTCTCACTAAGACTGTTCATCGACATAGAAGAGATTTGGAAAATAGGCTTCCTGAAGCCTTATGGGTCTACAGATTTACATGGGCGAACACAACAGGACATACTCCCTATGAAATTTTTTATGGGAAGCAAGTCATGTTCCCTATAGAGTTTTAGATTAAAACCTTCAAGATGGCAGTCCAATTAGGACTTGATTTATCAGAAGCACAAAAGCATAGACTGGAGAAAGTCAATGAACTAGATGAAATCAGACAAGATGCAGTCTAAAGAACCAGTATAGTCCAACAACAAAGGACTAAATGCCATGAAAAGTATATCAAAGAGAAAAAGTTTCAAGAAGGGGATTGGGCACTCTTGTTCGATTCAAAATTCAAGGATTTTCAAGGAAAGTTTCAGACTCATTGGCTTGGGCCATATGAGATTGAAAAAGTATTTGATAATGGAGCAGTGAAGATCAGAAAAATAGACGAAGAAAAGGTATCTCTTCGTGTGAATTTTCATTGGTTGAAAGTATATCATAAACCACTTTCAAAAGAAGAGTTTGTCAAGAAATTTCAAGCTAATATTGATATGGAATTAGTGAAGAAGAATTCTTCTTAAAAAAAAATTAGCTCTTAGCTTTTATTTTTCTACATTTGATTAAAAAAAACATTAAAAAAATGAAAAATTAAAGTGTATAAGTATGAAAAAAATCAATGATTGGCATACTTATGCAGAAAATACAAGGTGAAAATCAAAGCTCTCTGACATCCTATATTTTCCATTTTTATTTTTTGTAATAAAGTAGTGAAAACTACATTCATATTTTCAATTCATAATCTACAAATTCAGTTTCATTCCATCACACTCCACTGTCATTCCATCTCGTTATACTTTCATTTCATTTTAAAATTCATTCCATAAGTCATATTTCACTTTCATTCCATATTTCTCACTCATTCCATTCATGTTCCATACTTAAAAAAAATAATAATATATTCTGCAGCTAAGTACAATTTGCAGCTAATTTGATTATGTAGCCAGTTCAACAATTCTGACATGATGATTGCAAAGGGACTAAAGGATTATGTTTGAAGGTGACCAAGCTACAAAGGAGTACCTAAGTAAAAACATCAAGCAAACAACAAACAAAAAGGTTAAGTTATGAGATAAAGTGTAAAAATTTATTTTTAATAGCAAAGCTAAAAACATGAAATATGTATAATATGTACATTGATATGTTCCTTTACAACCCACCATTCGAATTGATTACAATCCTCATCATGATATATCTCAACCATATCCCTCATATAATGTTGCATAATGGCCCATCATTAATATCCTTGATTGATGACTAACGGTCATGATCATGACATGACCTACTTGTCTATGTCTCTCCAAGACCATATCATTTACTTATTTCCTACAACTCACCATAAAACCTCCATCAGATCCGTAGCTTATTTATCTCCATCGATTCCTTAGCCAATTCATTTCCACAAAATAGAGGGGTAATTCTGAAGGTTGAAAGCACTCTGCATAGAAGAAGGATGGGTTTGATTGTTAGAATAGAACCAGTGGGGGTAAAATACATGGAAGGATACCCACAGGTTAGAGAATTGCTACAACAAGCTATATGGTTGATGTTCATAGAAAATTTCAATGGTTTTCATAAGGAAATTACAAAATCATTTGCCCCGTCTTTTGATGGAACCAAAGTAGAAATTGGGGACATTAAATTTATAGTGACAGAGTCATTCCTGGCTGAAGCTATAGAACTTCCGAGGCATGGAGAGAGATGGTTCAAGGAAAAATAATTCCATAATGGATAATGGAAGGTGATACTTAAAAACCCAGGTATGGATGTCTCAGTTTTTAGAAAATGAATCCCAAGTACAACCCTTAAAAGAAAATGGAAAAATATGCTTTTGATTTTGCAGAAATTCATAACTTGTGAAGGAAGATTTGGAACCATGTATGTTTATCATATCCGTTTATTGATTAATTTTCTAGAAAATGGTGAAATAAACCTTTCTTTCTTTCCGCTCAATATTCTAAGAAGAATGGCCTCAAATGTATAAAAGAGAATACAATATATAGAGACCACTATGCATCATCATGGCTTGGTGAAAATATTGATTGAGTTTTACTTAAGGAGCATAGGAGACACTTGGGAGGATTTCCTTGTTAGGAATCATTTTGAAGAACAACCAGAGTCACCACCCAAGGAAAATAATGTCAGGAGAAGTAAAAGAAATAAAACTAATATGATTATTGAAAACAGAACTAAAACTTCACTACAGAGGAATGATGAAAAACTAATTTATGAGGAATTGATAGAAATTAGGAAACAAATTAAGGCTAGAGGAAAGAAAAAGAAAGAGAGTGAGGTTACAAATGAAGGGCATGAAATTTCTCCAAAACTAAGGAGGAGCTCTAGACTCTGAGGCATTATGAAGAAGACACTGTCCAAAGGGACAGAGCTCATAAATATAGAAGAGGAAATCCCAGTTCCATCACCTGTTGATAATTCTCCTGTGTAAAGTCCTCAAAACTCTCATGTTTATCATTTTGAAGAAGGTCCCAGCAGAAGATCTCCTGGTATAGATCCATTTTAGCAACAAATATATTATTATGTAGAGTCATTGGAAAGAAGAAGTGCATCAATGAACCAAGAAACGCCTATCAATCCACAAGAACCTCTAATTGATGCTCTTAAGTAGGATATTTATGAATTAGAGATATTGAATAGGCACATCAAGAAGGAGAATGAGATTTTGAAGGAACAAAACAAATTGGAAAATTCAATGCATGATAATACTACTCTGTAGCTAGGACTATTGCATAAGGAAAATTGGAAATTGAAGAAGAAGAACAAGAGATTGAACAGAGCAATCATAAACCTCAAATTCAAACTTCTTATGAAAAGGCCAAGAATGACTTTGACTTCAAAGAGGGACAAAAGAATAATATTGGATGTCCTAGATAAGGTATATAGAAAATGTAGTAGGGGATAAGAACTCATAATTTTGGAAAATTGCATGAGGACATGCAATGATTTTGTAGTGGCGGTATGTTGAACCTCAAGATTACCCTCTCTTTTACAATTTTTCTCACCTCATTCCACCACTTTTCCATAAGATCACAAACCCTAATCAATGAAGAATGCTAAGGTTTTGTCTTAAGGATGCATTTAAATGATTGTCATATTATATTTTCATGATTTTGATATTTGGATAAGTTTTTGCAATTTAGCTACAAAATGCAGCCTATTCTGCAGCTAACTGTGTGTTCCGTAGACACTCTTATGGTTCAGTAGGTTCCAGGTGTCAGTAGAGGAATTGGGCCACATGGGTGTTTCTATAATCTTGCCTACATGGATTCTATCCTACTCACATGGTCCATATCAACATAAAAAGGATCCTAAACTCATGGTCAAATATACAAGTAAAAGTACATTGCCTGCAGCAGTAGGACCCTTGATTTTCTCTTCTTAGAAAATCATAAGTCCAACATTCCTATTTCAATTTCAATTCAAGTTATACACCTGTAGCTATTTTAACTCACAATTAGTTATGTAATTTCTCTTTAAATATTGGTTCCATAGAAACAAGAGATAGTTCAATACAGTTCATATTTCTAAGTGGATACTCTGTTTCTAGACCTTGTTTTCTCATAATAAAGAAGTTCAGTTTGCCAAATGCTTGCTTGATTGCGCCTTTAACAAGCTAGGAGTTCAACCACATCAGTTGCAGAGGGCCCCTGCTTCTTAAGGAGGTTTTTATTTTGTTTTCTAGTTATATTTCCTTTACTCTGTTTTAGCAATTTGTATTTCTAAATAGGCTTATGCTTCATTTCCATCTTTCAAATAGTTTAATGATAAAATACAATTGTGCATACTTACTCTTCCAAAACATTTCATGAAAATAGAAAATCTGTTTTCAAAATTGGATTAAGGATTGAAGTGCTAAGAAACCATAGTTTTTTAGTTTTATTGTTCCTTTCCTTTATTTCCATTAGAACAGAGTTGTCAATTGTTGTGTTAATAGATGTTTATGAAAGCCATTTTCAATATGCTAATCCTACATTAAATGGTTAAATATCTCACACATACAGTGGTTGAAGTTATCTTTCTTATTGTTATTTGCTTTCCAAATACTAAGGAATAATTGATTTCTCTGAAGGCATCTCAAGAGGTTAAACACTTTACATTTGAATGTGGCAGAAAAGTCAATTATACATTAGTTTATTTTAGTTATATATTACATTCTTTTACTTTCAAGACCCTCACTTAATTGTAAACAATAATCTTCCTAAAAATCACTCTAGAAGGAATTGATCTAATCATGTTTTCAGATGAGATGGTTGAATGATTAATGAAATGCAATTTCTGAGTTATCCATTTGCAGAGTTTTCTTAGTTCTTTAGTTCAAACATGTGTAATTAGTTACCTAACATTACTTCAAGAAGATGACTCTTTACAAATTGAATAATTGGATTAACTAAACACATCTTAGATATTTTCATTTTCATTCTCTGTTTTTTTTTCTAGGACCTTAGCAGACTAAAGTACAAGCAGTTGCTAAACTCCATCTCAATAAGGTCATGCCTAACAATTGAATGTTGAGGTAACCAAAGGTACAATATTTGATTCATTTTTCTGCTTTCATTTAAGATATACATTGTAATTCTCAATCTTAGTTTTAGAGATATATCCATGGATTCGGACTAATAAACAAATTAGATAGATTCTTTGATTTCAAAAATAGGTCTTAAACTAGCCCTCAGTTTTTGGTATGTTTTTTTGAAAATTAGATTAGCTTTGGTACACTTCCTTTTCTTCCTTCTAAGATACATTTAGATTCACATAAGTCTTTCCATAGCTTTATATTAACCATCCTTATATCTAAAATAACACCCCCCCCCCCTAAAAACAACATAAAACACAAAACAACGAAGTTAGGAATAGGTTGCTTAAGCACATATGGTGCACCACACTTCATCAGTTTACTTGCCCTGGTTGATAATTAATGAAAGAAATTTAGGACACTAAATTGACTAAACAATATGCAGGGTGGATTTCTCCAATGAAATCAAGGCCCCATTTTTGAAATGGCACTTGCATGGATATAGGCTGCAAAGGCAGCGGGAGCAGCTTCCTCTTACCTTGAAATATATGGCATTCATGACTACTCATCATGGTTTTGTACAAATATGTAAAGAGAGTAGGATAGTAATAAGCTCCCCTCAACACCTTATTTTATGTAGTTTTTGAAAACAAATGACCTCCACAATATCCCTTGTGGAAATTAGTCATTACCTCCTCGGCTTCATTTTCCACCAGACAGTTTAGCAAGACACCTCCTGGGTCTTTCCAATATAGAGCATTGTCTGAAATGCAGTACTTAGAAGCTTTCAATTTTAATGATCTACCCTTAATTTTAGACATGTCAAGTGGAGTATTAATATGTTGAAGAACATAAATGATGTCGGCATATGAAGGAGATGAGAGAAAAAAATCTGATACTTGCATGAGTGAGCCATCATCTTCTTCTTCGGACAAAACTGAAATGAAATTGATCTCAATTGCATGTAAATTGGATTCAGCCATCAACTTGGCCAATAATTTACCTTTGATTAGCTTTTAATCTTGATCTCGAGGTCATACTCTAATATAGCTTCTATCCACTTTCCTCTTCTGTCTTCTGGATCATTTTGCATATGTACATCCTTCACTGCATTAAAGGCTTGGATCTCCTTCTTACTACATGGAAAATTTATTTCTTGAATAGCCTCAATATGGGAGGGATCAATTCGGATACCATATTTGTAGATGATATGGCCAAGAAGCTTGCCCTTCTCCATGGAAAAAAGACTCTTTTTGGGATTAAGTGAAATCCCAAACTTTCTGCACTTCTCTTTCTCTATTGATGGTAACAATATTGGGTTAATCCTTGTGAACTTTTGTCTGAAAGGATTTTGATCAGGCTTGATCAGAATTGTATGCTGGATGATATTTTTTTCAAATACTTTTAGATCTACATAGTCCCAAGAAAATACATCATAAAATTCGGATAACAAGGCTATGTATTTAGATTTGATCTCTAGATATAAGGACTTGGAAAACTTAACCAATTTGGGATTGTTTGTTGTTCCAATATTCACATCTTTGACACCTTTCTCAGTAGGAACCATGGTTGGATTTTTGGAAACATCAAATTGATCAAAAAACTCCTCCAAAGGTACAAGACCCCTTGGAATGTTATTATCTTTAAGCGGTAACACATCAACTTGAGTAGCCTCGATCACTTGATCATCTTTATCATATACTTAATCAATATAAGAGATTTGAAACTCACCTTCCATTTGAAGAAAATTATTCACCTGTTTGTCATCCCAGAAAACTTGCCAATAACTCAAGTTATTAGGGACATTTGTTTGGTGTGTGACATGAATTTCAAACTTCCTATTAAAGAATATTGGAATCTTGAAGTTACTTGCTGCTGTGGAAAGTGAATCTACCATAAGAATCTAACTTCTTGGAATGAATGACAATGTATATTCAGGAAAGTTTTTGAGAATGTCAAGTACAACACTTCTATATGATACCATCCTTGGATTATTTGCTTGGTATTCCCCTTTTACCTATTCAATTATAAGCTCAGAGTCACCATAAACATAAATTCTCTTTGCACCTAAATTTTTCATAATTTTGAGGTCAGTGATCAATGCCTCGTACTCATCTTCATTATTGGATAAATGACAAGCTAAATTATAGGAACATAATCTCACATTTTTTGGAATTTTACGTGATTGATGAATTGGGCTACGGATCTAGATTCTGATGCCTACCCCATATTTTCCCAAGGTACTGTCAAAATCCATGGTCCAGAGACCATTCTCATCATCACAAAGTTGGAATTTTGCAATCTGATTTGTTTCTTCATTTTGGGCCACTTTTTCAACCTATTTAGTTCCTTTTTTTTATTTTTTTTATATCTTCTCTGAAGTACTAGGTTGATTTCCTTGTCTTTCATCCAAAACTCTCGGACACTATTTGTAATTTATGGAATTTCCTCAAATTCTATAATTTGAATATCTAAATAATCAAAACCACTATCATTAAACGAAACAAAGGACTCAATATCAGTATGTACAAAATTTATAGGGTGATTTTTTGGTTTCTCCTTAATGGTGATCATATACTTCATTTTTGTCTCCCGGTACATCTTCCTTAGTTTCCAAAATACTAGGATGGTGGCATAACGGAAATTGAATTGCAGAGTACCTCTTAAATTTTCTCACCATGACCTTGACAACAACATTCCATACCACTACGCCCACGTGGTGTAGAATAGTCGGTGATGGGGTGCACTGTTAAGGCACTCCGTTCTATAAGGTCACCGGTTCGAAACCCGTGGGTGGCATGGGAGGAGAAAAAATGGAAAAAAATTAGGATTAGTTTGAACAAGAAAAAAAAAAACATTCCATACCACAGAGGTATATCAGCTACTACCACATCCATTAAGACATTTTTACCAAGAATTTTCTCAAGTGAAACTACCAAGTCTTTTATAATATCGAGACAATGTACTCTACCAAAATTAAAAGAGTAAATATCATGGTAAGATCGGGCTATGTCCAAGCCAAATTTTTCCATTATGGCCTTTGGCATCAGGTTATGAGAAGCTCCAAAATCAATAATGGCATTATGGAGGATACATTGATGAACCCTCAAACTGAGATAAAACAGGGGAACTTCACTATCTTCTAGTTGACCATCTATGGCTACACCAAAAAGGAGCTCAAGTTGATCATTTTCAACATTAACCACATCTGACATAGGATATACTTTAGCATTTTATCAACATGATATTTGTATTGGTTATTTTTGACAAGCTCGGTTAAGGGGATAAAAACTTTCAACTTAGAGATTTCATTTTCTAAGCTAAACAGATTGGTTTGTTTATCTACCTCTTTTACAATAGTATCCCTCTTGTAGAGCTGGTATTTTGTTGTAGATTCCTTCTTTTGAATTTATTTCTCTTTCTTTGGTGTACTTGTAGATGCTTGGTTATTCTTGGTCTAATTTGTAGTTGTAGGCTCCTTTCCCTTGTTTTGAATAGCTTCGAGATTTTGCTTGCGCTGAGTATCTTTTTGTTGAGTTGTCCTCTTCTAGATAGGAGTGATAGGAAAATCTTAGTTTCTCATTGAATACTGTCTTTTCTATGATCTGAGAGCATTAATATAACCCCATTGATGTTCATAGTATTAGACCTCGAAATCATCAAAATTTGCAAGAATATAGTCCTCATCTTTCGGTAATTCTGTTTTCTTAATGTATTCCTCATTCTCTGTAAGGAAAATATGTTGTCCATATTCTGTGAATAAATGATTCTCTTCCACAATATATTATTCCTCTTGAACCCCTTGAGCATAAATTTTATACAAAGGAGTGTGGATCTGCTATTTTTTTGGCTGCTCTAGAGCTCTTTGTTCCCTCTATTTAATCCTAAACTGAGACTATTGTTGCTGACCTCGTAAATTAGGATTTTGAACATGTGTTTCGGGTTGCCTTTCTAAAATATAAATTCTATGCACCATTCTCTCCACAGTACTAATTAGAGTATCCAATTTGGCATCATAGGATGTGTATGGTTCTTCCTTGATTGTTACCTTTCTTTCATCTTTGGTCTTTGACTTTTTTATTGTTAAATTTGCTTCGACACTAATTGCATTTTTCTGCATCTCCTCAAGTTTTGCAGGGCTTATCTCTCAGAGATTATATGCCATATTTAGATCAAAATCATCCTGATAGTGCAAGAGAGCCAAACCTGGAGGAGGCTTGATATCATTGGGGATTGAGTTATATACCCGATTAAAGCGAGTAGTAAAATCCTGAACAGACTCATTAGGATTTCTTTTTAAGTTGTCATATTCAGAAAGAATATGAAGTGGATTAATTTGTACTTCTCATATATATATAAATGCATCAGTTAAATACTCTATATTTTCTATGGAATGGGTAGTCAAAGAATGAAACCATGTTCTTACATCCCCATAGAATATTTGGGCAATTATCATCATTTTTGCATCATCGACATCAATCTCTTCTAAATGAATGAAATCAGTAACTTTCAGTAGGTGTTGTTTGACACTAATCTCTGAAGTTTCGTCAAAGAGAGGAATTATTTAACCATAGACCTATGGTAAGAGTGTAATTCAATGTGGTAAAACTAAACGTGCATATCTCTCCATGAACCTTGCTAAGTGTGGTACAGGATTAAAAATGGGAGGGGTAGACTAAGAAATATTATGAGGAGGAAATGACATAGAATGGATGGAAGAAGAGGTAGAAACTAAGTGAGATAGTGTTGGAGTAAGAAAATACTCTTCCTGATACTGGAAGATATCTTTCTCAGATTTATATTGGAGTTGGTTGGCTAATTTTTCAAGTTTATCAAACTGACTCCATACCTTCCTATCAAAATCTGACTCAGATTTGGATTCTTTAGATAATGTGCTATCTTTAAGCTTTATGGAATCAAATATTATTTCAGATAATAATTTAACTTTAGAAAACCTCAGGGATCACACATTATTTCAGACAAGGGAGTTTCTGACTTTGATCTAAACAGAGATAATTCAAATTTTATATCGAATGGAATATCTTCAAGGGATAATATTTTTGCAGGTAATGATGTAGACCTTACCAATGAAGATGGAACAAAATGAATCTCTAAGTGCTGAGATCTCTAAATTTTTATGAGTTTCTCTGGATCTTCAACTGGAGAAGCTGGATGTGGATTAGGGTTTGATCTTGTATATATTTTTTAAGCTAAAATGTTCTTTGTTTTATGCACCTTTTCTCTCTACAACTTTCAATCAACCTTCACAAACACGAGGGCCTATCACCCACATTCCTAGAATTTGATGAAAAGTAATAGTGCACCCAAGGAATATTTGTCACTTAATTCCCCGGAAATGGTGCCAGAATGTTAGCACTCCACCAGTTCTTTGAAAGATGAAAAGGAGACTAACAAAGGTAACTACAAACCAATTTGACCTAGTAGCTAGCCCTGTTAGGTTGAGAGGGCTCTCTAAATGAGATCACAACCAAGTATTGAATGTGACATGAAGGATATTAGGCTAGATATGATAGGCTCAGGTAGGTTTTAAGAAATTTAGGGTTTGATGTTGGATCAGGGATAAAACCAAGTATCTAGGTCTACGTATCAAAGGGTTTAGAGCTGCAAAGATATAAAGGAGCAAGGTAGAAGTGGATCCATGATGGATTTAAAGTTTTTTATGTATGGTGGTCAGTCTGAATAATTATATGGATTTAATGAGCATGTTCATTCATGAATTCATTAAATGGGAATCATAAAACACAATATAACATTTACAATAAACAGAGTTAAATCAATAGAATTATGCCTATGAACTGTAAGGAAAGACACTGAAGATACAAGATATGAAAGAGGAGCTATATATCATTCAATGAAGACTATAAAAGAAAAGATAAATGATCATATACTCACTGCACATGAATTCCTAGATAATAGATGCAACTCCATCCTATGATTTCTGAATAAGAAAGTGAAAGTACAAGCTACAAAGATTACAATCCTCTGATGTTGAACTAGTCAAATTACTTTGAAAATGATAGATATAAAAAAAAAAAACATCTCCCCTCTCTTGGGGGTCAAATCCATCAATTGTGGAGCTGATTACATGATAAGCTCAACAAAACCTTAATGTCTAGTGGAGGTCTACCAATTCACCTTGTCATAGGAAAATAGATACATTTGACCAAAATTACATTAACAAGTATGTATATAACCTATTTCACTATTTACCATCTCAATTACACCTCATGAAATCATCATTCATCAATTACATAGGTCAAAAATTCAAAATAGTTCAAACAACCTGTAAAAATAACCTTCTAGAGAAAGCGTAGAGAAATCTGTAGAAAGCGTAGCGAGCTCAGAGAAGGCATAGGGAGGTGAGGAAAATTCATTTTTGGAGGTCTTCCAGGTGTCCAAATCATGATTTGAGAGATGTTATGGAAAGCTCTAGATGTTTACTATATGATATGCTTATCAAGCACTCAAAATGTGTCTCCTAGCCCTCCAAAAAATCATTCTTACAAGAGTACTCAGAAAGCATAGCGAAAGCTCCAAAAATAGGGAAGAAAGGTGATGTTTCGCATGTTTTTTGGCATTTTAACCCCCCAGAACTGGTTTGCATGGCTCAAACGCTGAATCAAATTGATGTAATCATCAAGAGGAATCTAAAAATTCTGAGTTTTCCTGCAATGGACCCCCCCAAAAAAAGCATAGCGTGGCCCGCGCTATGCTTTTTCCAGTATGTCTCGTTTTCTGAATTTCCAATTTTGACCAAAATTTATCAAAAAATAAAATTTTCTCCAAAACTCCTCAAAATTCGTGTAGAGGTTCCTCATAATGTATTTTATGCCACTAGGGAAGTATCAGCAAGAATCTCCAAGTTTTCCTTCTCCTTTTGACTTTTTTAGGGTTTCCTTCAGTTTGGCTTGTAATTGTTTGACTTTGAAATTGCAAATCCAATATCTTGCATAGTAGTGGTAAACAATGTGTTTTTGCATATTTTTGTCCCTGTTGGCCTTGCAAAGGAGCTTCTCCAAGTGAATATTGAATTTCTCAAGCCAAAACTCCCTGTTTTCATTGATTTCGATAATTATTTCTACAAAAATCAACTCTTCATCTGGTGGATTTTGTTCTCTTTCTTTTTGCAATGATCTTATGAGACCCATGGTCCTTGGTATCTTTCTTGTCACCTGCTCTTGATTCTTCTATGACTCCTTAGTATCATCCATTGATTTTCCTTTCACATCATGCATACTAACCTCAAACTAACTTTTATCTAAAGACAATTTCTTTTCCTTGAATTGGTTGTTTTCTTGCTCTAGGAAGGAAATGATGAAATTAGCCCTTGCCAAGTTGTCTTGGAGTTCCTTGATCTGAGAATATTTTTCTTTGATGACCCTCTCTAGGTTTTCATGATCTTCACTTGCCTCCAAGTCTACTAAGTCAAATTCATGCTCCTCATCATGCATATATGTGTCATGTGGTGATGGTAATCCATGCTCTGTTGATGCGGGCTTGGCCCCTTCCTCAATCTAAGGAGGAAAAACAAGCCTTATGCCTCTTTGGTATGTTTGAGTGACCTCAATATTCCTCCTCACTGAAACTATGCTAGGTGAGCCAACCTCCACATTTCTAGATGGTGTTGAAGGTTCTGATGGTGCTGATGGAGAACTAGGGATAGTAGGCTGGCTACTAGAAGACAAAAAGACATCTGTATGCATGAAAGTTTCCCAGGTGATTCTCTTATACTCAATTTGGTGTAAAAAAATGATTTTGATCAGAGCATGGTGGAAGAGGCTACTTTCAAGACTAATCTGCTTATGCTGGACCTTTTCTGCCATCTTTGCAAAAATTCTATAGAGATAATAGGAAAAATTGAGTGGCTTTACCACTGTGAAATGCATAAGAAGACTGACATGATACCCATATAGTCTAGAAAATCTCCCCTCACAGGTGAAGTACTTCATCATGATCTTCATGAATGGTGTATACTTCTCAAGGAGGCGCCCAACCAGAAAAATCTTCTTCATGTGTTGTTGATGATTTCTTCTGAGATAGGGATGATAATTTTAAAGGGCTAGATCTTGGTTCTTAAACCATTTTTCACCATGATTGGGAATCCATGTGGCCTTAACTATTATATCAGTTGATATGGTTAAATTAACCCCTGCAATTGTTACTTTTTCCCTTTTGAGTTGAGTGGAAAACAATTTGGTCAATGTAGCATTGTATTTGACTTTCTCAACTAATTCAGAAAAAGGAAGACACCCTACTTCTTGAAAACAATGCTTGGATAATGGTGTAGACATCATTTTAGGAGTGGTTAAGGGCTCATGTTTTATCACCTGGCCTCCTTTTTGATAATATTTCTTCTCCTCCATTTGGTTGTTTGCAAGGGGAAAAACCCTAATAAGACAAAGCAGGGGAAGGGAGAAAAGGGATAGAATGAGTGGGTTAGTGATCCAGATTTATGAAATAATGCAATAAAATACAGAAATATACATGAACACAGAGAAGAAAAAAATTAATACTTCATTTCATTAATATCAAATAACATAAATATGCTTACAGACATAATGGAAATAAACTAGCTAGGGCGTTGGTAGGTTATCTCTGAGAAGAGATGTGGTAGCTACATGCCTATGAACTGTGTTACAATGATTCTCAAGGGCCTATTTATTTTTAGAAGCAATGGAAAACCTAAACATCCAAAAACATAACCCTAGGAGATGAAGCGCCAAAACTATGGGCCCCGTTTGGGTAAATTGGTACATCAACTACCCGGGGACATAACTTTGGCATACGATCTTTGTTTGACGTGCACCATACCTCATTAGAAATATATATCTAAGGACTACAACTTTTAATGTAAGAAAAATCGGTCCATGAAGCCATTTTTCTCCCAATTTTCCCAAAATAATGTCGTTTAGGGCCTCAAAATGGCTTCGAAAATTCAAGACCCAGAAAACTGCTACAAATAGTAAGTTGTGTTGAAATTGAAAAATTGAAAGAACCGTTGGTGAGGGTTCAAATGGAATACGTGGGTGGCCACCAATATCCACCTAGATCATTCCTCCCTCCTTAGGAAGCAATGGTCCCCATTGCGTTAAGTTCCTCCATGAGAGGCAAATTTTGCTAAACTTGGTATTGGATTTGTTGAGGATGTCATGGACCTGCTGGCAGATGTGCTGGATGCATTCAATAAATTTTGTTGCTATAGATAGTACATGTGCGGATTATTTTTGTGTAGTCACATGAGGTATGGAAACATCAGGCGACGTTGTGCCGGGGGTCAGATCAATGGAGTGCTTGTCCTGACAGTGTAGAGGAACATGTGTCGACGTTTCAAATCCCAATGGGGGTCCATCATCAGGACTTTAGAATGAAGAAATTTAGAGAAGGGTTTCAGACCATTAATAGAGATAAATTTCTTGAAAAGAGCCAACCAAAGTTTTTGTAATTTGTATTTTCTTTATTAATTTTAATAACTACATTTCTAATTTAAAAAAAATTATTTTATTATGGGTAATAATTAATAAAATCAAAGTTATATAAAATAAAGAATTTAAGATTTATTTTAATTACGCCTATTTAATTAACTAATTATTTAGTTTAATTATGCCTATTTAATTTTCTAATTAGTTAGTTTTATTATGCTTATTTAAGATACTAATTTACCAATAGTTTACTTTATTTGGTTTAATTCATTATTTTATTACAATAAAGAATTAAGATTTATTTTTATTATGCTGATTTAATTTACTAATTAGTTATTTTAATTTTTATTATGCCTATTATTTATTTTATTATATAGTAACTAAATTGGTTAATTTAATTTTAAAAAGATATATTTAATTTATTATAATTTAATTCGGGATTTATACTAGGTTTAAATAAAATATAAATATATATAAATAAAGGAATTAATTATTTAGTTTTATTTTTATTTATGAATATTTAATTAATTATGCTTATTTTAATTTACTAATTAATCTTTTATGTTAGGGAAAAAAAATTAGGGAAATTTTTATAGGAATATAGTAGAAACTACTAATAATTATTGATTAATTAATTAATTTTTATTTTAAACAAAATAAAAATCAATTAATAGGGATAATTATTAGAATTTTAAATTATTAAAACCAAATTAGAATTCAAAAGAGGAGGAACATACCTGAGATTTTATACTTGAAAAACTATACCTTGGAGGATGGCGTCTTGGAGGAACAGATTTGTCGAAGAAGAGGTCGCAAAGTGTCACTGATTTCAACTCCCCCATCCCTATTAAGATTATCTGGATGCTTTATAATCTCAAGGGCCTCTCTTATTTTTCTTCTTTCATAGTGCTCTTTTCTCGCAATGATCCTTGCATCTTCAAGATGTACCTGATGTTTGGTTTTCTAGGAGTGTTCTGCAAGGGCTTAGGTGTGCGATCGTTCATACCTGATATCAGCTCCATGCTCTTTAAGTCATTTCTGAAGTGAACGCCCGGTCTCACCAGTATAACTTTTCCCGCATGAACAGTCAATCTTGTACACTCCTTTGAGTTGTTCAGGGCTTATGCCATCTTTAACTGATCACATCCTCTGCCTAATAGTCCTTGGTGCTGAAAATTGCGTGAAAATATCGTTCCTTCTTAGAACCTTGGCGATTTTATCAGTAACACCCTTAATGTATGGTAGAAAAACCCTACCCCCATTTTCTTGAGGTTCATGGTGATTCTGAGGTAAGATCGAACCCTCAGCTCTTTTTAGGGCTTTTTTGATATCTCTTTCTTTATAACCTAAATCCCTAAATACATATGACAGGTGACTGATTTATTCACTTAGGTGTTCAGCATCAGAAATCCTCATGGCTCTGACGGCAAGGGTATTAAGGACACCAAACTTTTGAGATGGATGATGGTAGGACTCAGCATGGTGATAGCTATCAATATGGGTTTTCTTTCTAAACACCTGGTGACCTAGAGTTCCATCCTCATTCCCAGTGAAAAGAACATCCAAAAAAGGAATGCTCCTATTTTCTTCAACCTCCATAGTGAACTTAATCTTTGTGGAAATGGAGTTAAGGTGATTAAAAAATCCTTCAAGATTCTATTTACCATGGGTCCACTTTATGTTGGTGTCTTATACAAATCTTTTCCACCAATATGATTTTAAGGGATATGAGGCAAGGGCCTTCTTCTCAAAGTGTTCGATGTATAAGTTGGCGACAATAGGGATAGCGGAGATCCCATCGCGACACCTGATACTTGATCATAGAATTACCCTTGGAAGCTGAAGAAACTGGAGCATAGGAAAATCTCCGCAAGCTTGCCTGTTCCTGGATCAGTGACATCTTTAATGACTTGAATTGCCTCATCTAAAGGAATCTTAGTGAATAGTGATACCACGTCAAAACTAACCAAGATTTTATTTTCTTCAACCTTCTGATCCTTAAAGAGCTTGAAAAAATCGCTTGAGTCCTTTATGAAAGAGTCAATATTCCCAGCAAGAGGTTTCAGGATCTTGGCAACATATTTTGCCAGCTCATAGGTGGGGAACCCTATGGTATTAACAATCAGTCTAAGGGGGATTCCTTATTTATGAATTTTGGGTAATCCATAAATTCTTGGCATGACCTCACAAGAAGGGGTCAATTTCTTTTTTTAATTTGTCATCCAACCCTGAATTTTTTATTTCTTTCTTGACTTCTCTTAATACCTTGGGCATGGGGTTGGAGTTAATTTTCTTGTAGCTGCTACAATCTAGATGTTCATTCATTTTCCTAATATAATCAACATTATCTAAAACAACAACATCACCTCCCTTGTCGGCTTTCAGTACCACAATGTTATCATTATTGCGAAGAGATTTGAGAGCAAAAAATTCTTCCTTAGGTTGCTCTTGGGAGTTCTGGTTTTTTTCAAAATAAGGGAGCATTCTTGTCTCAATGCCTCTTTATCATCAAGAGCTAAACCTCTAATCCCTTCCTCGATGCTACACAAAATGCTTTCATTTGGGATGCCTTTGGGAGCAACCGCAAATCCTAAACCCTTTCTAAGAATCTTGATGGAATCCTGCCATAACTCTACAGAGGATAAGTTAACAACTTTTTTATTTTTGGTAGTGGGTGATGTCCAAGTTTCTTAATGGCACCGTTATTTAAGTTATTGTTGGAATCAGTATCGGTGAAAACCTTAGGACCCTCCCTCATATTATCTTTCTTACTGTGAACCATGTTGGTTGAAGTAGAATTTTTGGAGCATGGCTTGTAATTATTATTAAAATTGCAAGGCGGGTCATTGTGGTTCATGTCACTTTTATTACCAACTTTAAGATGCGAAGATTGATGCCCACTATCAACCTAGAGCCGGCTTTGACACGTATTCGTGTCATCATATTTGACCAGAATATCAACAAAGATGTCTTCGGCACTATTAATAAGAAATGAAACCTCAACATCATTCTTAATAAATGAATCACGATTGATTCGATCCTCATCGCATAGTTCCAAGGCGGACACACTATTTTTCTACGAAGGGTTGACTACTGAAACAGCAGTACCCAAATCACTATTTTGCGAAGGGTTGACTGCTGAAACAGCAGCACCCAACTCACCAACATTGCTCCACGATGAATCAGTAAATCCGACACGTCCTTCAACCACCGATTCTAAGGCATATGAATAACTATCTGCAGCTTTTTTGCCACTGATTGATATAGAGTAACCAGAATTAACATTGCTAGTTCGAAGAATCACTGGAGATAGCATCTTGGGAGAGGATGCGTAATCATTAAGAGAGAGCAGATCCTTGAAGTTGTACTAAACTAGATTCTTCAACATCGGAACAATCGTTGTGTCATGCATGCTGATATCAGTCAAGCTGGTTTTCGTTGAACAGCCATTGCTGCAACTTTCGATCAACCAGCAACTGACATTGTCATTGTTCTCAAAACCAACTTCGTCAACAATGTCATGGGGAGTGGTAACGTTCTTGCAAACTTCTGTGATTTCCTGCTAGGTTTAACAGCTAACGTAGTCAACGTTCTCAAAATTCCTACTACCTGCATCACCCGAGTTGCAATCAAAGGTGTCATGGGAACCATTAACGTTCCTGTAGGTTTCAGAGCATTCCAAGCTACTCGTGAAGCATTTTTTGAACAAAATGTTGTTGGTGCTACCTGAATCAAAAACGTCTTCCCTCCTAGCTTTGGAGAACCTCATGTTTGACTGTACCTGCCCATCTACAACTGAACCAAACTAAAATTTAACAGTGTCAGAGACATTGATGTCACTTTCGGCCAATTTCTTGATTTTTTTCAACTTTCTAGCATGTCTGTCTCTTAATAATTAAACTAAATAATTAGTAAATTAAATAAGCATAATAAAAATAAATCTTAATTCTTTATTGTAATAAAATAATGAATTAAACCAAATAAACTAAACTGTTGGTAAATTTGTATCTTAAATGGGCATAATAAAACTAACTAATTAGAAAATTAAATGGGCATAGTTAAACTAAATAATTAGTTAATTAAATACGCATAATTAAAATAAATCTTAAATTCTTTATTTTATATAACTTTGATTTTATTTATTATTACCCATAATAAAATAAAATTTATTAAATTAGAAATGTAATTATTAAAATTAATAAAAAAAATACAAATTACAAAAACTTTGGTCGGCTCTTTTCAAGAAATTTATATCTATTAATGGTCTGAAACCCTTCTCTAAATTTCTTTGTTCTAAAGTCCTGATGATGGATCCCCATTGGGATTTGAAACATTGACACGTGTTCCTTAATACTATGGATAATCCGGGAAGCTCTTTAAGAAATGATCACCACAGGAGTTTAAAAACCAAAAAGTGTGGAGGAACCACTGTGGGTGAGGAGAAAATGTCTCTGTATTCCTCCATGAATTTTTCCATATGCTACAGCCCTACAAGGGAGCCCTCTTTTGAGGCTATGGCCACAATATTCTTCTTTTCCTGTGAGCAAGTTGTAAGGAAAATAAATTTCCTGGTTTGGGAAATAATTTTACTACATTGTTTTGCAATATTCAAGGAGATGGTAGGAGGTGGTACTACCTTTGGTATCCTGTACAAATTTATTTCCAAAATTAATAACAATAGAATGAGGCCTAGACTCATACACAACACATTGCCTCCACAAGTATGGTTGGCCCAATAATACGTCAGCTGCATCAAGAGGAGCAACATCACACAATACCTCATCCGTGAATGGCTTGATGATGTATGGAAGGCAGCATTGCTGCCGGACAAGGATATCTCTCCCTAGGTGAAGCCACCCAATGGTTTATGGATACAGGTGTGCTATGGTTGGTAGGTCGAGCCACTTCATGACCTCTTCTGAAATGATGTTCTTTTGCCTTCTTCTATCAACAATAAATTGCAATGTAGAACCCTTCACCCACATCTACGAATGGAAGAGGCACCCCCCCTCCTCTAGATCCTCCCTCTGGAGCTTGGTGGTGGAAACAATGGAAATGGTGTCCAAATCAATGATTTTCCTCCCTTTTTCATCTCTTTTGTCTGGTTCTAGCTCAGGATCAAAACATGCATCTCATTCGGGTGCCTTCAGTTTGGCCACCAACGACTGTTTGGCCTGACACTCGTTTGCGCTGTGAGTGGGGTTGTTATGAAATTCACACCACTTCCCTGTGTCCTTTGGATTTGTGGTGGTGTTCTGAGTCACCCCACTTTACATCTTCCCCCTGTTATGTGGTTTGGGGGTGTGTTTCCCTGGCTTCAGATTCACAGATCCAAAGTCTCGCTTCTTCTTCTTAAATTTCTGTCCGATCTTGGCGGCATTGCAATATGTTGTGCCAAGTGAGGTAATGTCGAGGAAATCCATTTCCTATTGAATGTTTCTATGTAGAAAACTGTGATACTTGAGCACCAAATGTTTCTCTGAATCTTTAATACCCAACTTTGTGCACAGGGTATGGAACAAATTAGTTAGTTCCTACACATCTTGATCCCTTTGTTGTTGCAACGTGGTCCATTGGATGTACTTGTCCTCATAGCTCCCCACAGGGTAATATTGTTCCTTGATGACATCTCGAAATGAATTCCAAGTGGGTGTGACTAAGAATAGAGAGGGTTCCTCGTGTAATTTTTCTCACAGTAGGTCTCCCACCAGTCTTTAACATGGGTGGTGGCTTTGAGGAGTGCAAAAATAATAATTTTTCGGTTGGAGAAACCATGGACCGAGAAATATCCTTATAGAAAATTCAACCATCTATCTACAACGTCTGCATCAATCTGGCCTTCAAATATAGGAATTTCAAACTTTTCCTGTACCTTTAAAGGAGTGGCATCTCTAGAGTGGTTTTTGGATGCAGATGTGGCATAGGTGGGCAACTGTTGAAGGATCTGAGCAAAGTTATCCATCAATGTGTTCCTTTGTTTCTTGAGGGCCTCCTCAAACAATATTTTGATAGGATATCTTGTTCCCTTGTCTTTATTTTCTTTTTCCATGGGAGTTCTTTGGGGTTTGCGAGGCTGATCTTGCAAGGGTTCAACCATATAGAGCCCTAACTCCTTATACCCTGACCTCGTTGGGGACATGAAAAGAAAAACAGAGAAATAACAAATCGCTCTAATACCACTGATCCATATTTATGCAAGAACACAATAAAATACATAAATAGACATGAACACAGAGATGTAGCTGAAATAATACTTCATTTCATTAATATCAAAGAACGTAAATATGCTTACAGATATAATGGAAATAAACTAGCTAGGGCGTTGATAGCTTATCTCTCATAATAGATGTCACAACTAAAGGTCTCTGAACTGTGTTACAATGACGCTAAAGGGCCTATTTATTATTGAGAAATAATAGAAAACCATAAACATCCTAAAACCTAACCCTAGGTGATGAAGCACCAAAACTATGGGCCTTGTTTGGGTAAATTGGTACATCAACTTCCCAGGGAGGTAACTTTGGCATCAGATTTCTGTTTGACGTGCACCATACCTCATTAGAAAGATCTATCTAAGGACTACAACTTTTGACATGAGAAGAATTAGTCCATGGACACATGTTTCTCTTGGTTTTCTAAAAAAAGGTTGTTTAGGGCCTCAAAATGACTTCGGAAGTTCAAGACCCAAAAAACTGCTAAAAATAATAAGTTTTGCTGAAATTGAAAAAATGAAAGAACTGATGGTGGGGGTTCAAATGAAATAGGTGGGTGGCCACCAATATCCACCTGGATCATTTAGGGAAGGGATATGGGAGTAGAAAAATTTAAGGATATGTTCAGGGGTCTTAGGGAGGTATAAGAAGTGAAATGGAGTGAAATGAATGAGGGAATTAGGCTAGGGAATTTTTACACAGTCCTAGCTAGGAAAACTACCCAAATTTGCAGAATTAGGGTATGTTTTAGAGTTTGGGACTTAGTAATTGGGAATGAAGGGGTATGAAAGCTATGGGAGATGATTTTGGGTGTGAGGGAGGGTAAAAAATCTGTGGGAGAGTATATTTGTCTTGAAACACTTGAAAAATAGGGCAAGATACTAAAACACAACATGGAGGTAAATAGAGGGTTTTCAAACTAAAACAATGAAATTGAGCTATAAAGAGGGGTTGTCATAGGTGTAACTTACTTTTCCATAGATTCTAAAAACTTTGATATACTTCAAAAGCCTCCAGAACTTGGTTTGATGCTTCTAGGAGAAAAAACACAACGTTGGAAAGAAAACATAGCATGGAGGGAAGAAAGAACAACATGGCTACTTTTGGCACCAAATTTGGAGTGTTTTTTAATTGAATTTTTTGAATTTTCACTTGGTGATGAATGAGAGCTCTTCTTCAATGAGGTGAATGAAAAAATTAGTTGAATTTTTCTTTTATAGCTTGTGGTGGTTACTTTTCTTCATGATAGTGGGATGGCCCATTACATGTCCTTTCACTTTACTTTGAAAATTTGTAGCTTTGCCACTTTCTTTGTAGCTTTAGGAACATGATGAAGTTACTACATATTATAAACATGAATTACATTTGAAACCAAACTTTATTGAACAAATTTACCTATTACCACTCCTCCATTGCCAGATTTTATTCATGGAATGACATGTCTGGTGACTGAAACCCTAATTACCTAATGAAGAAACTTAGTTGAATGAAATCATGATGATGATGAATGGAGAGATTATAATTACCTTTCAATGATGATACACCCAACTGAGTGATGAGAAGGAAAAGCATGTGAAAATTTTGAAAGCGGTGGAAATAGCCCTAGACACACTACCCAGTGACCAAATTTTTACTGGAAAACCTAATGAGATGACAAAAATTTGACAATGATAACCTAAAAAGACATTAAAAGATCCCATTTGATCAATTTTGATAGGATATTTAGACTGACACTAACACCTCCCACTCTCATACCATATTGTACTAGTTAACTATTTTCTCTTACTATAGTTTCTCCTCTCTCCTTTGACATCTCTGTGGAACTAGCATATAAAATATATGAACCTCATACATAAAACACATTTTTTTTAATAAATGAAAATGTGTTTATAAATATGGACATATAACTTTCAATTAAAAAATTCAACTTCTGTGCTCTAAAAATATAGGAAAACACCAGACACGATGCACCAAAAAAATGGGAATGCACCGAAAATAGTAAGTATATCAACTTGACACACTACTTTCGATTCACATACATGAATAACATTAGTTATTTTTAGCTTTCAATGCGGTGCATCGACATAAAATTTCGCATTGGTGCATTAATTTTACGTCAACGCACCGCACCAGAATGTTCAGGTTACCAAACGCACCGAGCTATAAATTTTTAATATTATGTAGTGCATTTGGTAAAAAGAAATGCATTAGGGAGTTAGTTTTTCCTGATGCACCACCATACAAATTATAAATTTTTAAGTGGTGTGTCGTGTAAATTCATAGCCCAATGTGTTTCCATTTACCAAATGTATCGAATAATATTAAGAAAATTTTGTGTGTTAACGTTACGCACAAATTTGTGGTGCACCCTATAAATTTATAGAGTGCACCGTGAACAATGTCATAAGAAGATCTCAAATCCATCGTGCAAAAGAAAATAGTTATTAAAAAATAATGCATTTTTTTACCTAGTTTTCAATTGTACTCTGCTAAAAATTTAAGTTATCGAGAAACATAAACACTTCCTAGACATTTGCTCATCAAGGAGGCATGGTTTCCACGTAAATGAAAAAAAAAAATCTAACCACCATTTGAAAAAAATCAAAAGGCACATAGTGTGTAACATATAAAATGACTACAAGAAAGGAAAGCACTAATGGCAGGGTGCTTCACAAAGGAAAAGGTGGTATCGGTGCTTGAGAGCTCTAGAATACTGCAAATGGTAAAAATGAATTTAACCCTGTTTTTTTATTTAACCCTATTCCGACACACTTGAATAATGACACACTATGCAAAAAACTTACCACACAAGAAGTCTAACCAGAAGCTTTTAGGAGGAGCTTGAGGTGAATCACTTGCATCACAATTCGAATTAGACTTCACCCTAGTTGCGTGCATGTCCAACACTATAATGGGGATTTTGTGGTACCTATATTCCTGTGCCTCATTCCATATGATAGGATGCAAATAATTATTTAGTACCCTAGAGGAGAAGGATCTCCATATTCACATAGAACTTTGGGATGATGGGTGGGAAAATACCTAAGGAATTGGAACTATCACATTTAAGAGCGATTCAAGTTATCATCATCATCTAAAATATGTCATGTATGTACCTGGGCTAAAGAAGAACTTGATCTCTATAGTTTTATTGGAGGAAAGTGGCTATGATGTTGTTTTTAGTAAGAGGAAATAATTTCTAATACATGTAGCTATCAGGAAAATGAAACAAATTGGAGTTAGAGTGAAAAATATCTACAAAATTGACATGGGATTTTTTTCTACACTAAGTAGAAAGGAAGAAAAGGTGCAGAATGTTGGGGAAATATGGCACATGATCATGGGACACTTACACAATGGAGCTTTAAAAATCATGCAACATATGCCACCAGTCTCCTGAAATGCACCTTTGACCAACATGATGTTTGGAAGGAACGAAAATTGGGGAAATATGTCAAATCCACCTTTGAGGGTAGAGATAGTAGAGTTGGATTAATCTTGGAGAGAGAACACTTTAAAGTATATGGACCATTTTATACAACATCTACAAAAAAACATAGGCATTATGTGATTTTTTTTATGACTTTTCAAGAAAATGTTTGATCTTCTTCATGCAAAAGAAGGATGAAGTTTTCTCAAGATTTGTTAAATTCAAAGCATTGGTTGAAAACGAGAGTGGTCATAAATTGAAGACCTTAGAAGTGATAATGGAGGAGAATATTTTTCTAACACATTCAAGGAATTTTGTGCCAAAGAGGGTGTTAAAAGAGAACTGATAACACCCTATAACCCACAACAAAATGAGGTGGCTGAAAGGAAAAACAGAAACATAGTGGAAGTGTTAGCCACCTATAAAATTTGTTATAGCAAAAGGTGGCTAAAACATTTTGAGCCTTCAAGGAAAAAATTTTATTACTAAAAAGTGTTGGCTCTTGAAGACTCTTGAAGGCCTCGTGCCTCTGTCAAAATCTTCACTGCTGTTCCCTTTTTTATACTCAGAAATTCTGCTGATTTCATGAGAAAAGACTGTTGTAAAATCATCATTTTCCCCTTTCCTCCACTCAAAAATAACCTTCATTTTCTCCCAATTTTCTCCATAAAATCCTCTATTTTTCATGAATCCCCTTCTCCCATTCATGAAAATCATATTTACATAGTTTAAAACTCATTTTTAAACTATACCGAAACCCCCAAATCCATTGAAAAACTTGAAAATTTCATGAAAAATACATATTTTTTGCATAAAGGTTTAAGCCCCTTTGGGCTAAATCTTAAAACCACTTCCCCTCCATGTGCCCTAGCACTAGAATCAGGCGCTAACCCCTCATAGTGCTTATCGCATCACAAAATTCCAATTGCAAAAGTATTTTTTCCATGTTTAAAAAGTTCTGATGTGATTAAGCCCATGTACATATCCCTTGCCACTTTTCATTCCATATAACCTACCACTGAGACCAAAATTTTAAGTCCCAAGGCGCAAATCGCATCACAAAATTCCAATGGGTAGATTGAAAAGCCCGAGCCCGAAGTTCCGATTGTGATTGGCCCTTTATTGTATACGCCTCAGGCCTATTATCATTCCATATAGACCAAGGCCCCGCAGTCGGGCGCCTAACCATGTTATATATATTTTCCACCCCAACCCACCAAAACTTTGTTTTTATATTAAATTTTTTAGTTTTTCATGCATTATAAAGGGTTTCCGCCGGTTCTCTTTAAAAGCAATCCCCGCCGTTGATCGTAAGCCGATCAAACGGACCGTGCAACATCGCATTGCAAGTTCAATTCGGTGCATTTGTTCCTCCTTTCGATTAACTACCCCGACCGTTCCTCAGCCGTTGATATTCTCCCCACTTTCCTCAGATCCGACAACCCTCATTTGCTCCTATTGCAAACTTTCCCCCACCTTTGAACCCCTTCGATTCACTCTCCGCTGTCAATCTGATCTGCAGATCAACGGTTAGTGCTTAATCGCATCGGCCCTCCCAATCGCATAATCACATCGGCGATTTTCATTACACCCTCTCTTTTTCCCCCTCCAATTGTGATCCTTCAATTGGATCTGGATCGTCCACGTGTCCAGATTCGACGGCCCAGATCCTTCCTCATGGTTCCATCGCCCTCCGCCTTCCACCAAAGGGTTTTCAACATGAATCTCCACCGTTGATCTCGTCGGGTGAAGTTCATCCAACCACCACGCTCCTCCCCTCACCCTCTGCAGCAGTAAAACCCAAAAACGCAGGATTTTATAATATGTTTGTGTATTTTTGAAGATGATTAGTGGTTTATCCATTATAATTAAAGAAAGGCCGAAAGCCGAGAAATACGTTTCCCATGCCTTTGAATCATCAAAGGAGACCATTCGCAGGGTTTTCTTTCCACGTTTCGTTAATGATTCATGAGCATTGATGCCTTAAAATCCCTGCATGGCCTGCATATCAACAAGACACTGTGATTTTAATCACAATTAAAAGAGTATCATTTTTGAAGACAGAGCATAGCAGAAAATAATATTGAAGACAGATTTGTGGGGATTACGGCTAAGATTAATTATCAAAAGCCTAATCCCCCAAATTAAAATAGAATTAAAGGTAAATCAAAATATCTAACAAACAGAAAGGCCTCCACTGCCACATCTGAGGCAAATTGATTCCTCCCAACTACCAAAAAGCCACCTGTATGCCTCAAAGAATTCAAACAGAGGCTGCAGTTATTGAGCAAAATCAGATATTTGCCTCAACACAGCCAAAGAATTAATTCTTCCAAAGGAAACTTAATGCAAAAAATATCTGCAGAGTTACTCCAACATGACACAGAGCGTTAAAAGTCAACGAAGCTCCCCTCAAGCTTAAATATTAAATGTAAAACATTAATACAGACAAACACCTGTAAACTTCTCCATCGAGCCCCTCAAAGGCCGAGAAGTCATCATTCTGTATTAATTGTTGTGAGAGATCTTTTATCAGATCTCACATCCTCATTCTTCTATAAATACTGCTATAGAAGATGAGAAATTGTTGGTTGATGTAGTTGCTGAAAATTAAAATGTAATTGAGCTTTGAGACTTCTACTTGTAAATAGTGTTCACTGGCTCTTAGAGCTCTGCTGGTGATAGATAGGTTAGGCTGAATAGTGAAGATGATTGCTGAACTGAAACATTGGACCTGAAGACTGTAATTGGTTTGACATCAATAACAAGTTGTTTCTTGGGATCCTGGTCTATATCACTAGTGAAGTGCCCCTTTCTTTGTTATTGTTTTTCCTTCTATGTATGTCATATTGTTCACTATTCTTTGATAAATAACAACATTTATAGAGTTATGATTTACTGTTTACCGGTACCCTTCTCTCACTGATAAGCTTTATCTCAATGTTTTCCTCCAACTTGTTTACTTAAGAATGATTCAATACAGTTTAAGAGGTTAGGAATGTTGGCATTCCCTCGTCCTACTGTTTGCTTTAAACATTGTTCTTGAAATTTATTTTCATCATTTTCTTATTAAAGTTAGACTAGAAAAGTGATGGTTTTCCCTGTTTCTAGTTTCTATTCTCCAAAGGCAGATTCTGAAGGTTTCCCTTGGTGTTGACTGAAAGCAGACTAGGTTTAAAAGTACCTTATCTAATCTTAGGTTACACTTTGTTTTCTCTTATGTGTTTTCATACCTTCTGAAGGTAATTATGCGGATTACTGGAGTGTTTTTCAATTAAGCTTCTTTAATACAAACTTGCCCAAGAATTCTATGGCTAGCCCTGTTTTTGGTTGGTTTTAAACAGTTACTTAAGAGGCTTTTCTTGTTTGGACTGACTATAAATCCCTTGTGAAATTATTATGAGTTTCCACCCCTCCAACACTTTATTGTTTCCATTCCATCATTTTAATCTCAATAATCTTGTGATATAGATGACTTTCCCCTTGGATCACTCTTGATGTTTTTGCTCAATTAAAGCCCTGTTATGACTCCATAGCCCAATGGACTAAAAATCGGCGTTATATCTATCTTTTTAGCCAAATCTGTTCTATTTTCTTGCAACTTCTCACCTTTGAAACTCTTTTCATTTAGAAATTTCCACCTCAAATAGTAATCATGCTCAACCATCCAAAAACAAAACAAACCCTTGGCCTTCATAACTAGCCTAACATCATTACCCCAAACTTCAAAGAAAAATCCATCTTTGTATAGAAAATTTGAATAACTGATATATTATTCACTGAGATTCTCCTGATCACACACTATTTTAGCTTCATGCACAATACATAATCGCTTCTACCATTTATCATTACATGTGGAAATAAAATCAATTGCATGCGCACATTAAAACCATAAACATTCACACATATGAACACAATATTTCATGGGAAAGCTTAAAGCTGAAAACCCCAACTATCTGTATATTATATGTCATAGAGATCATGTAACAATCATTGTACAAATCTCCTCACAAGCTCTCAGCACAACCTCCAATTGCTACACACTAATCAAGCTAGATCTAGCAAAACACATGCTCCAATCTTTGCCACCTGATAGCCAGCCTCTATTGCATAATCAATGTTGTAGGATAGCTCATTAAATAACTTGAACCACCTGGCTTGTACTGCGCAATCCTCATGGGCTCCTCCAATCATTGGTTGTTGCAAATATGCAATAGTATAGTCACAACTGATAGTTAACCTGCTCTTTCACCTATCTCTGCACTAGTCTCCACTGAAACTGTCCAGGCACTGAAGTTAACTGATGTATTCTTTAGTTGATTAATGATTTTATAATTAGTGAATTAATTAATAATTAATTCACACCACTCTTCACTAGTGTATTAATCAGTTAGACTAAATACAACTAGTTCAACTATGTTTAGATTAGTTAAATTGAACACAACTCCATTAACTCCTCAATCAACTCCACCAAACTCTTTCACATGCGTTCTAACTGAAGTATTCATGCAATAGCTCCACTTAACCCTTAGGAATAGCGTAATTTCTTCTGTCAGCTCCTGTGACACATCTGTGCACTTAACTGAAGTGCTTCAAGAGAATAAGATAATGTTTATAGTCCAAATATTATTAAGAGCTAATAATATTCGACATATCTATTTTTAGACTAGCAATCTAAAAATAGATTCCGCCTAATATGTCTAAAAATAGAAGTCCATATATTTTTCCAACTTGACCAACCATCCACAAATAGCATCCTGCAACTCATAGAATATGATCCATATGTCTAAAAATAGACATAGTCTAAAAATAGACTTTGCGCCAAAAATAGCTTGTGGGCCCACTTAGTGAAGGCGACTTCTTTCCACTAAGCTCATCATCTTGTTGCAATCTCAACACTCCCTCTCAACAAGATATGGATTATCTGCAACCCCTATCCTGCCTCTGTGGTATTCGAATTTGCTCCTGGTGAGCACCTTCGTCAAGATATCAGCATCTTGATCCTCCGTAGGAATGTATGAAAGTAACATGATCTTCCGCTGCACACAATCTCTGATATGATGATACCGGTCCGTGAAGCCATGTAGCCTCAACTCATCCTCCTGTATGTACCAAGATCCATATCCCGATGTGCCTCTGAGATATCTCAATACATGCTTGCCTGCCTTCTAGTAGAGCTTGGTAGGCTTAACCATAGCTTGTGAAAGTTGGTTCATAGCATAGCATATGTCGGGTCGTGTATTGACCAGATACATAAGCGACCCCACCAACTGTCGATAAACAGTGGCATCCACTACCTCCGCCGAAGTAGCATCCTCCTTCCTCCATCCACCAGGAAGAGGAGTATCAACAAGCTTGCAGCCATGCATGTTGAACTTCTCCAGTATCTCCCGGGCATACTTACCCTGAGAAACAAACAGTCCATCACTGCGCTGCCAAATTTCCAATCCTAGGAAATAATGAAGGAGGCCTAAGTCCTTCATCTCAAACTCTTTTGCAAGATCCTCCTTGCATGAGAGTATCAACAGCTCATCACCTGTCAAAATCAAATCATCTACATAAAGTACAATGATCAGCAACTTACCCTCCACCAAAATCTGGTATAGGTTCGGATCCGCCTCACTCTTGGAGAATCCAAGTCCGGTGAAATAACTGTCTATCCGTGTGTACCAAGCACGAGGTGCTTGTTTCAACCCATACAGCGCTCTCTTGAGCCTGCACACATGCGACTCGTTGTTGAAGATCTCGAAACCTTCGGGCTGCTCTATGTACACCTCCTCCTCAATCACCCCGTTGAGGAACGCAGTCTTCACATCCATCTGATGAATGTGCCACCCCATCTGCACTGAGAGAGCAAGAATCGTCCATATGGAATAATACCTTGCGACAGGTGCAAAGGTCTCCTCATAATCGATCCCCTCAATCTGTGAAAAGCCTCGGGAAAAAAATCTTGCCTTGTACTTCTCCACACTCCCATAAGCTACCTGCTTCACTTTGTAGATCCATCTCGAACCCACCACTGATTTCCCTTCCGGCCTTGGGACAATCTCCCATGCACTGTTTCTGACAATCGAATCATACTCCTCCACCATGGCATCTACCCATGCAGGATCCTCCACAGCTTCCTCGAAAGAGGATGGCTCTATCACGATACACTTGCTCATAAGAGCCATGTATCTAGTATACCAATCAGGTGACTGTCTCTGTCTGCGCTGTGATGTAGGTGCTCCTATAGCCCTCTCTGCATCTTGAGCCAGTCGCTCAGCTTCTGTAGTGCACTTCTGCCGTCTGATGGTTAGCGCTGCATGATTGGTCTCTTCCAATCCATGAACCCCCTCTTGTGGTTAATCCACATCCAGAGACTCATCCTTAGGAACTAATAGCTCCTCATCTGCATGTAAGTGTGGCTCCCTCTCAAGCGAACACTTCATGGCTTTCTCCTCATGAAATTTGATATCCCATCGCACGACAGTCTTCCGACTCTCTGGAAAATACACACGATAGTTGTGGGGTGTATCAGTGTACCCCACAAATATCCCAACCTCTGCAGTCGGCTCCAGCTTCTTCCTGCCATCCTTCGTCACATGAATGTAAACAGGTGAACCAAAAATCCTCAAATGGGAAATATCAGGCCTCTTACCAGAAAATGCCTCCTCGGGTGTACTCATGCCAAGTATGCTGTGAGGACAACGGTTCTGCAAATATACTGTAGTATTGCATGCCTCAGCCCAAAAGTGTATGGGAAGGCCCTGATCATGCAACATCGCCCGTGCAACACCCATGATCGTTCTGTTCTTCCGCTCAACAACCCCATTCTGCTGTGGGTTATGAGGTGCTATGAGCTCTCTTCGAATTTCTTCTGCATTGCAAAAGTCCTTGAATTTTCCAGAGATGAATTCACCACCAGTGTTGCTCCTAAGAGCCTTCACCTACTTCCCCGATTATTTCTCAACCAGTGCCTTGAACTCACAGAACTTTGAGTATGTCTCGCTCTTCTTCAGCATGAAGAAGATCCAGCACTTACGAGAAAAATCATCAACAAATATCACATAGTACCTGTGCTTTGCTGTCGAAGCTACTAAGAAAGGTCCACACACGTCTATGTTAATTCTCTCAAGGTTTGTCGTGGCGCGACTATCCTTCTCGTGAAAGGTGGCTTTCACAAATTTTCCCAAGGTACATCCCTTGCACTGATCTGACTGCCCAAGAGTACCCTTAGGAAGCCTAGTAGAAATCTGCTGCAGTATCTTCAAAGCTCCATGGTGAAGGTGGCCCAATCTCCAGTGCCACAACTCACCATCATCTCATCTCACCACTCCTTCTGCCTTGCCTGCCATTGCTACGCAGCCATCTACCTAAAATTGATAAAGGTTCTTAACTCGAACTCCTATCCTCCGGGTCTCACCAGTTGCCTTACTGCGCAGGAAAGCCTTTCCCTCGCTAAAGACAACATCATATCCCTTGTCTTCTAGCATCGCCACAGAGATCAGATTCTTCTTCAATCCTGGAACATGCATCATTTCCTTCAATACAAAGGGTTTACTAGAATCCCTCTCAAAGGAAATGGTATCGATACCGGTCGCACTGTATCTACCATTATCGCCCATCTCGATGTGCACTCCAAGATCTTTCTCATCCAGATCAGTAAACAAATCTCGATCTCCTGTCATGTGAAAAGATGCACCACTATCAAGAAACCACACTGAACCCATCACACTTGAGACCAAGCATGCGATCAGTGAAAAATCCAGCTCAAACTACGAGGCTAAGGCCTCTCCAGCTGCAGTCCTAGCAGCTTTCTTATTTTTCTTCTTCTGTGGACAACTAGTGGCGTAATGTCCGTGTTGATGACAGTGAAAGCACTTCACCTTGGACATGTCCTGCTTCTTGCCTTTCACACCAGATTGAGAAGATTTCTTGCTCTTCCCCTTCTTTTCTTTGGTAGCCAAAGTGAAATTCTCTTCATCAGAGTTATTTGATGAAGATCCGTCCCTGGTACTTCGCCTTATCTCTTCTTGCACAAGATCCGACCAAAGTCTCTCCCATCCTAGCAATTTCTCTTGACCATTGACAGAGTCCTGATAGGAATGCCAACTCTTCGAAAGCCCAAGGAGAGCCAAGATCACCAAGTCATCATCATCAACAGTAACCCCCACACTTCCAAGCTCATCCCTACATTGGATGAACTTCGTGAGGTACTTGGGCATACTGTCGCCTTTCTCCATTTTTATGTTTCTGAGTTTATCCTTGAGCGCCAAATTCCTCTGGTCGCTCTTGCTTTGGAATAATTATGTCAAATCTTTCCACATCAAGAATGGATAAGCCTTACCATGAAGGCTAGACACTATGTGATCCTTCACGCCCTCTAACAAAATCCTTTGACACTTTGCTGTCTTCTTTTGCCATGCGTCAAGTATGGCAACATCACTAGAAGTAGGTTTTGGAATTTCTGTATCTATGAACTCCTTCAACCCATTGTCATCCAGCACCACCTCCATCTTTTCCTTCCATGCAATATAATTCGAGCTACCCTCAAGGGCATACTCCAATCGCAATCCATTGAAAGACATCTCAACTTTGACACCAAGAAAACACTACTGCAAAATCGAATTCCACCAGCACAAAACTCAACCGCTTCAATTTTTTGCAATTGCTCCAATGATCAATATCGCTCTGATACCATGAAGAAAATTTGAATAACTGATATATTATTCACTGAGATTCTCCTGATCACACACTATATTAGCTTCATGCACAATACATAATCTCTTCTACCATTGATCATTACATGCGGAAATAAAATCAATTGCATGTGCACATTAAAACCATAAAAATTCACACATATGAACACAGTATTTCATGGGAAAGCTTAAAGATGAAAACCCCAACTATTTTTATATTATATTTCATAGATATCATGTAACAATCATTGTACAAAGCTCCTCACAAGCTCTTAGCACAACCTCCAATTGCTACACACTAATCAAGCTAGATCTAGCAAAACACATGCTCCAATCTCTGCCACCTGATAGCCAGCCTCTATTGCATAATCAATGTTGTAGTATGGCTCATTAAATAACTTGAACCACCTGGCTTGTACTGCGTAATCCTCATGGGCTCCTCCAATCACTGGTTGTTGCAAATATGCAATAGTATAGTCACAATTGATAGTTAACCTGCTCTTTCACCTATCTCTGCACTGGTCTCCACTGAAATTGTCCATGCACTGAAGTTAAATGATGTATTCTTTAGTTTATTAATGAGTTTATAATTAGTGAATTAATTAATAATTAATTCACACCACTCTCACTAATTGTATCAATTAGTAAAACTAGATACAAATAGCTCAACTATGTTTAGATTAGTTAAACTGAACACAACTCCATTAAATCCTCAATCAACTCCACCAAACTCTATCACATGAGTGCTAACTGAAGTATCCATGCAATAGCTCCACTTAACCCTTAGGAATAGTGTAATTCCTTCTGTCATCACCTATGACACATCTGTGCACTTAACTGAATTGATCCAAGAGAATAAGATAATGTTTATAGTCAAAATATTATTAAGAGCTAATAATATTCGACATATCTATTTTTAGACTAGAAATCTAAAAATAGATTCCGCCCAATATGTCTAAAAATAGAAGTCCATCTATTTTTTCCAACTTGACCAACCATCCACAAATAGCATCTTGCAACTCATAGAACATGATCTATACGTCTAAAAATAGACATAGTCTAAAAATAGACTTTGCGCCAAAAATAGCTTGTGGGCCCACTTAGTGAAGGTGACTTCTTTCCACTAAGCTCATAATCTTGTTGCAATCTCAACACTTTTCACTTATTGGAGAGATCCCTCTCTAGATTTAGGAGGGCTAGATCCTAGAATCCCAAAGTGGTTGAAACGATGTTTCTCCCTACGGTCAGACTTTTGCCAATCTTGCTGATTACAACGAGCTAAAATTTATGGCGACTCCACTGGGGACCGAACCCAGACTCATTTTCATTTTAAGGTAACCATAGGATATCAAAGATTTGTTTCAATGAACATTTGTTATATCAACCAGCTGAGCCACTAGCAACTAACATTTCTGGCGACTCCACTGGGGACTCTTCCCTTAAAACTAAATAAAAACCTTGTGAGTAAAAGGTAGCCTTTTCAAGCACTACCAAGAAATGGTAATCATGATGAAACTTGTTTGAATCAGTGACAAACTAGGCAAACCCTAGTATTCTCATAAGACTTTATATAACCTTGATAATTCAGTTGGCTTAGCCATAAGAGTAGATTGTCTTTGTCTCATGACCGTAGCTAAGTTTTGAAACAGAGTTAGGATATTCTTAGAAACCACACAATTAAAAAATAACTTAGAAAACTTAAAAATATTTCAGATTGCTATTCAATAAACATGGTGGTGGACCATAAAACCTTTTACCTCCTTAGGAGCTAAAAAATTCCACTTGGCGACTCCACACTCTGAAACTCCCAAAAGACCAAATGACTCCACTGGTAGAAGACCCTGAATTGATTGAATAGACACATTGACCTCTTTCTTGATTTACAAACATGATTCCAAGGATACAACGAAGATATGCCCCCATGAGTAGAGATCATATCCCTGGGTTTCCACATAAGATGCCCCAGGTAAATTGGGATGACAACCTGCCTGTTTTTCAAGGCGAAAAGTTTGATGACCCTCTATTACATCTCATAAAATTTCATATACATGTATGGAGGTTGAAAGTTGAATGGCATGAATATTTCCTTATGAAAATTTCCATGTTAACATTAGAAGGAAAAACTAGGGATTGGTATGAATGCTTGAGATCTAGTAGTTTGTTTTCTTTAAAAGACCTTGAATATGTGTTTTATGAGAACTATAAAGAAAACGCTACATCATTATTGTGGGGTGAAATACACTATGAACCATTGCAAAACATCACCCAACACATTATAGACAATGATGAAGATTTGAAAGAAATACATCCTAAAGATATTTTAATGGCCATTCATGAGTTTAATATCTTGTTGAAATTTTTTAGGAACATAGATGAATCATTTGAGGAAGAAATCAACCAGAAAATGAAAAAAATCCCTCAAGATATCCCTCAAAACTCAAATATCGATTCATCATCCCTCATAGCTGAGGCTCAAGAAGACATCCAGCCTCAAAATCAATCTTCATAAGAGACAGAGAACTGTTGTACTTCTGTTCAAGGGGACATAGGAATATCCACCCCGTTGACAGAAGAAGAGATAGATCAGACTATTAATAAACAGTCAGTCTCTTATATTTATTGCAAAACAAATACTCTTGCTCATTCACATAGAGAACTTTGTTATAAAGATGAAGAAAGTTCTTTTGTTGGTCATAAGAAACAGGGTACCTCTTTTTCTGTTTATGCTGAAAGGAAAATATCTCCTTTGACAGAAGAACAAATAGATCAAATACTAAGAAAATAGCTACCCTCCAAACCATCATCTCAACCAGACCATCTTGAACATGGTTCCTTTTCCATAGAACAAACCAATGGCACCCAAGACAAAGAGGATAGTAAGAAAACCAATGATAATACTGAAACTAGTCCTCTTTGGCATATGAATTTTGATGGGTTATGCACCAAAACTAATGCAGGTGCAGGAATATAGCTTTATGATACACAAAACAATTATTCTGAAGCCTATTCCTATAAATTGAACTTTCAATGCACAAAAAACATAGTAGAGTATGAGGCACTCCTCTTAGGGCTACATGTATTGAAGAAATCAAGAGCCCAGAAGATAACAGTTCATGGAAATGTAGAATTGGTAATTAGGTAAGTGAAAAATGAATGCATGGTTAAGCATCCTAGACTTAAAGCTTATAAGGATGATACCATAGATTTATTGAAAACTTTTAAAGAATCTCAACTTATACTTGTTCCTAAAGACCAAAACAGTTTTGATAATGGTTTAGCCCTTGTGGCTAGTACATGTTTAAGAACTTGGGAGAGCAGATGATATACAATTCAAGAAAAATCTAGACCTGATGTCCCAAAAAATAAAATATCCGGGAAAATTTTGAAGGAGAAAAACAAATACAAGACTATCCTACTGTGGATGTACCATCTTTTCAAGAAGAAACTTCTCCTATCATTGATATTAATCTGCCATTCAAAGAACCTGAATCTATTTCAGAAGAAAACATAAATTTAGAGAAAGAAGATATTTCACTGTTTGCTATTGTGCAGGTTAAGGATGATGATACTTCCAAGGAACATACTGAAGACATAGCCCTCAAAGTTGAAGTCTTGGAAGCATACAATCTACTAGACATGGAGTACCAAAAAGAAGAGAAACTTCATCTTTTATTTGTTGATCCATTGGAAGAGTGTGTGGAGATCCCGACTGGCTCAAATTATCAAGCATTGATCCTTGGCAAGAGCTAGAGACATGAAAATTTGTCACCTTCTGTGATAGTTTTTATTTTGAAGATTAATCTTCAAAATATACTATGGATACCTCTGACAAGCAGCCATAGTTTCTTCTTCATCTTGACATTACTCAGTTGGCTACATTGGCACTTTTGTATCATATGAATATGTAAATACTCCATGTTTAGAATAGGTTAGATAGGAATTTCAATAAAGCTCAACCTTTGAGCCTTTAGTTATATGTTATTTTCTTCTTTTTAGAAAATCAAAAACACAAAAACAAATAAAAGAAAGAAAAGAGGGCAGATTGTGAAAACAAGAAAGATATATCCCCATACCAAAAAAGAGAAACAAATCTAAAAGTGTGCAGGCTCAAAAGCCACTCCTAAATAACACACTTCTAGTTAGTCAAACAGCCTAATCTTGACTAATTAGTTTTAAATTTTCTGCTAATAGGATAGTGAATTCGATTTGACAAACTGTTTAATCTTGGCTTATCAGTAGATATAATAGGTTAGAAATGAAAGGTTCAAACATGCTCAAAATCTGAAACTAAGTTTCCATGAGAAATGACTCAAATTTGTTTATTTATTGATTCAAGAAAGAAGGTGAATAACTGGTTCTAATCAACTCAAAATCTGAACCAGTTGACAAAGGAAAGATAGCACAAATAAAAGGAAAAAACAAAGCTGTAAAAAGATGAAGGAAGTACTTGAACTGTTAGATCTGAAGCCTTCCATTTTTGCTTTAAATTTTCTGCAAAATAAATGTCTATGTGCAGCTTGTTTTTATGCCATGGATCATAGCAAGTCAAACAGCTTAAGCTTGACTTGATTGTTTTTAAATTTCTGTTTTATAATTTAGAGAATAAAATCCGTTAGATTGTTTAATCCTAATAGATAGTAGATTAGGTAGAGAATCATATGGGCTCAACTGTTTAATCTGAGTCCATGAAGAAATAAGGAGTAGAAATAGTTTAGATTTCCTACTTTTAAAATAATAAAATGTTGAAAAAGATTTTTCCAATCCAGATGCACTCTAAAGAAGAAAAAATGTTAGATCTGTAGGATTGGGTAGGTAGAAAGCTTGTAGATAAAAGATCCGTTGTTTTTATGGCTACTAATATGTTTTCAGAGAAAGATCATCCAAGAAAAGGAAGGGCAGCCCAATGGATGAGGCACAGGTCAGCCTCCTAGAGAATGCAAGTCTAAATTTCTTGATGCCTTCAAGAAGGCACCATCCCCAAGTGGAGCCACTGTTAGCCACCTATAAAATTTGTTATAGAAAAAGGTGGCTAAAAATTTTTGAGCCTCCAAGGAACAAATTTTATTACTAAAATTTTTTGGCTCTTGAAGACTCTTGAAGGCCTCATGCCTCTGTCCAAATCTTCACTGCTGTTCCCTTTTTTATATTCAGAAATTCTGTTGATTTCATGAGAAAATACTGCTGCAAAATCATCATTTTCCCCTTTCCTCCACTCAAAAATAACCTTCATTTGCTCCCCTTTTTCTCCATAAAATTCCTCTATTTTTCAGGACTCCCCTTCTCCCATTCATGAAAATCCTCTTTACATAGTTTAAAACTCATTTTTAAACTATACCGAAACCCCCAAATCCGTTGAAAAACTTGAAAATTTCATGAAAAATACATATTTTTTGCATAAAGGTTTATGCCCCCTTGGGCTAAATCTTAAAACCACTTCCCCTCCATGTTCCCTAGCACTATAATCAGGCGCTAACCCCTCATAGTGCTTATCGCATCGCAAAAGTCCAAGTGCGCAAGTCTTTTTTCCATGTTTAAAAAGTTTCGATGTGATTAAGCCCATGTACATATCCCCCGCCGCTTTTCATTCGATATAACCTACGCCCAAGACCAAAAGTTTAAGTCCCAAGGCGCTAATCACATCGCAAAATTCCAATGGGTAGATTAAAAAGCCCGAGCCCGAAGCTCCGATTGCGATTGGCCCTTTATTTTGTATGCCTCAGGCCTATTATCATTCCATATAGACCAAGGCCCCGTAGTCGAGCGCCTAACCATGTTATATATATTTTCCGCCCCGACCCACCAAAACTTTGTTTTTATATTAAAACTTTGGGTTTTTTATGCATTATAAAGGGTTTCTGCCAGTTCGCTTTAAAATAAATCCCCACCGTTGATCATAAGCCAATCAAATGGCCCACGCAACATCGCATCACAAGTTCCATTCAGTGCATTTATTCCTCCTTCCGATTAACTACCCCTGACCAATCCTCAGCCGTTGATCTTCTCCCTGCTTTCCTTGGATCTGACGGCCCTCATTTGCTCTGATTTCAAACTTTCCCCCACCTTTGAACCCCTACGATTCACTATTCGCCATCGATCTGATTTGCAGATCGACGGTCTGTGCTTAATCACATCGGCCCTCCCGATCGCGTAATCGCATCAGCGATCTTCGTTACACCCTCTCTTTTTCCCCCTCCGATTGTGATCCTCCGATTGGATCTGGACCGTCCACGTGCCTAGATCGGACGGCCCAAATCCTTCCTCATGGTTTCATCACCCTCCACCTTCCACCAAATGGTTTTCAACGTGAATCTCCACCATTGATCTCGCCGGGTGAAGTTCATCCAACCGCCATGCTCCTCCCCTCACCCTTTACAGCAGTAAAACCCAAAAACGTGTGATTTTATAATATTTTTGTGTATTTTTGTAGATGATTAGTGGTTTATCCATTATAATTAAAGAAAGGCTGAAGGTCGGGAAAGACGTTTCCCATGTCTTTGAATCATCAAAGGATACCATTTGTAGGGTTCGCTTTCCACGTTTCGTCAATGATTCATGAGCATTGATGCCTTAAGAACCCTGAACAGCCTACATATCAACAAGACACTGTGATTTTAATCACAATTAAAAGAGTATCAGTTTTGAAGACAGAGCACAGCAGAAAATAATATTGAAGACAGATTTGCGGGGATTATAGCTAAGATTAATTATCAAAAGCCAAATCTCCCAAATTAAAACAAAATTAAAGGTAAATCAAAAGATCTAACAAACAGAAAGGCCTCCACTGCCACATCTGAGGCAAATTGATTCCTCCCAGCTACCACAAAGCCACCTGTATGCCTCAAAGCATTCAAACAGAGGCCGAAGTTATTGAGAAAAATTAGATATTTGCCTCAACACAGCTGAAGAATTAATTCTGCCAAAGGAAACTTAATGCAAAAAATATTTGCAAAGTTACTCCAACATGACACAAAGCCTTAAAAGTCAACGAAGCTTCCCTCGAGCTTAAATATTAAATGTAAAACATTAATACAGACAAACACCTGTAAACTTCTCCATCGAGCCCCTCAAAGGCCGAGAAGTCATCATTCTATATTAATTGTCCCGAGAGATCTTTTATCAGATATCACCTCCTCATTCTTCTATAAATACTGCTATAAAAGATGAGAAATTGTTGGTTGATGTAGTTGCTAAACATTCAAATGTAATTGAGCTTTGAGACTTCTACTTGTAAATAGTGTTCACTGGCTCTTGGAGCTCTGCTGTGATAGATAGGTTAGGTTGAATAGTGAAGATGATTGCTAAACTAAAAGATTGGACCTAAAGATTGTAACTGGTTTGACATCAATAACAAGTTGTTTCTTGGGATCTTGGTCTATATCACTGGTGAAGTGCCCCTTTCTTTGTTATTGTTTTTCCTTCTATGTATGTCATATTGTTCACTATTCCCTGATAAAGAACAACATTTATAGAGTTAGGCTTTACTGTTTACCAGTACCCTTCTCTCACTGATAAGCTTTATCTCAATGTTTTCCTCCAATTTTTTTACTTGAGAATGATTCAATACAGTTTAAGCATTTAGGAATGTTGGCATTCCCTCATCCTACTGTTTTCTTTAAACATTGTTCTTGAAAGTTATTTTCATCATTTTCTTATTAAAGTTAGACTAGAAAAGTGATGGTTTTCCTTGTTTCTAGTTTCTATTCTCCAAAGGCAGATTCTGAAGGTTTCCCTTGGTGTTGACTGAAAGCAGACTAGGTTTAAAATTACCTTATCTGATCTTAGGTTACGCTTTGTTTTCTCTTATGTGTTTTCATACCTTCTGAAGATAATTATGCAGATTACTGGATTGTTTGTCAATTAATCTGCTTTAATACAAACTTGCTAAAGAAGTATATGGTTAGCCCTGTTCTTGGTTGGTTTTAAACAATTACTTAAGAGGCTTTTCTTGTTTGGACTGACTATAAATCCCTTGTGAAATTATTATCAGTTTCCACCCCTCCAACACTTTATTGTTTCCATTCCATCATTTTAATCTCAATAATCTGGTGATATAGATGACTTTCCCCTTGGATCACTCTTGAATTGTTTTGCTCAATTAAATCCCTATTATGACTCCATAGCCCAATGGACTAAAGAACAACGTTATATCTATATTTTTAGCCAAAGCTGTTCTATTTTCTTGCAACTTCTCACCTTTGAAACTCTTTGCATTTAGAACTTTCCACCTCAAACAGTAATCATGCTCAACCATCCAAAAACAAAACAAACCCTTGGCCTTCATAACTAGCCTAACATCATTATCCCAAACTTCAAAGACAAATCCATCTTTTCACTTATTGGAGAGATCCCTCTCCGGATTCAGGAGGGCTAGATCCTAGAATCCCAAAGTGGTTGAAACGATGTTTCTCCCTGCGGTCAAAATTTTGCTAATCTTGCCAATTACAGGGAGCTAACAGGAAGAAACAAGATCCATGTTGTATGATCAAGGGCTTCCGTTACATATATGGGCAGAAGCATGCAACACCAAAATTTATTTGCAGAACATGATTCCTCACAGAATACTTGGCATGATCACACCCAAAGAATCCTTCTTTGGGATAAATCCAGATATATCTCATTTTGGAATCTTTGGAGCTACTGTGTATTTTCATGTATCCAAGGATAGTAGGAGAAAATTGGAGCCTACAACTGAGATGGGAATCTTTGTAGGATACACAAAGAAAACACATAAGTATAGGGTGTAATTTCCCTCACTCAGGGTGACAGTCGTGAAGAGAAATCTCAAATTTGAGGAGGAGAGGGCTATGAAATTATCTCTAGAATGAGAGCTAAGTATCCCATTGGAGTAGGATCCTCTAACTCCGAAGGAGGATCCTCAAACATAGATTCAGGAGGTTGTTGAGTAGCCACATGCAGAGGAGCAGTTAAGAGGTTGAGTGGAGGCACCCACTCAACCAAAATATTTCAGAGAGGGGACTTCCTATATTATTGCACATGAAAAGGAGGTCACCAAATATATACATTGGGTATGTGGCTCTCATGAAATAAATCATTGAGTCATAGCCTTCTTCATTTGAGGAAGAAATTTCTCAACTAGTGTGGGTTAATGCCATGGTGGAGGAGTATGACTCCATATTGAAGAAACATGTATGGGAGGTGGTGTTAAGACCAGAGAACAAGTCAATGTTTTTTTCTAGATGGGTCTACAAAGTGAATCATGTAGTTGATGGGAGCATTGAGAAGTACAAGGCCAAAATTTTGGCCAAAGGCTTCTCTCAGGTAGATGAAGTGGACTATGATGACACAGTTTATCCAATAGCAATATATTCCTTGATCAAAACCATTCTAGAATTAGTTGGATAGATGGGGTGGAAGATCCACCAGATTGACGTGAAGACCACCTTCCTAAATGGTGTTGTTGAGGAAGGAATTTACATAGATAAGCTATAGGGATTTGAAACATATAAAAGGGATGCACATGCTTGTATACTCAAGAGAGCCTTGTATGATCTCAAATAGGTGCTTCAAGCATGGTACACTCATATGGACTCATATCTCATTGGATTGGGTTACAGCAAAAGTGAATCAGATGCCAATCTCTATCACATTGTGGTAAATGGAAAGTTTATTATATTGGTATTGTATGTTAATGACTTGATACCTACATGGGATGAGTAGTTGATCAAATCCTTTAAAGAGGATATTGGAAGAGAATTTGAGATGAAAGACATGGGCTTGATGCATTACTTCCTTGTACTAGAAATGTGGTAGGACGATGGTAAGTTTTTTATGAGTTAGGGGAATTTTCCCTCTAAAATACTTCAGATATTTCACATAAAGAACTGCAAGCCCATGAACACGCCTCTAGCTAAAAACTAGAGGAAGGAAAGTGCTTCTTCAGGAGAGGAAGTAGATTCCACCATCTACATATAGCTTGTGGGATCCTTGATGTATCTGGTGAACACAAGGCCTGACATATGCTATGCAGTCAATTAATTGAGTCAAGCCATGGTGAAGCCTACCAAGTTTTATTGGGAAGGAAACAAAGCATGTGTTGAGGTACCTCAAAGGCACAACCGACTATGTGTTATGGTACATGAGTAGAGAAGGAGTGAAGATCCTAAGATTCGCTAATGCATGTTGGGTAGAGAGTCCATCAACTAGGAAAATTACTTCAGGTGCTATATTCAGAGTTGGGTGTGTAACTATTTCTTGGTATAGTAGAAGACAAAGGTCTGTGGCACTCATCTCAGCAAAGGTTGAATACATTGTTGCAATTCAAGAAATGATGTGAGGACATATGGATGAGGTAAATAATTGTGGTTTTTTTTCATTTAGGAGATGGATCCAATGGTGATTTATCGTGATAATCAGAGTTGTGTCAAACTCTTTGAAAATCTAGTATTTCCTAACAGGTCCAAGCACATTGATGTCAGGTACAAAAACTTGTGGGATTGTGTGCATAGGAGAATTATGATGCTATGGTACATTCCAACTAAGGAGTGGGATGAAAATATATTGAAAAAATAATTTTCAAGAGGAAAATTCAAATTCCACATGTGTGAGATAGTAGTGTTGCAAATGTTTTTCTTGCTAAGAGGGAGTGTTAGAAATTGTAGCAAGAAAGACTAAATTTTACTTGTGCCTTAGTCAAATTTTGTAATTCAATTTTCCACATTGGAAGGATGAATTAGATGGTATTTAAATTGTGTGACATGGCCTTGCCTACTAGTTGTCTCAGTAAATTCGAGGTATAGGCTAGAAGTAGACTTGTGCATGTAATGGCAGCCAAAATTTAGCAATCTGGTTTAGTTATATTTTTTTTTTACTCAGTTAACTCTTCATATTCAAGAAAGACATTGTAATAGTTTCTCATTCTCATATGATTAATGAAAAGTAGTGGATGGGTTTTCCTAGTTGGTTTCCCTTCTAAATCATTGTGTTCTTATGGTTTTGATGGTTTCACATAATTTTATGTGTTTTTAAATAATGATTTCCATTCCACAATATTGTAGAGGAAATTTGTAATCTCTTGATTTCAGTTCGATTTCATCGATAGTTGAAAATTTCTATTAATTTCTACAGTAAATGGTATGTTGATAGGGGTTTGTGAAGGCACATGAAAGGATACCAAAGGAAATTTATAATCTAAAAGTGGAAGGTGGAGGGAAAGTAATACATGGAAAAAATGCATTATCAAGAATGAGTAGAAGAGGAAAATTCAATATTGACAATCATGAAACTAAATCTAAGAATTTCCTATATGTTGAAGGAATAAAACAAAATATTCTAATTTTCAATGAAATGTGTGATCAAGGATATCATCTCACATTTCACTCTAAAGGATGTGAGACAAGAAAAGTACAAATAGGAAAACTAGTAGAAAGGTAAATCAATCCTTCCAAAATTGTTATGTTCTTAACAATTCAAAAGAATATAAGTGTTGTGTAAGTAAAATAACTGAGAGTTAGCTATGGCATAGAAGGCTTGGTCAGATTAACTTTGAAAATCTAATCAAAATAAGAAAATCATAATATGTAAGAGATATTCCAAAATTTTTAAAGCCATATAACACTATTTGTAAGCCATGTCAACATGGGAAACGAATAAGGGTTTTCTATAAATCTAAATAATGCTCCACAATTAGGCACTATAATGAAAAGACCCTCTAGCGAATGTTTTTGCAGAATCCCTTGTAAAAATATCTGAAAAATCCATTTGTGGTAGATGTCACTAGCGAAGTTGGGTGGGTGTATGTTTTAGCAGATGTTTTTTAATGGTACATCTATAATACACTAATGCATTTTTCTTTTACTATACCCAAACATAACATGCCATAATAATATATAGTGCACTATGCCAAAGTTATTTTTTTTAAATAGTAAAAATATAACAATGTGCTATGTACAGAATGCGCACTAGTGCATATACTACTTGATACCACTATAAAAGTCTTAAATTTAAAAAAATGTTAGTCCTAAATATCATTTTTCCCAGTCTAGTGATATAGTTTCATGATGTATATAAATACAAAATGGTGCATTGTTGCAGGGTTATTTTTTATATTAAAAAAAACAACGGTGTGATACATATATAAGGTGCATCAATGCTTATACTATTCGATAACACCAAATAAGAGTTAAATTTAAAAAAAGTGTTGGTGATATAATTCATTTTCACCATTTCTATGTGATGCTCATATAAAACATTGGTTCTTCCCCTTTTATGAAATCCCTGGTGCATAAAAACATGGTGCACCATCCAAGGTTTTTAATTTAAATAAAATTAGTGTACTACTTATATAGTAATCATCGATGTCATTAATAGAACTATACATCCCAATTCTTAATATAAAATGGTGCACCATTTTAGGGTTATTATTTTTAAATAAAAAATAATGGTGTGCTAAGTAACTTTAGAGAATTGGTGCATATAGTATTATATAGCAAAGGGCATGTATAAATTTAAAATAATGTTGTTCATAAACTTCATTTTCACCATTCAATGCTATACTCCCAAAAATTGTCAATTCTTTGAGTGTTTCCAAACACCCCAGTGCATATACAACATGGTGCATCGTTGCAAGATTTTTAATTTAAAAATAATGATGTGTTAGGTGAAACCAGAGCATTGGTGGATATTCTACTTGATAATGTTGGGAAAATGTTAAATTTTAAAAAATGGCAGTCGTAAAATTCATTATCAACATTTTGGTGCTATACTCCCACGAAGCACCGATGTTGTTCTTATTTTGAAATGTCATGGTGCTTAAATAACATTGTGCATTGTGATAAGGTTTTTAATTTAAAAAACAATCGAGGTGCACTTTGTAAATAATCCTCCATGATGTGTCGTTATTCAAGTGCAATCGAACAGGGTTAAATAAAAAAAAACCTTACCATCCATCAAATTCATTTTTACCATTTGCAGTGTTCTAGACCTCTGTGAAGCACTGATGCTACCTTTTCCTCTATGAAGCACCTTGCCATCAATTATTTCCCTGCTTTCCATCCTTCTATCCGTTACTCACTATGTGCCTTTTGATTTTTTTCAAGAGATGGTCAATTTTTTTTTTTCATTTATGTGGAAACAATGCCTTCGTGACCAGAAAATGTCTAGCTAAAAAAATTCATTATTTTTTAATTATTATTTTCTTTTGCACGGTGGATTTGAGAGCTTCGACTCACATTTTTCATGGTGCACTTTGTAAATTTATGGGATACACCAAAAATTGGTGCATAACGTTAACGAAGCACAAATTTTTAATATTATTGAGTATGTTGTGTAAATGAAAACACACTGGGCTATGAATTTCCACGACAAACCACTTAAAATTTTATAATTTTTACAGCAGTGCATATAGAAAAATTAAATTCCTAATGCAATTATTTTTACCAAATGCCCTGCATAATATTAAAAATTTATAGCTCGGTGTGTTTGGTAACCTGAACGTTTTGGTGCGGTCCGTTGATGTAAAATTGATGCACCGATGTGAAATTTTATGTTGATGTGCCACATTGAAAACAAAAATTAACTAATGTTGTTCATGTATGTGAATCGAAAGTGGTGTGTCAAGTTGATGTATGTAATATTTTGGTGCAATCCCATTTTTGTGGTGCACCGTGTCTGGTGTGTTCCTATATTTTTAGAGCACCAAATTTGAATTTTTTAATTGAAAGTTATATGTCCATTTTTATAAACACATTTTTCATTTAGTAAAAAAAAATATGCTTTTATATATGAGGCTGACACATTTTATATGTCATTCATGTACAGATATCAAAGGAGAGAGGAGAAACAATAGCAAGAGAAAAGAGTTGACCAGTGCAATATGGTACGAGAGTGGGAGGCATGAGAAAGGGAGAGGTTTATGTACCCTTTCCCTATTACCACAATAACCTAGTGCCTCTTGAGGAATGTAGGTATTTATTGTCACTACTACAACACCCTTCAAAATTTTGGTTTAGATTCGAATTTCAAAGCCTACTTTTAATTTTCATGTTGTGGTCGCAAGTATTAAGAGATATCACAAGCGTTTTCTCTAAACATTCTTGTCTCGTTTAGAAGAAAATCAAAGTGTCATTTTAACATAGTAAGCATCACAAATCAAACATATGTAGTTTTTGGTTGTTTCAAGAGGTAACATTGGTTCTAATGAGTCATTGTTACCATGCAAATATGCATCACACTCATTCCCAAAGTTTCAAGCATTATCTCACAAGTGTAATCACCGTTGTTACAAAGTGTACCTTTAGTGTCGCACTTGGGGAAAGTCGCAATGTCATCGCATTGATGGAAGTATGTTGTTCGTGTACTCTAACTGACCATGGTTGTGTCATAAAATATTCTAAGTGTGTGACCATACTTAATTTTTATCATTGTTCACTTTGACCTCACTAATCCCACACTTATTCAAACCTGAAAATTTTCCTGCCCAAGAAACTTGACCTCACTCATCCTTCCTGAACTATGCCCTACATAGTCTCAACCCTCAAGCTTATACCTTTCCTCTTGGCATTGTGCAGTTCATAGTCCCTACCTCCCAAAACTATGTACTAAGAAGTCTTAGTTCCCAGCTTCAAACATTGAGCTCCAAAACTGTGCAACCCCTACCTCTAATAATTCTCTTTTGCACACTATGTAGTCACAGGAAACAAGCCTTATCCTTGACCTCTTGAACTCTCCAAATTTTTAATCCCTTGGAATTTTCCCCCCCAGAACTGCGTAGTGGGAAACCTCAATCCTCAAGCCTTTAGCTTGACATCTTGAACCCCTCAATTGTGCATTTTTCTATCGCTTTCCTTCCTAAACTATGCACTACACAATCTCAAAGTTTAGTCCTAGCCTCTAACCTCTTGAGCTACAAAACTGCATGATACCTGAGCCTATTTCCCAACCTATCACCCAGTTATAGCTCTATCATTGGTTATCATGAAGCATGTTAGACTAGGGGTTTATCAAACTATTGTCTTCTTGTCATGAGTGGATTTTCGGTGAAGGTATTCTATCATGTTAATACAGGATGATGCTGGAGGAGATGAAGAAGGAGACCCTTCTAAAATGTAACAACCCTTATGAAAATTCCATGTAACAAAAGTTAAAAATAATAACCATGGTTGATGGGACACTTAATCCAAGTTGAATGTTGGGGAAAACATATTAGTGGGTGTTAATTTTGTTTATAATGGCTAAGGAAATTGGCAAAGGAAAATGAAAAGGCTTTGGAAATGCATGAGGCATTAATTGGCATTTTATTTATGAAAATAAAGAAAAACAGGAGAAAATGAAGACGAAAGGTCATAGGTTTCATGTGAGGAGGAAATTGAAGAAAATTAATGTAAAATGAAGAAAATAGAGGCCTCTTATATAAAAATTATTCTGAGGATCAGTGGGAAATATTTTGCTAAAATATTTTTTAAGTTCATTTTTGGGAGATATCTCATTATTATCTCTCTCTCTCTCTCTCTCTCTCTCTCTCTCTCTCTCTCACACACACACACACACACATACACACACACTCTTGGACACTTGAGTTTTCTTGGATCAATTTGGCATTGAAGAAATAAAAGAAAAGGAAGCAAGGAAGAGCAGGATCAAGAAAATACAGTAGGATTCTTTGTAGGAATTGATTTACATATGTGATTTATTTATTGGATATGACATGCATGGTATTCAAGTGGTTATTTTTTGTCTTAGCATGGGCTTTTCCTGGTGTGACAGTGTTTTTAACCTAACCTTACCATTTTCACATAATATTATGACATGTGTTTCTTATACTTTTGTTGAGATAGATTTCCAGATGGATTCGAAGCTAAGTGGGGTGGATCTCTGAATTACAAACACATAGCCTAATGGTCTGTGAACCAAATTGTGGATCATGGTAAGGCCACTGGCTTAGTAACTCATGTGCCAGACTATGTGTTGCAGTAAAGCCATATTATGTTCCTCAGTGGGCCTAGGAATCCTTTTAGGTGAATGATGAGATATACGGTAAATCCAAGTGGTGGATTTATCTCTATTGGTCCTAGTAGTCCTGGGATGGGATGTACAGTAAAGCCTGGAATTTGGGAACTATGCAATAAACTGACCACACAAGAAGTCTAACCAAAAGCTTTCAGGAGGAGCATGAGGTGAAGCACTTTCTGAGTCAGAATTTGAATTAAACTTCACTCTAATTACATGCATGGAAAACACTATAATGGGGAGTTTGTTGTTCCGAGATTCAATTGCTTCATTCCATATGACAAGATGCAAATAATTCTTTAGTAGCCTATATGAGAAGGATCTCCAGATGTACATATAACTTGGGGATGATGGGTGGTACAATACCATTGTAATTGGAATTGTAACATTTAAGCAGGATTTATGCTCCCATCAACATCTGAAATATGTGATGTATGTACTTGGGCTAAAGAAGAACTTGATCTCTATAGTTGTATTGGAGGATAAAGGCTATGATGTTGTTTTCAGTAAGAGGAAAGCCTTTCTGAGACATGTAACTACTAGGCAAGTGAAACAGATTGGAGTTAGAGTGAAAATGATCTACAAACTTTACGTGGAAGCTTGTGCTTCTATAGTTGTATTGGAGGATAAATCATATGATGTTTTTTTCAGTAAGAAGAAAGCCTTTCAGATACATGTAGATACCAGGCAAGTGAAACAGATTGGAGTTAGAGTGAAAATGATCTACAAACTTTACGTGGAAGATTGTGCTTCAATAAGTAGCCATCCAGAAAAAGTGCAGAGTTGGGATGTTGGAGAACTATGGCACATGCACGTGGGAAAACTACACAATGGGGCCTTAAAAATCATGGAAAACATTGCCACTGGTCTCTCGAAATGCACCTTTTACCAACATGATGTCTACAAGGGATGCACATTGGGTAAATATTTCAACTCCACCTTCATCGAGGGTCGAGATAGTGGAGCTGGATTAACCTTGGAGAGAGTACACTCTAAAGTATGTGGACCATTTTCTACAAAATCTACAACAGAACAAAAGTATTATGTGATTTTTATAGATGACTTTTCAAGAAAATGTTGGATCTTCTTCATGTAGAAGAAGGATGAAATTTTCTCAAAATTTGTTAAATTAAAAGCATTGGTTTAAAATGACAGTGGTTAGAAAATCAAAGCCCTGAGAAGTGATAATGGAGGATAATATGTTCCTAACACCTTCAAGGACTTTTGTGCCAAAGAGGGTATTAGAAGAGAATAGATAGCACCCTGTAACCCACAAAAAATGGGGTGGTTGAAAGCAAAAAAAAAAAACATAGTGGGAGAAACAAGAGCCATGCTTCATGATCAAGGGTGTATAGACCAATCTAGGGTTCTAGATTAGGCTCAATTTATTGTCAACCAAGGTAGGTAATGTTAGAGGCACGTGTCTAATGTTTATAGACATAAAAGGATCAGTTCTATTTACCTAGATAAGTGCTTATAGTGATAGGTTCCAACACTCTTTTACAAGAGATTGGAATGTGTTTCCTTTCACACTTTAAACACTTATGTAACTAAATCTGATCTACTATTATAAAAACAGAGTGCTACTAGTCTGAGTTTTCAATCCTCTTACAAGGTTGTAGTTCACAAAAACTCTTTCAAAGTAACACACTAAAGCATACTAAAAACTGAATTCATTAAAATAGAGATCACAGAAATGATTTGAGATTCAATGCTCAATTAAACCTCTTACAAGGACTGTTCATTAATTTTGCAATCGAATTCTCAAATTACTACTATGAATCATGAAATAACAATGATAAGTAAAATCACAAGCACTTCTAGTTAAAATCGATGAACTCAAAAGCATGAAAATGAAATAAAATACTAATCAGATCTGAATATTAAATCTAATGGAAATGTAAAGAAAGTGTACCAACTTCACATGGGGGCCCTTCCACACTTTGAAGGCACACTTGTAACACTTCAAATGATGAGAACGCTAAATCAAAAACACCATAAATGATGAAATTTTGTCTCTGATTAAGATCTAGAAATGAGTTACATTAAAAATAGAGTTTTGAAGCACGTATACAGTCTCAATTCTTCTCTTACATTCAATGTTATTACCAGCATCATTAGTCCATTACATGCTTCCATTCTCTTATTTATCAAAATTACAATCAAAGGAGGCTATTTTCGTTCCTCCTAATCCTAACTGATCTCCAAAACAGATCAAATTAGTTTGGAGTTCCTAGTCATAGGCAAAATATCAAGCTCATTCATTATGACTTCAGATTTTTCTACTAGATTGGTTGGGTTTGACCAGCGTTGACTGGCTATTTAGGAGCTTCAAATCTGATGCTGGATAGATTTTTCATCATGTGTGTACATCCTATATCACGTCCTTGTCCTTCGTTTTGATCTACCTGCAATGCCACGTGTCAGAACATAAACCATTTACAGGAAGTTATCACATCCTGTAATTTTCTTGAAAATTTTCAATTTTTAACATAAAAATTCCATAAATTAAATTTAATGTAAAATAACAATTATAATGCTACATTAATCAATTTCAATAAAATATAAGGGATTTATGGAAGAAAATGGTGGATAAATGATGGAATTTTAGGAGAAAAAGATAGCCATAAAATAATACCAATATTTCCCCCAAACTCAATGATTTAGCATGACCTCATGCTAACCTGATGTACTCCCTTTATGTTCTGCTTCTGCTTTCGCTGCTTGTAGCAATACATCTACATTATTCTGGACTTGAAACTCGTGCTTCATGTTCTTATATTTTTCTTTGAGAGCCTTTTTCTGTGTATACCATTTTTTTTCCCATTTGCATATTTCAATTTGATCAGTTTTGAGTTCTTTGACTTTCCTCTTCAATTTCTCATTTTTCTGTTGAATCTTCTTGCTCTGGGATCTTAAAATTTCATTTTCTTTCTTAATGACTTTCTCTAACATATTTTCTTCCACAAGTTCCTCTTTTAGCTCTTCAATTTGTTTCTCTAGCTTTCTCTGTTTCTTGTTTGTAGGTATTGGCTCTTTTCTTTTTCCTCTGTTGCATTCAGTCTCCATTTCTGCTTCTTGTTCTGACTGTGAATTAGCACTGCTTTCAATTTTCATTGGTGTATTTACATTTTTCTCTGGCTGATCATCTTGTATTTGATTTCTTTTTATTCTCCTTGATCTTCTTCTGTAAGTAGTGAAAATTTTGTCTTTTGCAATCTTCTTGGCATCTTCTTGCCTCATTCTCCTTATTTTCACACTACTATTGGGTTGAGAAACAGTGCTTGACTTAAATTCAGGGGTTTCCTCATCAACATCAACCATAAACGCAGTGCTTCCTTATTTTTCCTATTCATCTTCTTTGGTTTTGATTTGATTGGCAATTAAAAACCCTTCCCATGTTATCCCTCTCTTCTGCAACTCAAATTCAATTAGAATTTTGATCAAACCAAAATGATACAAGCTTCTATCTTCATTACCCTTTTGTTTCTGAATGGTGTTTGACATTTTAGTCAAACTTTGTAAAAGAAAATAGGTAGATTGATAGTGCATTGACCCTTTAAGTGCAACAAAATTTTCCTGTGATATAGGTATACTATGTTGTAACGCCCTTCACATGTGACAAATTTTTGAAGAATGTATACCATTTCATCCCATGGGTGGATTAACCGACTTCTAGGAACACCATTTTTCCAATTGACAGAAGAAACCCTTGACCTAGACATAAACTGAGTCCATGATTTTTCTCTAAATTGCTTGGTTTTGAAATATTTTTCCCTTCTAGACTGATGTATAATGATTGAGCTATTTTATCCTCTGAGATTCTGAAAGAGAAATTCCCTATCAAAGCTTTTTCTCCATTAAATGAAAATGAAAACTATTTTGTAACTTCTTCATTGTTTCCATTGATTTTTTCTAGAAAAGACAACCAGTGTTTTTCCCTCAAAATCTTAACACAGTCTTGATGGTATTTTGAAATATCAAATTTATCAGGCTCTACTCTATTTTTCATTTTAAAAATATCTGTTCTAACCTTCTATTTTTATGCTCTGTAAAACAAAAATTTTAACTATGGTTTTTCAACTTGTTACCTCTCTTCTTGCGTTCCACTGAGTTGACCTAGCTAACTTCCTCAATTTTCTGAACTTACTTCTTCCAATGTCTGAGCTGCTCTTCAAATTTTGGGTGGAAGTCAAAATTCTGGATAAGCCCAACTGCTATGTTTTCTCCCTTTCACCTACTATTTCGGCCTTCCTATTTTAAAAACTTAGGGTCCGAACATTAACTGACTTTATAAAATCAGAGTTTTATAAAATGAAAACTCAACGACCAACCTTGATTTTACTTGATGTCATAAGATTAAATTGCTATGATGATAGCGAAGAGAACATAATTTTACTTGTCAAAGGTCGTGAGCTTGTTTGCAAAGTCAGAAGGCGTGTCCCAAAGAGTTCAAATCATGAATACAGAGGAGCAATAATGATTTGCAGAAGCATAATCATGGTAGCATAGTATGCAAATCGTGTTGGTAATGAAATCATGGCAGATACATTCATAAGCAAATTTGGGTCGGAATATTGTTTTTGTACTTCTGGCAGTCGGAATAAATGAAATCGTTTGAGGACAGGCATTTTAACAGATGTCTTCCCATTGGGCGGACCTTTACATTGGGCGTCTATTAAGGCCGCTACTTGTTAGTACTTTTTTGGCAGAGGTCAATTTGAAAGAATGATGAGTTTATGAAAAGGTTTTAAGAGCGTAGGTAGGAATAGGCTAAAGTTTAGAATGATGTTATGTGTGATATGAAGATAGAAATGAATGATAGAAATAGGCAGAGTGGTAATGAAGTGAGCATATAAGAATATTACGAAGAATATGGGTATAAGGGTTATAAAAAGGCTTATGGGTATAAGGAATATGGGTTTTTGAAATTGATAATAAGCAATCATAATTATTATTTTTAACACTAAAATAATCTAGGAATTTTAAATGCTAAAACAAAAAAATTTCAATACATTACACATGTTGGCTAACAAAATTCTGATTTTTCTTGTACAGGTGTGACTGATCTGCTTGTCTGATCCTTATCTTCTAAAACAGGTCCCTTTGAAATCGAATATAATAGGTCCCTTAAAATTTGAAGAGCCATGTTTGTGAAGCTTCTTTTATCTTTGGTGTTGATGTAGCCTTGATTGGAATTCTGATAAGAAACCTTTGAAAACTTGTTGAAGTAGCCTTGTGTATCTTTGATGCAGTCTTCGAACAGGTCCCTCTAATATTGATAGTATTGACATAACCTTTGAATAGGTCCCTCTGTATAATCATGTTGAAACAGGTCCCACTGCATATTTTGTTGCTTGAACAGGTCCCTTTACTGATTAGAACAAAACAACTCTTTGATTGATTACTGAAACAAATTCCTTGAAAATTTGAAATTGAGGAGATGAGATAGGGAAAAACCATTGTTTCTTCTCCCCCACTAAGTCTTTGACTTGTCCTCAAGTCATTATTGAATTTTTGAAAAACAGGAACAAATATAACAATGAATTCTTACCATCCAAATAATTGGTTTTCCAGTAATAATTCGGGTTTACAGTGTGCCAGAGTCTGGTTTTCACATCTAAACCATTATTTTTTATTTTTGATATATATATATATATATTTTTTATGTTTTATTTTTTTATATTTTTTTATTTTTAAGAAATTGAAATGACTAAGGTAGAGATATCACAGTTGAATGTTGTGATATCTCAACCTCCTTTTGCTGAGATACAGTTGAATAAAATCTTCTTTGTTGATGGGCTTATGATAGAGTTTCAACCTGTGTCCATTGACAATAAAGGTGTTGCCTTCTCCATCAATTGTAGTAAGTTTGACTGATCCATTTTCATATACTTGAACTATTTCATATGGGCCCATCCAATGTGTTGTGAACTTGGCTTTATGATCTCTGAATTTCGAGTCAAAGAGTAAAGCCCAGTCTCCTTCTTTAAACTCTTTCTTTTTAATGAGTGCATCATGCCACTGCTTCCTTTATTTCTGCATTAGGATTGTTCTCTCCTTTGCTTGCTACCTCATTTCATCTAACTGGTTCAATTGCATAATTCTATCCTTTTGGGCTTCATTGAGATCAATTCCTAAATATGCAGCCATTTTATAAGTATGTATTTGAAATTCAATAGGAAGCATTACCTCTTTTCGATACACCAGCTGACATGGTGTAAATCATGTAGTGTCTTTCCACGTGATTCTGTAAGCCCAGAGTGCATCCTTGAGCTTTTCCTCCCAATTATTTATGTTCATTGCTACTGTTTTAGTGATAATTCCTTCCAAAGTTTTATTTGTAGATTCCACCTGGCCATTGGCCTATGGATGGTAAGGTGTACTTTTCCTGTGCTTGATTTTATATTTTTTTGTGATATCTTGAACCAACCTTGAAGTAAACTGAGTACCTTGATCTGTCACTATCTCTCTAGGTACTCCATACCTTACAAAAATTTCTTCAAAAAGGAAGTTTACCACTTTGTTCAGTTGCCCGGACTAGTGCTTTTGCTTCAGCCCATTTTTTCACGTAATCAGTACATACTAAGATGTAATTTTTTCCTTTTGAAGGTGGATTGATGTGTCCTACAAAATCTAGAGCCCATTTTTCAAATGGCTCTAAATGTACTTGGGGCTGAAGTGGCATTTCATCTGAAGTTGTTGGTCTACCCATTCTTTGACAACTATCACAAATTTTCACATACTTCTTGGAATCCTTAAAAATCGATGGCCAATAGTATCCAAGACTGAGGATCTTGAATGTTGTCCTTTTTGCTGCAAAATGCCCACCACATGGTTCATCATGACAAGATTTTAAAATATCAATTATTTCATCATTTCTTACACATATTCTAATAATCATATCATAACCGGTGTAAAATAAATCTCCATTAACCCATAAATATTTAGCACTTTGTTTGATGAGCCTCTTCTTCTCCTTTGTAGTAAAATATGGAGGTGTCTTTCCTGTGGACAAATAATTAGCTAAGTCAGCATACCATGGATCCACTACTGAAATTGAAAATAAATTTTCATCTGGAAAATAATCTTCAACTAGAACAACCTCACCTGAATTCTGGAGTACAGAAAGAAAATCTGCCACCTGGTTCTCCTTACCTGGTCTATCTAACACTGTAATATTAAATTCATGTAGTCATAACAGCCATCTGGTAACTCTACCATTAGTGATTGGTTTGTTCATTAGATACTTAATGGCAGAGTGGTCAGTATGTACAAAAACCTCATAACCAGTTATATAATGTCGGAATTTATTCACAGCATGTATGATTGCTAGCATTTCTTTTTCAGTGATTGTGTAGTTTAATTCTACAGGTGTTAGATTTTTACTAATAAAATAGATGTCATAATTCAAAGATTCTTATTTTTGGCCTAATGAGGCACCTAATGCAGTATCAGATGGATCTGTAAATATGTGAAAGGGTAGGGTCAAATTAGGTCCTTTTAAGACTGGTGTGGTTGATAACTTTTCTTTAAGTGTTTCAAAGGCTTTTTGACAATTTTCATTCCAGTTGAAAGGTGTATCTTTTGCTAGAATCTTAAACAAAGGTAAAGCTATTTTAATAAAATGTTCAATAAACCTTCTATAATAGCTTGCATACCCAAGAAAGCTTCTTACCTCTTTTTGAGTCTTCGGAATTGGCAAATTGACAATGATTTGAATTTTTGATGGATCTACTTTAATGCCTTCACAAGAAATATAATGACCCAATACTACCCTTTCATTTAGCATCATAAAACACTTTTCATTGCTCAGGGATAGATTAGCTTCAACACATCTCTTCAAAAATTTCTCCAGATTTTCTAATGAATGCTCAAATGAATTACCATACACTGAAAAATCATCCATATAAACTTCAACACACTCATGAACTAAATTAGCAAAAATAGCTAATACAGCTCTCTGAAATGTAGATGGAGCATTACAAAGTCCAAATGGTAAAAAATTGTAGGCATAAGTGCCCCAGGGACAAGTAAAAGTGGTTTTGTCCTGGTCCTCTAAGGCTATCCTGATCTGGTTATATCCACTAAAACCATCAAGAAAAGAGAATGATGATTTCCCAGCTAATGTGTCCAACACTTGGTCAATAAATGGTAGTGGGAAATAATATTTGAGGGTTTCTTTGTTCAATTGTCTGTAGTCAACACAAATCCTCCACTTACCATTTTTCTTGGGCACTACTACCAATGGAGATATCCACTGACTGTCAGAGATGGGATGAATAAAATTGACTTTCAATAGTTTTTGTAATTCATCTCTAACAATATCTTGAAGGATGGGATTCGTTCTTCTCTATGGTTGCCTCACTGGTTTTATATTACTATCTATGTAAATATGGTGAGTGCATGTTTCAGGGTGGATTTCGTGCATATCGGTGTAGTCCCAAGCAAATGCTTTCTGATATTTTCTCAATAATTGAATCAATTTTTCTTCCTGAGATAAGTCTAGGTGAGTGCTAATATTCAATGTTTTTCCTAGACTAATCTCTATAGTCTTACTCTATGTGTTTGTGATAGATTGAATGGGAAAATTTATTTCAAATGATGTTTGCAAAGAATGAATGGTACATGTTTCTTGAAAACTCTGTGCTAAAAGTTGATTTGCAGCATTGTATTTTTCATTTCTTAATTCTTCAGAAATATCAGGTTGAGAAAGGAACAATTCTACCAAATCATCATTATTATGTTCTTGAAAATCATAGATTTGATTGATGCTGAAAACAGATTGAACTTCTTCTTTATCATTGTATTTTTCATTGAGCCATAAGTTGTTTGCTACTGCTGGTGATTGTGCTGATGGGTACAGAGTGAGTTGTTTCCTTTCAGTTCCTCATGAAATAATCATATTACATGTTCTACACCCTATGAATGCATCAAAAGTTGCTAACCATGGTCTACCAAGGATGATAGGGTGTCCTCCTAAATTAGATTTTGGCTGAAGAACTAAAAAATCAACTAGATACTCCCAAGAGTCCAGTGAAACAATTATGTACTCCAAAATCCCTTCAGGAATCACTTTAAACCTATCAGCTAGTTCTAAGACAATTGGTGTGTATTGCAAGTTTGTGAGTTGTAGTGTTTTCATTGTTTCAGGGGTCATCACAATTATTGCAGCCCCAAGGTCAATTAAAGTGTTTGGAATAGGTATGTTGTTAATGATTGTAGTGACTCTAGGAATACCAGGATCAACATACTTTTCCATTGAAATGGTGTTTGTCATAAGGCCAGCTAGATGTCCAATAATATGAATAGTTTGTGGGTCAAGTCTTTTTCTTGTAGGCTTCTTGAGGCATAGTTTTTTGATTGATTTAGTATATATCGGAATGTCTTTTATGGCTTGAAGTAGTGGAATTTTTATATAGACATTCTTTAGCTCATCTAAAACATCAAACTGTGGTAAAGACATGGGAAGTTTTGCTTGGATCAATCTTTCTGGAAAGGGTGGCGGATGCACTGGTTGCATTTGTTTATTTTTGATGTCATCATTTTGTTTCTTTTGAGTTGGAATTTCAATTTCATTCTGTTTGTTTTCTTCTTGTTTTTCAGCTACTGGAGGTTCTTTTTGAAGTATCTTACCAGACCTAAGCTCGATATTTTGTAAATGTAGAGTGGGATATGATGGTCCCTCATCTACACTGTAAGCTGGTCTATATTCTCTATTATTTGGATTGGGTACAGGTTGAGCAGGAATCTGAGTAGGTCTAGGAGGCTGGTTAGATGGAAGTTGTAATTGAGATGGATTTATTGGTGGAGGATCAGGCAATGTTTGTTGAGTGTTTTGAGGTTGATGGACAACTTGTTGTTGCGGATATTGTTGATATGTTTGAGGATACTGCTGATATGGCTGAGGATACTGTTGATATGGCTGAGAATATTGTTGGTATGGTTGAGGATATGGTTGGTATGGTTGAGAGTATTGCTGAAATGGTTTCCATTGTTGCTATGGGTAAGTTTGGTGTTGCCATGGCATGGGTATATTCCAAGAATTCTGAACATACATCTGATCTTGTGTAGGAAATTGCAAATTTTGGTTTGGAAACATACCTGGAGGTGGAGGTCTTGGTTGCCATGGTCTCTTGGCGCCCATGAAATATACATTCTCCATATCTGCGTTGGCTTCCAATTTACAATTCTGCAAAATCTTGATTTTAGAACAATGAAATATATCATGATTTTCAATGCAAAAGGCACACACTTGAACATTTTGAACGTTTTCTAAAGGGCAGTCTTTCAAAGCATGTTTCTTTCGGCACTTTGGGTAAAAGACAGCCATTAATTGATCTTCCTCTTCCTGTCTTTTCTTTGCTTTCAAAGTGTAAATTTTATTTCCTAAGGTACTTAATAGGTCTGTTTTGAATTCTTCTAATAAGTTTCCTATTTTAGCCCTTGTGACACTAGCTGAAGCAGATTTTGTGGCTTTGGATTATATGGTTCTTTTTCCATTTCTATCCTTGCTCCTACAATATTTTTCACATATATCAACAATCTCATCGAAAGGTAAGGTGGAAATATCACCTTTGCCCATCAAATTAAGATCATCTAAGTATTCCTCTCGAATTCCCTTCAAAAATATTGTTCGTATTAGATCAAGAGACAAGGTTCTGTGTTTTGATTTTTGTAGATTGTAAACAAATCGTTCCAAATATTCCTCTAAGCTCTCATCATCTTGTTGATTCATTCTAAAGATATCATCCTTAAAATCTCTTGATCGACAATAAGGTTGGTATTTCTTTAAGAATATTTTTCTCATGCCATCCCAATCAGTTATTGCATGTTCACCAAGTCGCATGAACCACCTTAATGCCGATGCTTTTAGTGTTGCTGGGAAGAGTATAAGCCTATGGGCATCATCTGTGTAACCATATGTTCGACATACTATGTCAAATTCAAACAAGAATGAATCTAGATCTTTTGAAGCCATGCCATAAAATTTTGGTAGCACAGATGGAGGTACGTTTTTCATTTTTATTTCCTCGTCATTATTTTCTCCTGGTTCTTGAATAGGAAATTTAAAGGTTGACTCTCCATCTTCTCTTCGATCTTGATCTTGCTTTTGTTTCAGTTCATCCTCTCTTTGTCTTCTTCTTTCCTCTTGATGTCTCTCATATTCTATAAGTTGTTCAGGAGTGGGTCCTCTTGCTGATCCTCCTCCTTCCTTAGTCATTTTGATAGGTTCTTCTGTTTTCTTAATGTCTTATTCAGTGTCACTTGTTTCAAAGAAAGGTTGTTCTGGTGATTTTTCTCCTTCTTGAGATTTTTCAAAATCAGTAGGTTCGAGGACAGATTGTTGAGTTGTTTTGCTACTTTCTCTTGTTATAGAGGATTCAAGGAGATGTTTCTTCTTTGCTTCATATGCCAATAAAATTTGTCTCTCAATGAGTGTGAGTCTCTGCCCTGATTTTTGTTTTTCCTCTAATTCTTGTACAGTGACTTTCCCGGCTAGAGTTGTGTGTTCAATCCTCTCTAAAGGGTCTGCTCCTAGTGGTGGATTAGTTCTTGGATGGGGGGTTTTTATGAATCTACCTTTATCATCTCTAGGTCTAGACATAAGTAACCATGACTTCTAAAATGTTAAATTAAAATTAAATCTGTGTTTTTTTTTTTTTTATTTGTTTTTGTTTGTTTTTGTTTCTAAAAATCCTCCAGTTGCGCCTCCCTGGCAACGACGCAAAAATGTATAGACCAATCTAGGGTTCTAGATTAGGCTCAATTTATTGTCAACCAAGGTAGATAATCTTAGAGGCACATGTCTAATGTTTATAGACCTAAAAGGATATGTTCTATTTACCTAGATAAATGCTTATTGTGATAGGCTCCAGCACTCTTTTACAAGAGATTGGAATGTGGTTCCTTTCACACTTTAAACACTTATGTAACTAAATTTGATCTACTATTCTAAAAACAAAGTGCTACTAGTCTGAGTTTTCAATCCTCTTACAAGGTTGTAGTTCACAAAAACTCTTTCAAAGTAACACACTAAAGCATACTAAAAACTGAATTCATTAAAACAGAGATCACAAAAATGATTTGAGATTCAATGCTCAATTAAACCTCTTACAAGGACTGTTCAATAATTTTGCAATCGAATTCTCAAATTACTACTATGAATCATGAAATAGCAATGATAAATAAAATCACAAGCACTTCTAGTTAAAATCAATGAATTCAAAAGCATGAAAATGAAATAAAATACTAATTAGATCTGAATATTAAATCTAATGGAAATGTAAAGAAAGTGTACCAACTTCACATGGGGGCCCTTCCACGATTTGAAGGCACACTTGGAAAACTTCAAATGATGAGAACGCTAAATCAAAAACACCATAAATGATGAAATTTTGTCTCTAATTAAGATTTGGAAATGAGTTACATTAAAAATAGAGTTTTGAAGCACGTGTATAGCCTCAAGTCTTCTCTTACATTCAATGTTATTATCAACATCATTAGTCCATTACATGCTTCCATTCTCTTATTTATCAAAATTAAAATCAAAGGAGGATATTTTCGTTCCTCCTAATCCTTACTAATCTCCAAAACAGATCGAATTAGTTTGGAGTTCCTAATCATAGGCAAAATATCAAGCTCATTCATTATGAATTCAGATTTTTGTGCTAGATTGGCTGGGTTTGACCAGCGTTGACCGGTTATTCAGGAGCTTCAAATCTGATGCTGGATAGATTTTTCATCATGTGTGTACATCCTAGATCACGTCCTTGTCCTTCGTTTTGATCTACCTGCAATGCCACGTGTCAGAACATAAACCATTTACAGGAAGTTATCACATCTTGTAATTTTCTTGAAAATTTTCAATTTTTAACATAAAAATTCCATAAATTAAATTTAATGTAAAATAACAATTATAATGCTACATTAATCAATTTCAATAAACTATAAGGGATTTATGGAAGAAAATGGTGGATAAATGATGGAATTTTAGGAGAAAAAAATAGCCATAAAATAATACCAAAAAAGGGTTTCCATTACATCTATGGGAAGAAGCATGCAACACCATAGTTTATTTGTAGAACATGAGCCCTCATAGAATACTTGGTATGATGACACCCAAATAATCCTTCTCTGGGAGGAAGCCAAATATATCTCATTTTCAAATATTTTGAGCTATTATATATTTTCATGTATCCAAGGATAGTATGAGGAAATTGGAGCCTACAATTGAGATGGGAATCTTTGTAGGATACACAAATACACCTCATAACTATAGTATCTACTTTCTGTCACTCAAGGTTACAATGGTGAAGAGAGATGTCAAATTTGGGGAGGATAAGGCTATGAAATTCTCTGTAGAGTGAGAGCTAAGTATCCCACCAAAGGAGGAGCTTCTAGTTCCAAAGGAGGAGCCTCATGCATAGCTTTAGAAGGTTGTGGAATATCCACATGCAGAGAAACAGATAGGATCTCGATTGGAGGCACCCACTCAACCATAATATTTCAAAGAGGGGACCTCCTACATTTGTACACATGAAAAGGAGGTCACTAAATATATACATTGGGTATATGGTTGTCATGACATAACTCTTGGAGTCATAGCCATCTTCATTTGAGTAAGAAATTTCTCATTCAATGTGGGTTAATTCCATGGTGGAGGAGTATGATTCCATCATGAAGAAACATGTATGGGAGGTGGTGTTGAGACCAAAGAACATGTCTATTTTGGAAAAAAATCTCTCTCAATTTTACCAAATTCATCTTTTCTTGCTCAGAAACATCATTGGAGTAAAACCTATCCTGATGTGTGGAACAAGGGATTTGTCGAAATGAAGCGAAATGAAAGGGATAAGGGGATTCTAAATTCTTGAAAAAAAAATTGGAAGTAGGGAGGGATAATAGGAAGCAGGGGAAAGTGGAATTTCAGAGATTGAGTGAGGGGAAGGGGTCCAAAAGGGAAAAACACAGGCCTAGCCTACAAATTTGCCAAGTTGTAGCAAGAAACTAGGGTTTGTGTGAAAATGAGGAATTTGGGGGATCTCAGTGATGAGAAGTGTTTAATAAAGTACATTAAGGATAGGGGAAAATGTATGAACATCGGAATACAAGTTTTTCTGATGATTTGACCATCCATGAGAAATTACCTTCAAAACCCTAGGAGAGGGAAATGAACCTTACCTAGGCACAAATGAAGCATGAACAAGGTGTAAAATGACCCTTTGGAATATGGCATGATGATGAAAACCCTCTGAATGATGGTACACTCAATTGAATGGTGACATGGACTGACATTTGGACAACTTTGAGAAGAGTGAAAACAAACCCTAGACCTAATACCTAGTGACCAAATTTTGCTTGAAGGCTCACTGAAATGACAAAATTTGACCTTGACACCTTAAAATCACTTTGTAAGAGCATGTTTGATCACTGGAGGAAGGCTGCGAAGGCTGACACTAACATTGGCTCCAATGGGGATGGTAGCTCCTTGGAGGTGCCAAGAACTACAGATCTTTGGGAGAGTAGACCAGTGCCTTATCCATTGGGAAATGGAGTCAATAACTGCAAACCCAAAAAAACTCATACCAATCCAAAAAAATATACATACTGCAACTTGTACATAAACAAATACCGGAAAATGAAATGTTTCCTTTGGCAGCTTATTTATTTACAAATCTCCCCTACTTTGCTGCAAAACCAATAGATCAAGTAACGCTGGAATGCCAGATCAACCAATCAAGTAATTGTGACAAGGATGCTGCTTGAGAGTGATTCAACCGGGACACATATGTAAATTATGGCAGCCATACACGCACATAACGAATCTGGTTATGTAAAAGACAATTTGATCTATCATTCAAACTGAAAAACATTTCCATGTACGTTGCAATAGGATCGCAAAAATCAGACTTTGTTTGCTGCCCCAACTCCACAATACATACTTCCAGCTGCACATTGTCAATGCAAACATCCATGGGCAACTCTATTGTTTCTTTTTTTGAAGGAGGGAGAGTTTCCAAGAACCTTTTGGGATCTCGGAATTCACATGATTGGATCTGATCATTCAAATACTGAATCTCCTTCTCAAATTTTTCAACAACTAACTCAAAGAAATGAGTTTTAGCTTTAGGAGGAAACTTCGGAGATCTCAAAAATTGAAGCAATACAATTAAAAATACTTCATCAATTTCAATATCCACTAGCTAATCTCTAACTTCTTTTAAAACCTCAAAAAGAGTAGGGTCTGCCACATACCCTACCATTTTATTTTAGTGCATGAATGGATCAGTGAGCACTGGAATATCTAGATTGATTTGGAGTCTCCAAGCGAATGTTTCAGCCTTCATACGTGTCTGACTGTTGTCCACCATCAGCATTAGATCTAACTTGATACATGTACTGGGGAAATTTGGAAGTCAGATGTTACGTTTAAAAACTAGACCGGAGATTTACTAAAGCAGCGTTCATCTACTTTTGCTAATGCAAAGCAAGAGCATTTCGAAGGCTACCTGGCATAACTTCAGGCTCCGTCTGTAGCTTATAAAACAAATAATACCAACAAGAAAACCATTTTCGTCCCCAATATGTTCGCCACTATGTTATTGCCTAAATCTACCTCAGGCTGAAGGAAGGCAGAGTTCCGGGTAACATCAAACCATGCTCAGTCTGGTAGATAGCCCTACCAGAACAGGAGAGGGCTCTCTCCAGGTCAATCTCAATGAAAAGTAATCAATAGGGCTTGAGATTACTAAAATACAAGCTAATTTTAGGCTAGGTATATAATTAAAGGAGTTTGATTTCTTTTTTAGGGTTTTTGTTGGATCAAAGGGAAAGGCAATTTTGGGTGCGGGGATAAGGCCTAGTTTTTGCAGAGTTATGAATGGGGCAAGGAATGCAATAGTTTTGATGCTTTAGATTGAGTGAATGGATGGATCAAACTGGTGAGGAGCTGAAGAGGGAAAGAGAGTCTCAAGATTCCTCGTCAAACAGATGAAAACGTGAGAAATTAAACAAAACTGAAGGCGGAGCAAAGCAAGCTACTAAATTCCACCTTTAAACACTTATTTGTTTAATTTAAGAAGAAAATAGAAGGGAAAATGATACACAAACATTAGTGAACTTAAAATTACATAGAGAAAAACACCATCAAAACACAGAGCCACAGGGATCCCAAAAAGTGCTGCAAACCCTGGTCTATTCCTTTGCCAAAAGTGCAGAGATGAAATGTACAATGAAGTTCCAAGCAATCCCAAATGTCCAACCCTAAAAATGACTGAAGAACTACATGATATAGACAATCCTAACTCATTCCCATGCCTCTAGGGGTCGAGCTCATCATTCTAGGAGCTGTTTCAACCATATCTAAACTAAGAACTAAAAAATAGGCAATGAAACAACTTGCCTCTATATGCTAGGAAACTGATCCATTCACTTACATTTCACCTTTTGGTGAATGAATCTTCTAGAATGAGTAAAAATGTGCCAAAATTACATCATGGTCATGAAATTACATCAAGTTACATCAAAAATTACAAGAAAAAGTGAAACTGGCCAAAACTAGGAGAAATTCTGAGCTGCTGAGTGAAAAATAGGCCAAAATTCTCTATGCGTCGTGCCCAAAATCTCTATTCGTAGCACAAGTTTGGAGCTGATTTTGAGGCCCTTACCGAAGTCCAAATTGAGAACAGGATAGGTCGTTGGAAATCCCTACCTGTCTACTTTCCAACCCAAGTGGAATTTCTGGATTTGGTTGCCATTTTCCCCTTCAAAAAATCAATCTCCCAACATTGCTTTCTGTGTGTGCAAAAAGTGGCAGAAAGGCCATTTTTAGGGTGTTTTTGACCCTTTAGGCAACCCAGAACTTGATGAAATCCTTAGGTAATCCATGAGCATGCCTAAATTTTGATAAAAAATCCAGAAATGCAAAGTTTTCCCCCTGAAGTGCTGCCAATTATAAGCGCGCGCCAAGTGGCGCTATGCGTCGGGTAGAAAAACCTGTTTTGTGAACAAAAAATTCAAAAATGACAATTTTTTTTCCAAATTCCTTGAAATTTTGGCTGGAGGTCCCTAATCAAGTTCTATGCTCAGCCAAAGAAGCTTTGGCCAAGATTTGGAGCCTATCATGCCTTTTGCGACGCTTCAGTGCCCTCCTTAGCCTTGCCTTCAAGATCTTGATCTTCGCCTTGCAAACGTGATTGCGCACCCAATGGTGGTTCTTCATGTGACTTAGCATGTTATTTTCCTTGTCTGTCTTATAGGTGCATGTATTTCAGTGGTGGAATCACTATCTTGATCATAAGATATATCGGTATCCGTGTCCATGAAGTCCAAGGTCTATGCAAGGTCTATGTTGTTTTGTATGAGAACTTTGGTGTTTTGATTGGATTGCCAAATGTGTGTCAAATGGGAGGGAATATGGAGGAATAGGGTAATTAAAATTATGGGCTATAATCAAGTGAAATTATGATTTTTCCACTTGAAATCTTTGTGTTGGGACAGCCACTCAGCTATTTGGGATAACTTGGGATTTGAGGGAAATTTACAAATGGTATGGAGACAATGGAAATGGGATAGGGATGATTTGACTTTAGGGATGTCAAGAGATAAGGGAATGGGGACTGTGGTGAGAAAATAAACAGTCATTAGGGGAAAAATTAGGTAAGGGAAATGTAAATATTTGACACCAAAGTCAATTTCAAAACCCTAGGAGCATTTCTTAATCAAGACAATAGGGTTTTGAGTTTTTTTTTTGCATTTAAATTTTCATACCAACACCAAACACTTGTTAAGAGAAATGAGGAAGTGGATTTGACTTAATCAAACAAGGAGAGACTGAGAAAAATTTTATGGGTGAAAGGAATGGCAAAAATCTTGTGTTCTGGTCCAATGCGCCACACACCAACCCAATGCGTCGCACACCAACCCAATGCGTCGCGCCCCTAAACCCAATGCGTAGCACCTTTTTGCAGGAGGATTTTGGAGGCCTTCCCGGTGTCCAAATTTGGTGCAAGATAGCTCGTTGGAAATATTATTGAGTCTAAGTTCCAACCCAACTGGAAGTTTTCAATTTGGAGTTCATTTGCCTTGTTAAAAATCAAATCTCCCAAGACTGGTCAAAATGAGCAAGATGAGGCTGCCTCAAGGCAGAGTACTGTTGCAATCAACTTTTGAAGGTCTTCCTCAACTCTAAATTGAGCTCATGATAGCTAATTGGAAAGATATTTTTGTTTAGTTATCATTTGAATCATCAAGAAAGTCATTTTTCCAACCAAGCTAGGAGAAATCTTGATTTTCCCAAGGTCACTTCAGAGGCACATCAATTCTCCTGAGGTAACTGTATTTTTGACATTTCTATAAAACCATGACACCTGTGTAAAAATTGAAGGATTTTTTTCTTCCTTGGCCTATTTTGGACAAAAAATTCTCTCAATTTTCCCAAATTCATCTTTTCTTGCTCAGAAACATCATTGGAGTAATACCTATCCTGATTTGTGGAACAAGGGATTTGTCGAAATGAAGCGAAATCAAGGGGATAAGGGGCTTCTAAATTCTTGAAAAAAAATTGGGAAGTAGGGAGGGATGTTAGGAAGTAGGGGAAAGTGGAATTTCATAGATTGAGTGAGGGGAAGGGGTCCAAAAGGGAAAAACACAGGCTTAGCCTAGAAAATTGCCAAGTTGTAGCAAGAAACTAGGGTTTGTGTGAAAATGAGGAATTTGGGGGATCTCAGTGATGGGAAGTGTTTAATAAAGTACATTAAGGATAGGGGAAAATGTATGAACATTAGGATACAATTTTTGCTAATGATTTGAACATCCATGAGAAATTACCTTCAAAACCCTAGGAGAGGGAAATGAACCTTACCTAAGCACAACTGAAGCATGAACAAGGTGTAAAATGACCCTTTGGAATAGGGCATGATGATGAAAAACCTCTGAATGATGGTACACTCAGCTGAATGGTGACATGGACCGACATTTGGACAACTTTGAGAAGATTGAAAACAAACCCTAGACCTAATACCTAGTGACCAAAATTTGCTTGAAGGCTCATTGAAATGACAAAATTTGACCTTGACACCTTAAAATCACTTTGTAAGAGCATGTTTGATCACTGGAGGAAGGCTGCAAAGGCTGACACTAACATATTCCTTGAGAATTCATATATGAATGAAACATAGTACACAGACCTACCTAGTGATGGAACTGACACAGGTCCAAACACATCACTGTGCACAAGCTCTAATATATTGTTCGCCGTCTTAGCACCAAAAGGAAAACTCACCTGATTTTGCTTCCCATATACACAATGTTCACAGAAATAGAAATCCAGAGAACTATTAGACATACCTTCTACCATACCATTTCCATGCAGTATCCAAAGGCCCTTCTCTCCAATATGTCCAAGCCTTTGATGCCATAGAATGGTCTTTTCTCAAGAGACCGCTAGCCTTTCTGCTCTACTTTCGGGAACCACAGAAATTTTTCACCCATCAATAATAGTGCTACCCTGAAGCTTGTACAGAGTTCCAAACCAAACTCCCCGCATTAATACTAGTGCTCCCCAAACCATATTACAAGTATCTTTCTCGAACACTGTTTTTACACATGCATCATCCATCTAGCTTACAGAAATCAAATTTATGGCCAATGCAGGAATGTGCAGAACACCAAGAAGTGTTCTAATCCTTCCACCTTGCAGCTTAATCTTGAATTTTCCACGTCTGATGATTCTAGCCTTCCAATCATCACCTAAGAAAACATCACCGCCATCATATTTCTCATACTCGTAGAATAACTCCCTATGGGGATTGAAGTGAAAGGATGCACCTGAGTCAATCAACCATGACTCATGATCTATAGAAGGAGCATCATCAGATCCCTTTCCTTTCTCAGGAGCTTTATATTTGCAGTCCTTTTTGTAGTGCCCTTCCTTTTCGCATTTCCAGCACACATTTACAAACTTTCCAGGAGATTTAGATCTCCCTCTAGGTTTAGATCTCCCACTCGAAACCTTATTATTCTTTCTATTCTGGGACCTTCCTCATACAGATAAGGACTCTCCATTCTGACCCTCCATATTTTTTCATCTCATTTCCTCCGACAACAAGGCTGAGATAATGTCATCAAAATTCAAGCTAGCTGTATTGCTACCTATTGCAATAACCAGACTGTCCCACAAGTCTGGTAGAGAACACAACAAACTGATGCACTTATCTTCATATGATATTTTAATATCAACATATGACAGCTAACTTACCATAGTATTGAAGGCGTTCAGATGCTTTGTCACCGAGTCTCCATCCTTCATCCTCGGGTTATACAACTTTTTCCGCAAGAATAATTTATTCACCAGAGACTTAGATTGGTACAAAGTCCCAAGTTTTTCCCACAAATTATTAGTCGTAGCTTCCCCAGATACATTCAACAATACCGAAACTGAGACACACAACCGTATTGTGCTCTTCGCCTTCTGATCCAACTTTTTCCAGTCTTCATTTGACATTTTCGTTGGTTTAGTACCTGGATCTACCGTGATCCACTGGTCTTTATCCACCAGCAGAGCCTCCATCTTCAACTTCCACAACTGAAAACTATGAAGATTAAATTTATCAATCTCTATCTTTCCACTGCTCGCCATATTCTTTCACCACAAGAATCGATCCTGCAGATCTCCCACTGAACAGGGTCTACCATAGGCCCGAGAAAAAAAACCCTTAGCAGCAAAGGCGTCCCCTTGAAGTCGAAACAATTTCGATACCAAATGTAGGTTTTAACCCTATATAAAAATTATCTGCAAACTAATATTAAAAATAGAAAATAAACAATAGAGAGAGCATAAAACATAAAACATATATACATAGAGATTTTCCCTTGGATCCCAAATCGGGATGATAAGCTTGATTTTTCATTATATTCCTCTTAGTGTTACAACACATATATATACATGCCGAAGCATACATAAAACCCAATACATTAACCTTGGATTAGAACATAACTATAGTTCCCTTGACCGAATCTACAAAATACCAAGGGACGAAAACCATCGTGCCCAAACACCATGTGCAAACCCATGCACAAAACCATGGGCGGGTTCATCGACCAAAAAATAGGGTCCAATTTTTTTTTTCCAGGGGCGCTGCCGCCCCCCCCTGTGACCCCCCTGCTATGCCCGGTGCAACGTACAAGGGGCCTGTGACTAGTCATGGAAAGAATTTAACACATACCCAACACTACTCATATAATAATAAATGATTTTATTAATAGAACTGTACATCCCAATGCCTAATATACAATGGTGAACCATTTCAGGGTTTTTTTTTTAAATAAAAAATAATGGTGCGCCAAGTAACTTTGGAGAATTGGTTCATATAGTACTATATAGCACAGGACAAGTATAAATTTAAAAAAATGTTGTTCATAAAATTCATTTTCACCATTTCGATGCTATACTCCAACAAAGTGTCAATACTTTGAGCTTTTCCGAACACCATGTTGATGGGAAAATCTGTCTGGACAACAGCAGGGAATCTCCCCGGTAAAACATCCCAATTAGACCTTGAACCGTTTGGAATAGGGATCCCGTCCAGGGTGTGGGTTCGACTACCACTGATTTCCCCTTTCTTTGGGTCTCGCTTAAACTCTATAAAGCAGTGGATACACACCTAATCAAATGATACAAGACATATGATTGATGCATTAAATGTACATATAACACTATCAGTAGCAAGAGGAAATAATGAAACATGAAGACCGAAGGAAGTGTTGTTAACAACACTTCATTAGGGTCATGCTTGTAAACTGTTCTGACCATAAAAGAAACAATTCCTCATGGCAAGAACACCCTTCACTTCCTAAAAGTTTTAAATGATAACACAAATGCTAATAAACAAAGCCATCAACATTCGTTAATAAAGTAAAATGAACTCAACCACCATTAACATACTCAACAAACTATTATGCAATTGTGATATGGATTGAAGATACATTTCCCTTAATATAAAGATGTTCAGAAACTAAAAATATAATACTCAATAGCGCTCATACATATGACAACACCAGATCCACAAAGGGATTTTTCAAAATGCTTGTATTCATGCTCAAATGTATAATCCTCTGGTAATACAATGTACTTAGCTCGAGTCCCAAACAAAACGTCCCTTTCCCAGCTCCTGAAAGGAGTATTTATCAGACAAAACTTGCCCTTTGGGCTTCTTTAACTTTCCGTCTTCCTGACCGTTGGGTTTCCTTGCAACCCGCGACCTGCGACCTCAGACTATCCGCGACCCGTGACCTAGGACAATCCGTGACCTATGATCTCAGACCATTCGCGACCTACGACCTCGGACCGTCTGCGACCCGTGACCTCTGGCAGATATGCGACCTGTGACCTTGGGCAGATCAGCAACTTGTGACCTTTGGCCCTACCCCTTATGCATTTATTTTTTGGAGATATCAGAGCCTTGCTCTTCGAAGGACAGCCTTAGCTCTCGCTATGTGAAACAGTAGCTCCTATCTGCCGATCATGCCCTTGCCATGCTAAGCAAATTCGCATGAGTTGATAAGTGGAAGAGTGGTGCTTCTACTTTGAGTGAGATACTCGGCATCCGCATAGTGCAGGTTTTGTTGTCGATTTGAAAACCAGATGTGCATCCTCTTGGGAGAACTAGCAGCTCTCTTCATTTTGGTGGACATCATTGTTTCCTCATATTACCTACGCATAAGCATGCTAGATTAGCCCTGTATAACTTATTAAATTAGCCTCACACACACAGACATTTTATGCATGTTTAGAAAGTAATATATATAAAAAACGTAGATGCATAAAAGACATATTGACAAATAAAATTAGGGGATTTTAATGATTATCCTGGACCCCTGTATAGTCCTGTTCTGTAGGCAATATATGAGTGTTTATGCATATCTACTATGCGTTCATCTACTGTCAGACGAAACGCTTGAAATTCCAACCGATATCCCTCCTTCAACAGGCACGTATGGCTAGTCTTTTCTTAACTTTTTTTTAATGGAGACTACTGAAGCCAGGGGAGCTCCCATGCACTGCTATGTGCTGAGATGGGCTGTGATGCATGACCCCCTCAAAGTATTTCAACGCTGCAACCAGCCTTGCCATAGCTAATTTCTGTCGTCCTTTTAGTTTCATGGAGCCTTGTAGAGTGTACAAATCCGCCCAACGATATTAAAAGTCTAGCTTGATGTAATTTGAATACTGAGCTAGGGCTGCCATTTGTTTTGTGATGCACTCTTTTAGGCTCACCTGTATCATTACCATATTGGAGCCAACTACCACATAATATTTCATTTGAAAAATAATGTTAATTTTTTCTTGTGCCTCACTATTTGGTGCATTCTCGTCCCTTGCCTTCATCATATGGGCATCATTTCACTAGTTTTAACTTATTTCTTTCACGACGCGATGTTAAAAATGCATTGTTCTTCATTTGCAGGGCTACTAGCTTTGCTGCCAAGCACCTTGTAACGCAGTTACATAGCCCAGCCTTGAATCATAAGAAGGTGGTGAAACGATTGATACCTTGGTAGGTACTCAGAGGGTGCATCCCACAGATAGTTTTCAATTCGTCCAAGAAATTATATAAACTTGGTCTGAATCCCTTGGGCGTAAGAAATGCTTTTGAGAGAAAACGCCATTCCGAAGTGGGGTCACATAGTCAGAAACTTTCAATGGTCGCGGCCTCTAGTGGATACACATTTTGCGACCTTGCGACCTCAGTGACGTCACATAGTCGCACTTCAAGTATGGTCACACCTCCTGGTTGGTGACAACTAATGTGAATCTGCGACTTGGGTTGCGGTCGCATAGTCGGCAGGTCGCACTGGGCACGATCTTCCTTGGATGCATTCACTGTGACTTAGCGACTTGGGTGATGGTCACTGTTGACACCAGGAAAAAAGGCGGACAACCGTATAGCGAATTTTTGGAAAAGTGAGACATATCAATACAAATGACTCTGGCCTTCAGCATGTGATAGTCTACGTCAATACACTGGAATCACTGGTTGAAATGTTTCAGATTTATGAGGCGTGAAGACGATGCTAGAAGCAGTGTATTGCAAAGGATGGAAATTATTTCAGAGGTTTTATTTGTTGCGCTAACACAACCAGAATCGAAGGGATTCGACCTTTTTCTCGCACTGAAAATCAACCATGCCAAATGTTATCATTGAGTGCCAGACTTGAGCGGCTCAAAAGGGGCATCAGATCCTTGCATGTCGGGTGTACTGATAGTGCAAAGTTAAAAGATACCTGAAAAGCTACGTGTCGTGGACCTCCTTGATCAAAATCCTTTGTTTTCGCATAGCAACATAAATATCATTCATGCATGGTAGCATGCATTGGGCAACCTGCATCCATCAAATGTGGCATGAAGAGTGGGGATTCGCGCTATCCAGCTCACCCTGTTGGATTTTCCATTCTTGTGTATCGTGGCTTAAATACTTTATATCTTCATTTGGGAGCTGTCGCCGATAGCTCGCTTCAGGTTCGATCGAACGAGCTTATAAATAGTTTCAAGAAAACCATCTTCCTTCCTGAGGTATATATATATATATAAGGATTATATGAAAAACAAGTAACAAGGTATCCTAAAGCATATCACATTGACCGTTGAATGCTTAAAATGATAGACCATCAGAAGGCTTGGCGGTTTTAACAGGTTTATTGATTTGATATGGTTATCATTAGAGGGCGATGTCCTTCAATTTAAACATAATTAACAAGTAACCACCAGCTTTATAAGGGCCCCAATAAAGCTCTTAAAAATCTGTGGTGAGGGGCTTCTAGCGGATACGCTTCATGTGTAGAGAAAAACATGTAAGTGATTGGTGTCAGCGCACCATTTACCATATAAGTGTCCAACAAAAATACAGCCAGCAGCGCAGGGGAAAATTCCTTATTCTTGACCCCTTCCTTATGCAGGGAGGAAGTTTCATTCTATATGTCAAAAATAGCTGGGCGTTCTGGCAGCAGCTGGCTTTGGCGTGATTGCATACAGAGAATACAATGCAAAAACCTGACCTCCTCCAGCAAAGTCGTAACTTTGCACCGTTTAAAACATGGCTATATATAGTCATATATCGTACCATAGTTATTATAACATTGCCACTATAGGTTTTTCATAACATTCTACTCCATGTTTTAAACATAAATTTTGACCATTATATATATCCGCTCCACATGTTTTACCATAGGTTGAAACTCCGCCATAGAAATATTTAAGCCCATTTGTAATGTTTTTTCATATAGTTCTGATCCGCCATCTTATATGGTTTTGAAACTATTTTTTTTTTTTGCACCTTGGTTTAATTATATAATATTTAAAACCATAACCTTGGTCCATATATTTTCACCCACCGTATAGCTTAGGTTTAACAAATTTTTCTTCTCAAAGGTGCGTTTAGATATTTGAAATTGTGCCAAAAACTACTATTTCACCCATTACTTGAACAATCAAGCCTAAATCTCACCATGCATCTGAACCAACAAACCTACACCTGTAATTTGATGGATGATGAGAAACTGAAAGGAGTGCCAGATTTAAAGCAATGAAATCTATACTTCGTCGTTGTTCCCAGAAACAATTGAGACCTGTAAACTTGGAGAAACTAGATAATACTCCTGGATCACTCCTACTTTGTAAATGTAAATCCATACTTAATCACCAAATTGACAGTGATGACCCTTCAGATGCTTATCATGATGCATTTTTACCCGTGAACCATTTCATTCAAATGCGGAAAATAGAAAAACCCTTTTCGTTGTGCCATTGTCTTGCCATCATCAGCATGTGCTCTTTCGCACTGCAGCGCGGCACGGAAACACCTTTGAATGAGACTGTCTTTCTTTAGGGAAATCTTCTGAGTCCACTTTGTCCACCCGGGCTATACTTTAGACTAGGCTTGTCAAATTGGTGAAATGTGTTCCTCTCTGCGTGTACATCTAGGAGATCAACCTTGAGATGGTGTTGTGTGGATCTTCAGAACTTCCTTTAAGGTGAGATGTCTGCCATTGCAGAATGCAAATACCTCATCCAGTCTCTACTTAAGCTTAGATTTGATAAATCACAGAAAATGCTTCTAGTTCATGTGAGATGGCATCTGGTACAGACATTTCCAAATGGAGTGAGTCTAAGAATCCGATATACACTAGTGAAGGATGCTTTTGTGCATCAGTTACATAAAAGGTTCTTTTCCTAATAAACATGTATCACACCATCCTCCTTTTAACAATATTGGTCACTTGCTCCTCCTCCTCCCCTGTTTCACAACTTTGGCCTTGTTGTTGAGCTCACTTTTATTTCCCTCAATGTCATGACAAAATTGAGGAGTTTGTCACCCGTGGGGTTGACCTGTGTGGAACATTACAACATCACAGTTACTCTTTGAGAATGGTGTCCATAGATAAAACATATGAGACTAACAAGATTAAAATAAGTATTCAATCAACATGCTTAATGACCCATGGCGAGAGGGCTTTTAGTTGTCAATACAGAAAAGGTTTCCATTCAAATGTATGCATGGCGATCTCTTTACACATGGCGTGACTATGGTAAGAGTGTCTCGTCATGATGGTGAGAAGGCTCACAAGGGGCTTGGGACAGGTTGTGAGGGTTTCATCATGTACAAGCCAGGTTAAAATCTTAACGGCTAAGCAAGTAGAGGGGGGGGGGGGACCCGAAATTTTAAATATACCCAAAATTTTGGGTGCTATTGTAGCGGCTACAAAAAATGGCGAACCACTGGTAGAATTCAACATTTCTGTCAATATCAAAACAATATTTTGAGTCGAGATAGTGATGCAAGGGAATATTGAACAAGTTCTGCGAATACCCTTTGTATTACTTTGGCCTTTACAGGTATGCCCAATCCTTGTGCCTCAATTAGGTCTTGCTAATCAGAACACATCAAAGCAGAAGCTCATGGACGCCAGTGAGTTGTTGATGATTTGAAGAGCAAGGTAGTGGGTTTATTATTTTTAGGATTTTTAAAGTAAGTTTCTGGTGTTGTTCTACTACCAACAAGCTTAGACAGTACCCCGGCGAAGTCACTTCAAGAAATCGCAAGTGTTTCTTTGCTGCCAGCGAGCCTGGTCAGTACCCCAGCGGAGTCGTTGCATCACCTCTCTACGCAGGAAGCATTTCTAGATCCTTGACCCTTATTTGTTTCATGTGCTTGTAGCACTTATTTTCATGTGCTCGTGGCACTTATTTTTCATGGGCAGATGAGGGACCCCAACTTATTTTACGAGCAAGAGAGGTTGTTTCTTGTTTTACAGAAACTGAAAGATATCCTGATTTGGGTTTTCCCTTGTGCCAAAACCTTCACATCCCATCTACCATAATAGGCGAAGCATGAAAAACAGATCATTAAGATGTCCAAGAATATGCTGGGCACAAGGCTTAAGCTATGGGTATGGGCCATTCAAACTCATTAGGTCTCCCATAAGCAACTGGCTCATATCTCCATGGCTAATAAATTTAGACTCATAGGCATCTTGTTGAGAATGCGACTTCGATGACTTATCCTGTGAGGAAGCTGCCTCTTGAGATAGCCACCACAACCTCACGCAAACAATGGGGTTACTGTTTCAGCAATTGAGGCAAAAAAAGTCCGCAAGGTGGTAGGGTTTCAATGAGGGCTCATGTGATGATAGGCGGCATGTCAAAAATTTCAAAGCTATATGAATAAAGAGTTCAACGCAATGTAATCAATGAAGCTCAAGATGCAATGCAACGCCATGTGCGAGAATGATCAACCAGTTATAGGAAGAAAAGAGGCACGATACAAGCAATGATTATTTATGCAGCAACAAGCAAACTGAAAATAAATGAGTGCAAAAAAATTGTAACATTATGGTGCCTAAGATATTAATCATAAACAAAGATAGTAAACACACTTTAAATTATGAAGTAAAAATTTGGCAATTTAAACCTAATTAAAAACTTTGAACTAACAAATTTTTATTAACAGGTCCTAGCTAGCCTACACCTAAAACCATAGCTTAACCAATGAGGTGGTCGGGTTATGTGAAATCGGCTTTCCAGTGCAGCCACTACATTAGTTCCCGTCCTGCAAGAACAACAATGTTCGCAATCAGAGCCAGCATACAAAATCGTGCACCAACAGCAAGACTTACCTGAAGAGCATGTGCAATGGCAAGAAGATCATGGATACTTACCAGAGAACATGCCATAATATATTGTGCAAGATGAATTCCACTCTCATCCTGATACACAGCAATATGTTCTTGAAACTTAAAATTATTTATAAATGACACAAATCCATTCATGCACGATCCTGGATCTGAGGGGTGATGGGTAAGCCAATTCATATTTGTAGGCACCTTCACCGGATAGGGTCGGTCGAATAAACCAGCACCCTCATTATGGTGGTGAGGATGATCCATTTTACGGGATAGAAACAACAAGCATGTGTCAGGCGAATCCGAGAGCAGAAACCCTAATTTTGAAAACCCTAGTTCAGAGTTGCTCTTGGAATCTGTCAAGGATATGAGGATCCGAATCCAATTTTAGTGGAGGCTGCAATTCCTTACCATTTTGAACAAAATCCAGACCTTCGAGTGGGGGGTTTCCCAACTTGGGCTTTGTATGAATTTTTTCAAATGTTTGCGCACTGACAGATTAATAATCCAAAGTATTGGATTCTTTAGATTTGCCAGGGTGGGGTGAATTCGACGCGGTTATGCTGGGAAGAGCATGGTACTTGGGGATCATCATTTTAGAAACCTTAATTTGAGAAACCTTAGTTGGAGTTGTTTGAGGGGTCTTGTCAGGATCAGAATAACCTGAGGTAACAGTCGGCGGAAGCTGAAGCGCTTCGATTTTCTGGTGGGTACTTGAATCCTCCCAAAGCGAATCATCGAATTTTGGTATCTCCATATGGTCGGCAAAGAGATGCGAGTGACAATCCTCAGCGGTATGATTGAATATGTTTTCAGATAAGCAATGATCGCTGTAACCATCAATTTGATCAACTTGGGTACCTGGCATGTTGGACTCCCCAGGAGTTACCGACTGGGATGGATCAATAAAGAGGACATATTGAGGTTTCCCAGATGGGAAATCGTTGCTATGGCTGTCTAAATATTCCAAGTGAGAAAGATCAGATCTAAAAGATTCATCAATTTTGAAATGTGATTGTGAAACACCATCTGTGTGCTTATGATTGTCGCCAATACCAGTATAAGGAAATTTTGAATGTCTCAGAAAAATTACTGGTGTGGCGGACTCGTGAAATAAATCGGAGAATAGTGAAAGAAAATATTGAGTCGCAGGGGTGTTAACCGTACAAGGATTTTCAATATGCACATCTATGTCATTCAGAGAAAACAATGATTTGGCAGGCCTTGTAAGGGAATCAACTTCATCCGGGATAAGAGTCGATTCATACTTAGTATGCGAATCAGATTTAGGACTGTGTCCATGGGGACATCGAGTGGGCTCAAGGTAGGTTTCATGAACCTGGAGGGATGTTGGGCCCATCTAGTTTTCAAACCTTGATTCGACATGATGTGTGAAAGATTCAGAGGTGGCACAACAGGTTTTATCTTCTTGCACCCGTCTATCACTGCTCAGAACTTTCAAGGTCACAACTCCACTACCCGAAAACTCAGGAGGAGGAACAAGAATATCAAAAATAGAAATACTCTCCTTGGAGGCCTGAATGTGGTTTAGACTCGGGGAGAGGGACAAGGAAGCATTAGGGACGCAGTCTGAAGAGCTGGAAACTGGCGGGTCGTCATAGAGAATACTAGGATCAGGCTAGGTTGCTACTTGAAATTTTTCAAGATAAACAAGGATCACATACCTGAACTATTCACTTAAACATTTCCAATCAACATCCCTTTCAAGGAACTCAAAACAATAATGAACAAATCTGATAGAGAATTCATCTAGAGGTTCCTGAGGTTCCATCCTAATGTCATTTAGCTTTATCAATACACTTTGAAAATCATACCTGTGAAAATATTGTTGTAATTCACTGGCGAGTTGTTCAAAATAATGGATGGAAGCTTCTAGAAATGTGTGGCACCATTTCTTAGCATGAACTTCGAGAGTGAGGAAGAAAATCAAGCAAATCAAACCTTCATTGTCAATTTCGTAGCACTCACCAAAGTCACAGAAATCTAAAAGGTGTTGGGTTATGGATACTCCGTTTTCACCATCGAATTTTAACTAGGACAAGTGATACATAAGTTCATCGAGGATGAGACATTGAGGCTCATAAAACTCTGAAAAACATATCGGGAGAATGATTTGGGAATGAGCCATTACAGATATGAGATTAACTGCAGGCTCTAAGGGCTCAGCTTGTCATCTGGACCTCCTTCTAGTGCCAATTCTGTTGACGAGAAAATCTATCCAGCCAATAGCAGAGGATCTCCCCGGTAAAAGGTCCCAATTATACCTTGAACCATTTGGAATAGGGATCCCGTCAGGGGTGTGGATCCGGCTATCGCTGATTTATCCTTTCTTTGGGTCTCACTTAAACTCTATAAAATAGTGGGTACACACCTAATCAAATGATACAAGACATATGATTGATGCATTAAATGTACATATAACATTATGAGTAGCAAGAGGAAATAATAAAGCATGAAGACCGAAGGAAGTGTTGTTAACAACACTTCATTAGGGTCATGCTTGTAAACTGTTCTGGCCACAAAAGAAACAATTCCTCATGGCAAGAACACCCTTCACTTCCTAAAAGTTTTAAATGATAACACAAATGCTAATAAACAAAGCCATCAGCGTTCGTTAAGAAAGTGAAATGAACTTAACCACCATTAACATACTCAACAAACTGTTATGCAATTGTGATATGAATTGAAGATACAGTTCCCTTAATCTAAAGATGTTCAGAAACTGAAAATATAATACTCAATAACGCTCATACATATGACAACACCAGATCCACAAAGGGATTTTTCAAAATGCTTGTACTCATGCTCAAATGTATAATCCTCTGGTAATACAATGTACTCAGCTCGAGTCCCAAACAAGGTCCTTCTCTCTTCCTAGCTCTCGAAAGGAGTATTTATCGAAAAAACTTGCCCTTTGGGCTTCCTTGACTTTCGTCTTCTGACCATTGGGTTTCCTTGCAACCCACGACCTTGGACAATGCGCACCCTGGGACCTCGGACTATCACGCGACCCACGACCTCACGCGAGATATCACGACTTTGTGACCTTGGGCAAATCAGCGACTTGTGACCTTTGGCCCTACCCCTTATGCATTTATTTTTCAGAGATATCAGAGCCTCGCTCTTCGAAGGACAGCCTTAGCTCTCACTATGTGAAGTAGTAGCTCCTATCTGCCGATGATGCCCTTGCCATGCTAAGAGAATTCGCATGAGTTCATAAGTGGAAGAGTGGTGCTTATTCTTTGAGCGAGATACTGGGCATCCGCATAGTGCAGGTTTTGTTGTTGATTTGAAAACCAGCTGTGCATCCTCTGGGGAGAACTAGCAGCTCTCTTCATTTGGGTGGACATCATTGTTTCCTCATATTACCTACGCATAAGCATGCCAGATTATCCCTCTATAACTTATTAAATTAGCCTCACGCACACAGACATTTTATGCATGTTGAGGAAGTAATATATATAAAAAACACAGATGCATAAAAGACATATTGACAAATAAAATTACGGGATTTTAACGATTATCCTGGACCCCTGTATAGTCCTGTTCTGTAGGAAATATATGATAATTTGTGCATATCTACTATGGATTCATCTACTGTCGCAAGGAACACTTGAAATTCCAAACGATATCCCTCCTTCAACAGGCATGTATGGCTAGTCTTTACTTAAAATTTTTTTAATGGAGACTACCAAAGCCAGGGGAACTCCCATGCACTGCTATGTGCTGAGACGGGCTTTGATGCACGACCCCCTCAAAGTATTTCGAGGCTGGGACCAGCCTCGCCATAGCTAATTGCTGTCGTCCTTTTAGTTTCACGGAGCCTTGTAGAGTGTGTACAAATCTGTCCAGCGATATTAAACGTCCATATTGACATAATTTTAATACTGAGCTAGGGCTGCCATGTGTTTTGTGATGCGCTCTTTCAGGCTCACCTGTATCATTACCATATCAGAGCCAACTACCACATAATATTTCATTTGAAAAATAATGTTCATTATTTCTTGTGCCTCACTAGTTGGTGCGTTCCTGTCCCTTTCCTTCATCAGATGGGCATCAGTTTACTGGTTTTAACTTATTTCTTTCATGACGCGATGTTAAAAATGCATTGTTCTTCATTTGCAGGGCTTCTAGCTTTGCTGCCAAGCACCTTGTAATGCAGTTACATTGCCCAGCCTTGAATCATAAGAAGGTGCTGAAACGATTGATACCTTGGTAGGTACTCAGAGGGTGCATCCCACGGATAGTTTTCAATTATTCCAAGAAATTATCTAAACTTGATCTAAATCCCTTGGGTGTGAGAAATGATTTTGAGAGAAAACGCCATTCTAAAGCGGGGTTGCATATTTGAAAACTTTCATCGGTCGCAACCTCTAGTGGACGCACATTTTTCAACCTTGAAACCTCAAGGAGGTTGCATAGTCGCACTTTGAGTAAGGTCACACCTCCTGGTTGGTGAAAAATATTGCGACTCCGTGACTTGGGTTGCGGTCGCATAGTTGGCAGGTCACACTGGGCACGATCTTCCTTGGATGCATTCGCTGCAACTTAGCGACTTGGGTGAGGGTCGTTGTTGACAACAAGAAACAAGGCGGACAACCATATAGATAATTTTTGGAAAAGTGATACATCTCAATACAAATGACTCCGACCTTCAGCATGTGATATTCGACGTCGATGCACCAGAATAACTGGTTGAAATGTTTCATATTTATGAGGCGTGAAGATGATGCTAGAAGCAGTTTATTGCAGAGGACGAAAATTATTTCAGAGGTTTTATTTTCTGCGCTAACACAACCAGAATCGAAGGGATTCGACCTTTTTCTCGCACTGAAAATCAACCATGTCGAATGCTATCATTGCGTGTCAGACTTGAGCGGCTCAAAAGGGGCATCAAATCCTTGCATGTCGGGCGTACTGATAGTGCAGAGTTAAATGATCCCTGAAAAGCTACGTGTCATCGACCTCCTTGATCAAAAGCCTTTGTTTGTGCGTAGTAACATAAATATCATTCATGCATGGTAACATGCATTGGGCAACCTGCGTCCATGAAATGTGGCATGAAGAGTGGGGATTCATGCTATCCAGCACACCATGTTGGATTTTCCATTCTTGTGTATCGTGGCTTAAATGCTTTATATCTTCATTTGGGAGCCGTCACCGATAGCTCGGTTCAGGTAACCTTCGCCCTCGTAAGAACGCGATTTATGCTCTTTCGACACGTAGTCAAACAAGGCCCGGAAGGACACCACGATAATGTGAGCCAAGATTCTATCAAACAAGCTTATAAATAGTTTCAAGAAAACCATCTTCCTTCCTGAGGTATATATATATATATATATATCAGGAAGGAAGATGGTTTTCTTGAAACTATTTATAATCCTTATATATATATATATATATATAAGGATTATATGAAAAACTAGTAACAAGGTATCTTGAAGCATATCACATTGACCGTTGAAATGCTTAAAATGATAGACCATTAGAAGACTTGGCAGTTTTAACAGGTTTGTTGATTTGATATGGTTATCATTAGAGGGCGATGTCCTTCAATTTAAACATAATTAACAAGCGACCAACATCTTTATAAGGGCCCCAATAGAGTGCTTAAAAATCTGTGGTGAGGGGCTTCTAGCGGATACACTTCATGCGCAAAGAAAAACACGTAAGTGATTGGTGTCAACGCACCATTTACCATATAAGTGTCCAGAAAAGATACAACCATCAGGGCAGGGAAAAAATTCCTTATTCTTGACTCCTTTCTTATGCCGGGAGGAAGTTTCATTCTATATGTCGAAAGCAGCTGGGCATTCTGGCAGTAGCTGGCTTTGGCGTGCTTGCATACAGAGAATACAATGCAAAAACCCGACCTCTTCCATCAAAGCTGTAAATTTTCACCATTTAAAACATGGCTATAGATAGTCATATATCATACCATAGTTATTATAACATTGCCACTATAGGTTTTTCATAACATTCTGCTCCATGTTTTAAACATAAATTTTGACCATTATATATATTCGCTCCACATGTTTTACCATAGGTTGAAACTCTGACATAGAAATATTTAAGCCCATTTGTAATGTTTTTTCATATAGTTCTGATCCACCATCTTATATGGTTTTGAAACCATATTGTTTTTTTGTGCCTTGTTTTAATTATATAATATTTAAAACCATAACCTTGGTCCATAGATTTTCACCCACCGTGTAGCTTAGGTTTAACAAATATTGCTTCTCAAAGGTGCGTTTAGATATTTGAAATTATGCCAAAAACTACTATTTCACCCATTACCTGAACAATCAAGCCTAAATATCACTATGCACTTGAACCAACAAACCTACACCTGTACTTTGATGGATGATGAGAAACTGAAAGGAGTGTCGGATTTAAGGCAACGAACTCTATAGTTTGTCATTGTTCCTGGAAATAATTGAGACCTGTAAACTTGGCGAAAATGGATAATACTCCTGGATCACTCCTACTTTGTCGATGTAAATCCATACTTAATCACCAAATTTTCAGTGATGACCCTTCAGATGCTTATCATGACGCATTTTGAACCCGTGAACCATTTCATTCAACTGCGGAAAATATAAAAACCCTTTTAGCTGTGCCATTGTCTTGCCATCATCAGCATGTGCGCTTTCTCACTGCAGCTCGGCACGAAAACACCTTTGAATGAGACTGTCTTTCTTTAGGGAAATATTCTGAGTCCACTTTCTCCACCCAGGCTATACTTCAGACTAGGCTTGTCAAATTAGTGAAATGTGTTCCTCTCTACATGTACATCTAGGAGATCAACCTTGAGCTGGTGTTGTGTAGGATCTTTAGAACTTCCTTTAAGGTGAGATATCTGCCATTGCCGAATGTAAATACCTCGCCCGGTCTCTACTTAAGCTTAGATTTGATAAATCACAGAAAATGCTTCTGGTTCATGTGAGATGGCATCTGGTACGGAAATTTCCAAATGTAGTGAGTCTAAGAATCCGATATACACTAGTGAAGGATGCTTTTTTGCATCAGTGACATAAAAGGTTCTTTTCCTGATAAACATGTATCACACCATCCTCCTTTTAACAAAACTGGTCACTTGCTCCTCCTCCTCCCCTGTTTCGCAACTTTGGCCTTGTTGTTTAGCTCACTTTTATTTCCCTTGATGTCGTGACAAAAGTGAGGAGTTTGTCACCCGTGGGGTTGACCTGTGTGGAACATTACAACATCACAGTTACTATTTGAGAATGGCGTCCCTAGATAAAACATATGAGACTAACAATCTTAAAATAAGTATTCAATCAACATGCTTAATGACCCATGGCGAGAGGGCTTTTAGTTGTCAATACAGAAAAAGTTTCCATTTGTATGATGTAATACATCTCTTTACAGCATGGCGCACTGGTGGTAAGAGTGTTCCTGTGTCATGATGGTGAGAGAAGGTCACTAGGGCTGGGAGATAAACAAAAGGGTGTCATCATGTACTGGCCAGGTTAAAACCTCAACGGCTAAGCAAGTAGAGGGGGTGGGACCCGAGATTTTAAATATACCCAAAATTTTGGGTGCTGTTGTAGCGGCTACAACACGCTCCAATGCATATACAACATGGTGCATCATTGCATGATTTTTAATTTAAAATGAATGATGCAATAAGTGAAACCAAAGCATTGGTGGATATTCTACTCGATAACGTTGAAAAAGGTTGAATTAAAAAAAAAAAATCAGTTGGAAAATTCATTTTCTCTATTTTGATGTTATACTCGCACGAAGCACTGATGTTGTTCCTATTTTGAAACACCATGGTGCTTAAATAAAGGTGTGCATCGTGATATGGTTTTTAATTAAAAAAAAAAAAATGAGGTGCGATTTGTGAATAATCCACACTGGTGTATTGTTATTAAAGTGAACCGAAACAAGGTTAAATAAAAAAACCTTACCGACCATAAAATTCATTTTTACCATTTTTAGTGTTCTAAAGCTCTCAAGCACAGATGCTATATTTTCCTCTTTGCAGCGCCCTGCCATTAGTGATTTCCTTGCTTGTCGTCCTTCTATATGTTACTCAATATTTTCCTTTTGATTATTTTCAAACAATGATCAAATTTGTTTTTTTTCATTTACGTTGAAACCATGCCTCCCTGACAAGAAATCGTCTAGGTAATGTTTATGTTTCTCAGTAGCTTAAATTTTTAGCGCAGTAGAATTGAAAATTAGGTTAAAAAATGCATTATTTTATTTTCAACGGTGGATTTGAGAGCTTCGACTCAAATTTTTCACAGCGCACTCTGTAATTTTATAGGGTGCACCGCAAATTGGTGTGTAATGTTAACATAATACAATTTTTTAATATTATTCGGTACATATGGTAAATGGAAACACACTGGGCTATGAATTTCCATGATACACCACTTAAAATTTTATAATTTTTACAGCAGTGCATCTGGAAAAAGTAACTTCCTAATACATAAATCTTTACCCAATGCACTGCATAATATTAAAAATTTATAGCTCGGTGCATTTGGTAACCTGAACGTTATGGTGTGGTGTGCTGATGTGAAATTAATGCACCAGTTTGAAATGTTATGTCGATTCACCACATTGAAAACTAAAAATAACTAATGTTATGCATGTATGTGAATCGAAAGTGGTGTGTCAAGTTGATGTACGCACTATTTTTTATGCATTCCCATTTTTGTGGTGCACAATTTCTAGCGTGTTCCTATATTTTTAGAGCACCGATGTTGAATTTTTTAATTGAAAGTAATATGTCCATATTTATAAACAAATTTCTCATTTAGTAAAAAAAAACATGTTTTATGATTGAGCTTGATGTATTTTATATGTCAATCACATAGAGATGTCAAAGGAGAGAGGAGAAACAATAGTAAGAGAAAAGAGTTGACCAGTACAATATGGTACGAGAGTGGGATGCATCAGAGAGGGAGAGGTACTTGTACCCTTGCCCTATTACCATAATAACCTAAGCCCCCTTGAGTAATGTAGGCCTATATTGTCACTACTACAATACCCTTCAAACTTTTGGTCTACATCTAAAGTTCAGAGCCTAATTTGAATTTTCATGATGTCATCACAAGTATTAAGAGTTATCACATGTATTTTCTGTAAGTATTCTTGTCTCGTTTAAAAGAAAATCAAGGTGTTGCCTTAACATGGTAAGCATCGTAGATAAAACATATGTAGTTTTTGGTTGCTTCAAGGGATAAAATTGGTGCTAATGAGTCATTCTTACTATGTAGGCATGTATCACACTCATTCCCAAAGTTTCAAGCACTATCGCACAAGTGGCATCACCATCGTTGCAAAGTGTACGTTTTGTGTTGCACTTGGGGAAAGTTGCAATGTCATCGCATTGAGGGAAATATGTTGTTTATGTGTTATGAGTGACCAATGTTTTATCATCAACTATTATAAGTGTGTGATCATACTTAAGTTTTATCATTGTTCACTTTGGCCTCACTAATCCCACACTTAGTAAAATCTGAAAAATTTCATGCCCAAGCAACTTGACCTCACTCATCTTTCCTAAACTATGAACTACATAGTCCGAGCCCTCAAGCTTAGACCTTACCTCTTAGCATTGTCCCATGCACAATCCCTGCCTCCCATCTTTGCACTGCGTAGTCACAAGAAACAAGCCTCATCCTTGACCTATTGAACTATGCAACTTTGTAATCCCTTGGAATTTTTTCCCTCCAAAAATTTGTAGTGGGAAACCTCAATCCTCAAGCCTTTATATTGACCCCATTAGCCCCTCAATTGCACAATTTTATAATCCCCGGCTTCGTAATCTATGCGCTACACAGTCTCAAAGTTTATTCCTATCCTCTGACCTCTTGAGCTACACAACTGTGTAATCCCTGAGCCTATTTCCCAACCTATCACCTGGTTCTATCTCTTTTAGCGGTTTTCATGAAGCATGTTAGACTAGGGGTTTATTGAACTAATATTGTCTTGTCATGAGTGGATTTCAGTTGCAAGTATTCTATCATGTTAAGACAGGGTGATGATGAAGTAGATGAAGAAGGATACCCTGCTAGAATGTAACAACCCAGGTGAAAATTCCATGTAAAAAAATTTAAAAATAATAACCATGTTTGACGGGACACTTAAGCCAAACTGAATGTTGGGAAACACATCCTAGTGGATTTTCATTTGGTTTATTATGGCTACTGAAATTGGCAAAGGCATTGAAAAAGGATTTGGAAATGCATGAGGCATTAATTGGCATTTTATTTATGAAAAGAAAGGAAAATAGGAGAAAAGGAAGGTGAAAGGTCATAGGTGGCATGTGAGGAGGAAAATGAAGTAAAATAAGGGAGAATGAAGAAAATAGAGGCATCTTCTATAAAAATGATTTTGAGGATCAGTAGGCAAGGATTTTCTAAAAGATTTTTTCAATTCATTTTTGGGAGATCTCTCAGTATTCTCTCTCTCTCTCGTTCTTGGACACTTAGAGTTTTCTTGGAGCAATTTGGCATTGGAGCAAGACATGAAAAGGAAGAAAGGAAGAGTAGGATCAAGAAACTACAGTAGGATTCTTTGTAGGTATTGATTTGGATATGTGATTTCTTTGTTGGATTTGACATGCATGGTATTCAGGTGATTCTTTTCTATCTTGTGATGAACCCTTAGTTAAACTGAGAGGGGGGGGGGGTGGGTGAATCAGTTTAATGAGTTCATGGAATTTAATTATATATATATATATATATATTAATTATTTACACCTCCATTTCATAAGCAACTTAATATATAATTAAACAACAATCTTAATATGTGAGCAGCAAGAGTTAAGAAGATTAAATACATTACATCAACACATAATCATCATGCACATAGAAACCAGATATAAATAGAAACCCATAACGGAGAAAAACACATATTATTATTTTTGTGATGCAAAGGAAAGCTCCAACTCCCTCTCACCACTGATTTTTTGTAGACTCCAACCTACAGGAGGCTACTACCTCAAATTCTGCAAGCTACAACTTGCAAGGAAGCCCAAATCCCATGTATTCTCTGTAGGCTAAAACCCACAGGAGGCTCCTACCTCAACCAACTACAACTGGACATCTATCAAGCTACAACTTGATATGGAAGCACCAAATCCCAATCACTTGTTGATTTACCTGGATATAAACTATGTTTTTCTCCTTCTTCATTCTTTCCCTTATAGCCTTCAAATCTGCTTCATATCAGCTCTAGATGTGCACATCATCTCTATCTTCTCTCTCTCATTCTTCCACTCTCTAACCTCTTTGTGCACATTAAAATAACATCATTTATAGAGATAAATTCATGGTTGTTTACATTCTATATGGGAATATGAGGTGAACAGGCATGACTCTTTGCCTTCCACCCACTCATTTCCTCACTTAGCATATTCAGGATGTTACAACAATATATACACTCGTTTCAATATTAAATTGAATTTTTTCTTTTCCTTGGAGACTTTCCTTTTCATCAACAAAAATATAAAATAATTAATGAATTTACAATTACAGTTACAACAATATTTCAATTCATCCCTTTTAGCTTCTTACTTTTCTGTTCATTTTGTCTTCTCTGTCTATTGTCCCTTTGTCTTCTGTGAGTGTTGTTATATTTCCAACTGTGCTGCAACATTATGGTCTTAGCCCGACTTGACCCATGTCTTTATGTTTTATACCGCCTCTCCTATTGCATATCTTACCTACAATATTCTATGCTCTTCTTTGCTCCTTTGCTCTGTGTCGGGTTACTTACATGAGTCTCCTTCTACCTATGTTCAAACTTTGTTATTGAACAATTGTAGCCGCATAACACCTTTGCACGAGAGTCGAGTCACTTTCCCAGAGCCTTTTGCCTTGCATTTAACTTTTCCTTTTATATCACTACCGCAGCCACGTACAACAATATTCTGCATGGGGTCAGATCCTTTTACTTACCCAAGCCTTTTCTTGTTGTGTTCAGCCTTTTCCTTATGTTAACCAAGCCTTTTCTTCCACATTTAGTCTTTTCCTTTATTACCCAAGTCGACCTCCACTTCCATGGTTTTCTTCATAAAACCAGCGAAAACACATTAAACCTTGGACCTGAAATATATTAATATTTACCTCTGAACCACATCGCATCCGCTTCACAAATCACACTTCGCACTTTAGCGTTCCATAGATTTTACGTTATAATCTCCTTTTCCTCCTCTAATACCATTTAACACAGGAAAATATTTCTAACAGTCTCCTCCTTTGGAATTGATGGAAATACATACACCAATACTCCAATACTTTCTCCCTCTTTCATTCTGAGAAGTGTCTTTTCTTCCTATGCTTGCTTTTCCTCCCCCTTTGACATCAATGGAAAAGGGTTACACATTTTCAATTGTATTTTCCATCTTTGCATCACTTCTCTCTGAGTTGTGTATAGGCCTTCTTCATTCTGTGTCTATACCTTGCTGCTCCATACTGGTATATAAGAGTTGTTGGGAGAACACTTTGAAAATCATTGAATTTGCATGTATAGTGCTGAAATGTGCTAGACTTCTGAAGATATAATTACTTGATGTACTTCTGCCATAATACTATGATCCTGAGGACCTATACCATACCACTTTTCCATTTCTCTAGCTCTTTTGTGACAACCTTTATGGGTTGCTCTCCCCCTGGAATGATGCTTCTTGTCTGATACTAACTGGTCGACTGCATTGTTTATGTTCCTGGTATTGCAGCCTTTACTGGTTTTTGTGTGTGTGTGTGTGTGTGTGTGTGTGTGTGTTGTTTTCTGATCATATCAGAGAGTATCATCTGCAGACACTACCCCTAGTTTGTCTCTTAGATATTTGAATGGTTCTCTAGCAAGAGGTTTTGTGAATATGTTTGTTGTTTGTTACTTTGTTGGTACATATTCCATTTTTACTATTTTCTCTGCTACTTGTTCTCTGAGGAAGTGGTACTTTACTAGGATGTGCTTGGTTTTCGAATGAAGTACTAGATTTTTTGATATACTTATTGCACTTGTATTGTCACATTTGATAGAAATAGGTTTAGTGATGCTTACCCATTAGGGGAATTTTGAGGTCTAAAATGGGCCTCCTAAGGAAAATATAAAATAAAAGTGGAAATAATAAAATAATATTTGATTATATCATCAAATTTTAGAGGGAAAAAAGAAAAAATTGTTTTTTCAACTCATATTTTCAACTTATCTCCTTATGGGTTTACTCAAATTTCGAGCAGAAATACCCATTGGATGTAGAATTTTATTCCTCATCCAATGAATACCCATGTTACATACTTTAGATGGACCATGCTACATGAAAAATGAGAAATACATGAAAAATTTTATTGTAATCATGTTTTCTCACGTATTTCTCATTTTTTGTGTAGCAGGGTCCATCAAAACTATGCAACATGGGTACTCCTTGGACGAGGAATTAAATTTTGCATCCAAAAATAACTCTCGCTCGGAATTTGAGTAAAAAATTAGGGAGATAAGTTGAAAAAATAGTTTTATTATTTTATTATATTTTAATATTTTTACTTGTTTACTCCAAAAATGATGAATCATCCCCCATGGTTGACATCATCATCTTGAATCTTATTGGTTCTTATAAAGTTTATTTTGGTTGTACCTTTTCTTAGGAGACCCATTTTATACCTCAAAATTCCCCTAATGTTCATTTCTTGAAGAGCTTATTTCATCCACATCACTTGTGTGCAACAAGCTGCTGCTCCTATGTATTCTGATTTCATTGTATATAGAGAGACAAATGTTTGCTTCTTGCTTAACCATGCCACTAAACTTTATCCAAAATAGATTGGACCTCCACTTGTGCTTTTCCCGTCATCCACACAGCTAGCCCAATCTGCATGTGTATATGTCGTCAATGTGAAATATTTTCCTTTTGGATACGATAGGTCATAATGTGTAGTTCCTTGTAGGTATCTAAATATCCTCTTGATTGCTAGCAAATTATTTTGTTTTGATGCTGCTTGATATCTTTCCACAAGTCGTACTGAAAACATGATGTCTGGTCTAGAGGCAGTTAGGTATATCAGGCTTCCTATCATAGATATGTAAATTCATTGATCTAAATATCAGAATCCATCATCAGCACATAGCTTGCATCCAACGATCATGAGAGTTGACACAAGTTTGCAATCTTCCATTTGGAATTTTTTTAACATGTCTCTTAAGTATTTTTCTTGTGAACTGAATATGCCTTTGTTCTTTTGTAGAATTTGAAGTCCTAGTGATCTGAAATCACTGTGTTATTTTTTCTGTGCTAAGTGCCTTTTCAGTTTATGAACATGTGCATAGTTAGTTCATTAGTTTGCTTAAGGATTGAGGTGTTTGTCCATGAATTGTAAATGGTTTTAGGTGAATTAGAAGAACAAAACAAGATTAAATAACACTAAACATAATTGTAAAATAGAGAAATAAGTCACCACATAAAATTTACACAGCAAGCATTATGAAACAGTTCACCCCTCCTCGGCTACATCTGCTGGTCCAGCTCCCAATGGCATGTCCATCTTTCATTATGCTCAAAATTTTGCAAATACATGTAGTTACAGTGCTCTAATGGATGTTTTCTCTACACCAATGGCTCCAACATGCTCCAATTAGTAAAAAATGACTCTTCATTCACTCAGAATGGTCGAAATTTGGGCATCCTACACTTTTTCCCAGTTTCACCTAGAAAAACTCCACTAAAAGTGGAGAACTCCACTTAACTGGAGCTAAATTAGGAAATTTTGCCCAAAATGTCGTGCTTCCAAGTATCCCACCGAAATTGACCGTAGCATTTAACTTGAGGTGTTGGGGTGGCCACATGCCACCCCAAAAACCAATGGTCATTGTGCTGGTTAGCGAAACCATCTGCATAAACTGTGGTTGGAGTCTTAAACTGCAGTTGAACTATCAGAGATAGTGCAGTCTGTTGCATAAGCGCACAGAGATAACATCGCCTTGTGACATATGTTGTGGAAACGGTTTAACGTTCCAGTTTATTGTCTTCGGGTTTAACACTAACTACACGGTTGGATTTTACACTTCCATCGCCATGTGATACTACCGGGGACCACTGGCGAGTTGGGACCGTCAGTGGTCCCCAACCCCCACACACCAATACATTAAACCATAACATAAAGTTGTGACCTATGAAGGTTAAGCACCAAAGTGTAGAGCGGTTGGAAACTTGCTCGCATGCCTGGAGGGAGGTCACAGGGTTGAACCCTATGGACCTCACCAAAATTTTACAGTATGGTTCCAGGGCCACATGGCGGCCTCAAGGTTGGCCATGTGGCACCTCCTAATTGGCCCTCAAAAAATGTACAACCATTAAAATTGCGACACTTTTCAACCTGGGGTTGGTTCTGAGGAAGGAATATTCCTTAGAATATTCCCTTTTAATGACTGTACATCCACCCATTTGCTGACTGTGCATCCCATTCAAACTTTCACAAATTTACCTGTTTGAAATTTCGAGTAGAATGCGATATATCCCTCATATGACATTAGTTTTTTGAACTGTTCACGGTGCCAGAATCAAGAAGACAAGATCTACGCAACCATCCTAGTTTCAACCCAATCCTGTAATTTTAAATTTTGAGCAAAATTTATGAACTCCTGATCACTCCTCCCCTTTGGGAACTTTTGGACCCCAAAAGAATTGATTACATGTTTAGTAAATGAGGGTACATCTCCCTCACCTTTCCAACCTCCATCCATTTTTCTTTGCTTGGTTTAGTGCCTTTGAGCCCAACTTGAAGGTAGTCAACACTTCCCCTCTTGGATGCTCTTGTCCTCTTGTCAAGAATTGTATCTTCTTTGAGCTCATCCAGAAATTCTAGCGAGAAATCCTCAATAGAAGGTAGTTGAAAATCACTTCCTTGAACATAGATCAAAGGTGGCTCATACAAACATAAGTTTTCAACATTAACAACTGAATACATTTTCATATAAGAAGGCAAATCAAGTTAGAATGCATTATTACCAACTTGCTTTATGATATTGAATGGACCATAGTGAATAGGTTTCAAATTTTTACCTTCCCATTGCATCCTTTCTTTGCTAATGTGCAACCATACCTCATCTCCCTCTTGAAACTTGTGATCAACATGGTGTTTTTCATGCCTCTCTTTGTATTTTATTTTACTTTTCTCAAGTTTTTATTGAACTTGTTGATGAATAATCTGAATTTTCTCAATGAAGTTTCAAGCCTTATCAATGTCACTATGGCCATCAATTGCAACATCCTTCCGAAAAATGAAGTCTAATGGAGATTTTGGCAAATACCCAAAGCGTACTTCAAAAGGTGAGGTTTATGTTGACGAGTGCTTTTCCTAGTTGTAAGCATGCTGAATGTAATGCAATTTTCCATCAGACAACTTAGGATGTTTGCTATAATATCCTCTCAATAGATGCACAATGGTTCTGTTCACCACCTCGGTTTGTCCATATGTTTGTGGATGAAAGGAATTACTCCTTTTCAACTTAGTGTCTATCATTCTCCATATATTTGACCAAAAATTTCCAATAAACTTGGAATCCCTGTCACTAAAAATAGAAATTGGCAATCCGAAATGAACCCAAACATGTTGAAAATAAAGTTCAGCAGTTTGTTCAGCAGTAATGGTTTTCTTAAATGGCATAAGTATACACATTTTACTGAATCTATCCACAACTACATGAAGATAACCATGTTGTTTTCTTGACATAGGCAGACCTCCAATAAAGTCCATGGAGACACTCTCCCATGGCCTTGATGGTACTGGTAGAGGTGTATACAACCCAAGCTTCCTATTACTAGGCTTACTTGTTGCACACATAGAACAACCTATTATAAAATGTGACACACTATCTATCATGCGAGGCCAATAGAAATACCTCTGTAGATGCACAACTATTTTTCTTACCCTAAAGTTTCTAGCAATAAGAGATGAATGAGCTTCTCTCATGACACTTAGCCTCTCTCCTTGTGGAATGCACAACTTGCCCAAATGAAACAGAAAATTGTTATGCATGTAATAATATTTTTCTTCAACTTAATTCCCTTCACTCAAACTAGCATACACATCTTGAAAATCAATGTCATGTGCATATTGTTCTATGTAACTCTCATGTACAACAAAATAATTTTTGAGTAAAGTAGATACACTAATGATTGGTCTTGAAATCATATCTGCAACTTTATTGAAAATACCTTTCTTGTACCTTATAACCAAGTGAAACTATTGAAGAAATCCCATCCACCTGAACTGTCTTGATTGCTACAATTTTGTTTGTGATTGCAAGTACTATAATGGTTGGTGATCGGTATGCACAATAGTCTCTTTACCCATCAAGTAGTGTTTCCACTTCTAGACACTTTGTACCAACACACATAGTTCTTTGTCATATGTAGGATAATTAGTCACAACACCATTAAAAGTCTCAGAATGAAAAGAGATAGGCTTACCATGCTGCAAAAGTATTGTGCCCATGGCATAATCACTAGCATCGATATGAATCTCGAATCGATGTCTCAAATTTGGTAATGGAAGGACTGGAGCTGAACCGATATTGTCTTTTAAAGCTTCAAAATCTTGCTGTTGTTTTCCTCCCCATTGGAAGCCTTTCTTCACACTTGTCACTACATGCATAGGAGTTGTGATGGAAGAAAAGTTAGGAATAAACTTTCTCCAATATTGAGTTGCACCTAAGAAACTTCTTACCTCAGTCACTGTTTTGGGTGTGGGACAATTCACAATGGCTTCCACTTTAGAATGATCAATCCTCAATTCTCCTCCTCCTAAAATATGTCCCAAATAGACCAAATAATTCTTTCCAAACTCACACTTTCACATCTTAAGAAACAATTTCTCTTTCTTCAAAATATCAAGCACTCTATCAACATGTAAGACATGATCTTCTCTTGTTTTTCTGAAAATAAATATGTCATCTAGGAAGAAAATAACAAATTAATCAAGGAATGGATGCAAAAAACCATCCATAACACACATGAAATTTTTCGGTGCATTACACAAACCAAAAAGCATAACTAGCCACTCAAAGATTCCTTGTTTGGTCTTGAATGCAGTTTTCCATATATCACTTTCTGCAATTCTTACTTGATGATATTGTTATAGCGTCATTTTCACTCTCATGTGATTCATTATTGTCTCTATGGCCTTGGGCACCCATTCCCACAGACTTGAACAAAATTCATAAAAAACAGTGTTAAAAATCCCATACGCGGGTATGCCCAGACTTTTCCACGTGTATACGCGAGTCCACTTGTACTTTTCCGCGTATGACATTAAATACATTAAAAAATATATAAAAAGTCCCTATTTTCAGGCTGGGTTGATGGTTACTCCAGTAGTTCAACCACCTCAGTACGTGGCCAACTGTTTCCAACTGATTGAAACTACTTTGAGGGAGTATAAAAGCCCCTCATGTGCATGGCCTAAGGGAGAGAGAAATTTTATAGACATTATGCTCTATTGGAATCCCAATTCAAGTCTGAATTCCCGTGCCTCCTGCACTTTCCCATATTTATATAGGAAACCCTTGTTTCTTGGAGATGTTCATCCATTTATATGCCATCTCGAGTGCACAATTCTTGAAAGTATCTTAGCGAGGCAAGGGCGGGACAGATCTGGACGACGGTCTGTTCGAAGATCGTGGAAGGGTTCAGGTGATCTCTCCACTTTGTATTTCTGTACAGGCTGTTCGCAATAATGAAGAACCATCTTGTTCCTAAACTTATGTGTTAGTATCTATTTGCATATGTGAAAAGATTGATTATTAAGCATTTATTATTGTTTACATAATGTTTCACATGAATTACACTAACATTTAGGAGAAATATATGTTGTACAACTAGGTTTCCGTGCATGTTCTTTCTTGTTTTCCAGGTTGAAGAGGAAGAAGGGTTGCTGGGGGTTTGGACCCCGCGGGATCTACATCGAACGTAGGACTACGGGTGAGTTCGACTATCATTATTATCTAGTTTTTAGCATTCAAGTGTGGTTGCATGTGAGTCCTTCTGAATAGCATGCCCTGATCTATGGAGGTTTTGACCCAACAAAACTCTAGGGTGTTTTTCCCTGAAACAGAACTGGCGACTCCACTGGGGATTCAAATTCTTGTGATTCCCCTATTGGGTGGTTTCAGCTATTTGAAAGGTTTCCAACAGTTTTAAATTTTATTTCCAGTCTAGTTAGCCTTTTCTCAGTAAGACTGAAGACCTGGTTCCTTATCCAGGCTTGATATTTTTTAATTTTTATTATTTACCTTTTCATACATGGGTTGTTTGTACACAGACGTGTATACACGAATTTTTTTTTAAAGGGAGTCGCGTATACGCGGGTTTCCTTTAACACAGCCGCGTATGCACGCTTGTTTCAAAACTGTCAAGTAGCGTATGCCTGGGTGAATTTTGAAATTTTTGATTTCTTGGCTTTTTAGTCTTGTCTGCCTATGGAGACTTGTTCCTATAGTGTCTTTGTATCCTCTGGATTGTGTTAAAAGTGGTCTTTGCTCTTTTCTCTCTCTGTTTTGGTTGAAAACTAGCTTATTTGGAAAATCTTGTTTCTTGTGCTTGCATTTCTGGTTCACGTACCAAGATCTCTTCCTGGGGATTCTTGGTTGTTCTGATTCATCAGGTCAGAGAGCTTTCGCTCATATACTCTTTCCTAGCCTTGTGTCTTGCTTTGCACTTCAATTTTTGCCCATTTTGTGGTTGGTTTTCTTGAGTTCAGTTGACTAGGTCTTGTTGCAACTTTTGAAGAGTCTTTCTTGGTTCTTTGAAGTTTTTTGTTTTGCTGCAAGGTTGTACTATTCTTCTAGGCTGAGTTATTGAGTTTATTGTCTTATTTTTCTCATATAAATCTTGCTACTAAGTAGCCCTATAAGACTTGGAGAATTTTTGAAGTTTTTGCTTGAAATTCAGAGTTGTTTGGCTTGTGATTTGATAGTTTCCTTGGTCTCTTCGAGCTCTTATTTTTTAAAATTCAAAAGCTCAAAAAACATTTTGTTTTGTTATTTGCTTTTATTTTGCATTTTTTGTTTTCGTTTCGTTATATCTTTTGAATCTTTGTTGAGATTTCTTCCCTTTGGTTTTTGACTTGATTTTGGAAAGGAATTGTCATTGGTTTCTTCCTTTTGTTCCAAGCATTTTTGGTGCCTTTATACTAAGAGTTTCTGACTTTGGGAACTAGCTTTGTGGACAACCAAAAAGAGATAAAATTGAAGGATCTTTGGGAAATTTCTCTCTGCTTTAGTAGATTTTTCATCTTAGAATTTGCATGCTCTTAGTGATTTGCATCAGGTGCACTTAAGCATTTAGTCATTTTCATAGTTTTTGTGAGTGTGAAGTTTGTTATCTGGAAAGAAAAATAAAATTTTTAGTCTCGTAGAACCTGTGTAGAAGTTGCTTTTCATCGAAAGACAATTACTGCATTTGCATGTAGTTTGGTTTTTATTAATTTCTTTTCTGCGTCAAAACACCACAAGTTTCATTCCCGTATCCCTTTGACTTAACATAACAGCCGATTAAAATAAGCGCTATAATTTAAAAGCAACTAGCAAGTTTTTATTAAGTATCATACACCAACTAGCTAGGTTGTAGGGCCTTGGATTAGGTGAGCGGAGAGTTAACTCTCCAAGGCCGCCCAAAAAAAACATAGAAGTTGATTAATTGAGCGAAATCCAACTCCGTTAGGTGGACCGGGAAAGCTCTCCTCCAGAGAGTCAAGCGCGAGGGGAAGTGAAGGCTGAGAAAAGAGATACCCCCTCTCTAATTTGCTGGATCTAACCTCAAGACCATTCTGCCTGGCTTCTGACACAGATTGGTGCCCATAGTTGCCACTCCTAGGTTCCACATAGGTGACTGCGGGGGGGAATACCCGTGGTACCTGAGGCAGACGTCGTATCACTTCCAGCAGTACTTCTGGGGGGTGCCCTTGCGAAGCTTGGGTACTTGTGCTGGCAAAGGCTGTTGTTAGGAGGTCAGCGTAACTGTTTCTGTTACCTTCGCTAGTAGGCCTGGGCCGTAATTATCCCAGACTACTTTCGGGAGGTCCTATATTTCGCTTTCTTGTATTTTGGTGTCCGGTCCTAATCACCCGGAGCGGAAATACCTGAAGGTTGTTTTCTTGATTGTATCTCAGGGATTATTTTTTGTAGTGAGTGCTCTTTGCTCCTAGCTTGCCTAGCTTTATACTTTTTGAGTCTAATTAAAATTTGTTAAAGTGGCTGATCAAGCGCCTCGTCGATCGAGGAGAATCTGGGGGTTATCTCCCGAGAGTCCAGAGCCTTCTTCAAGAAGGCATAGGAGTAATTTAGCAGGTGAATATCACCCTGTGGCATCTGACGTAGTGGAGAGAGATCCTCCACAAGGGGTTGAAGGTTTTGTAATTGGCTCCGGTGTTGGTTCCGAGAGGAGCGTTCTGCTCACCTCGAGAGTCTTATTTCCGCAGGAAGAAGAAGTACAAGTAGAGGAAGTACCTCAACCCTCTGAGTCACTTCCATCTCCTCTTCCTCCTGATTATCCGTTCGTTGTTGAATACATCGGACCTGAGTCAGAGAGACCAGAAGATCCTCCATATTATTCATACCTTTCGATGGCCACGACTGGGAACGCGGCTTCTGCTGTGAGTGCTGCATGCATTCAGACTCCTGCTTCTGTGGAAGGAGGAGGCACTATTGCTATATCTTCGATTGCTTCTAGTACTGTTGTGTTTGGCTCTAGTTTCACCCAAGCACATGCTTCTCAATCTGGTCCCTTTTGTTTTGGAATGCCCACTAGTGGGATTCCTTCTTTTTCCTTTTCCGCTGCTGCAGCTGCATCTACACCCATGTCTTCCATGGCTAGTGGATCAACTTCTTTTCAAGGGTTCCCCTTTGGAACTGGACATATTCCTAGTTCGAATCCTTCTTTAGGGTCCTTTCCGTTTACTTCTCAGACCCATAGTTTCAACCCTTGGTCTGGAGGTCAGAGTTCGACTACTTTTACAGGTTGGAACCCTGTATTCACTACAGCGGGGGCAGGGAATCAGTTTTACGCTGGTCACCAAGGGAATGCTTCTTTCCCTTCGTCGAGTGCTTATCAGACCTTTTCCCCTCTTTCTAATGCCTGGAACCCCTATCAGGGGCTTTCCTCTTCATTTAATACTTTAGGAGGGGGAACTGGTCTGGTCTTTGGTAACTCTGCGTTGGGAGGAGGTTCTTCTCCTTTTTCTATGAGTTCTTTTTGGCAACCTGGTGCCTCATCAAATCCAGGGTATTCTTTTCAGAATGTTGGGAATTCATCCTATCAAGGATGGAATCCTCAGGCTCCGCCTCGTTTACCTTTTCTGGCAACGTTAAACTTGCCAGATCTGTTGAAATTGACTAATGATCCGATCCGTTATAGTCCGGGGTGGCCTCCGGTCCCGACCAAACTTCCTTCAGACATTCCAAAGTTTGAAGGCAAGAATGGCAAAGATCCAGCTGATCACATCACCACCTTCCATTTATGGTGTTCTTCGAACTCCCTGATCGATGATTCGATTAGGTTGAGATTGTTTCAACGCACCCTAACTGGAAACACTGCCAAATGGTATATTGAGCTAACTGGGGGCAGTTTTGCTACATTTGGAGATCTGGTTGTTACATTTCTAAATCATTTCCAGTTTCCAGTCCGTTATGACGATGGGACTGAACTCCTAGCTAATTTTAAACAGGACGACGCAACCCACATTTCTGACCATATTCAGGAATGGCGGAGAAGGAAGAGGCTTATTAAAGCTCATATTCCAGGAGAATTCCTTTTGGAATGGTTTCTGAAATCTCTGCAGTCAGACATTTCTAAAGATGTATCCCTGTCTGGGGTATTTTCTGAGGAACAGGCTATTTTTAGGGCCCAGCAGCTGGAGCTGATATATTCTCAGTCTGGAGTCCTTCATAAATATTTTCCCAATGCTCCTCGCTCCAAATTAGATTTATCCAAGACTAAGCTTGGTACTCATGGTGATGGAATTATTGGGTCAATCAATAGTGGTGCAGCTAACCTGCTTACTCAATTGCAGCAGTTGTCTATACAATCTGCTCCTTCTGGTCAGGTTGTGCCTGCTGAGTCATCGCCTTCCCAATATTTGTCGGTAAATTCCGTCCAAACTTCCGATCCCAAAGGAAATCAACAATCTGAAGGGAAGAAGAAGGGACGGAATAATAAGAAAAAGGGCAAGAATGGGAAGGGTAATGTGAATAAAACCAACGAGCATGTTGGTGAGGGTCCAAAGGATAAAAAGAAAGTGAAGTTTCCATGCAAGTTATGTACTGGAGACCACCTTACACACCTTTGCCCTAAAAATTCAGGATGCGTAGTGCTTGTTAGCTCAGCAGGGTTCTTCTAGTTCCCGGGCTGTGTTAACAAACCCTTTTCCCCAAGGGCAACAACTAGTTGTTGGCACGAATCAAAATCCTAGGGCTTCCTCTGGGGGCACCTAGGAAGGGGAAATACCATCAAACATATACATGATGAGTGCTCACGTGGATGTCGCTACGAGATCCCGTGATTATGGCGAAGAAGAGTCTTCGAAAGCTAAGGATACTCCTGATGCTACTGAGCCGCTTCGTATTACGAGGCCTACTATTGAGCCTATACCTCGGATGCCCAAAGCATCTACTAAGCGTTCGACGATTAATCCAAACGCTAGGGCTGCCCAGAACTACTCTATTGTGGAAGATCTAGCGCATAGTCCTTATGCCATGTCAGCTTTAGAGGTGCTCTAGTCTTGTCCAGCTCAGTGCAGTGCTCTGCTCACTGCTCTTGGGGCTATAGATCCAAAGAACTCTCTTATGATTACTTTCGATATGAATAATTTTAAGAAGAGACTCCCCCATCATATGGATTTTCATATTAAATCATCGTACCGGAAATGCAATATTTTCTGGACGGTTGTTGATGAGGGTGCTTCCACATGTGTGATGTCTCTCGCATGCTGGAAGGGAATTGGATCTCCCACAGCCGCTCCATTTGCTACTCTTCTGACTATGTTTGATGGTCATTCTCATAGACCGCATGGTATTGTCCCAGCTTTGCCTATCTGTGTTGGGGGAAAAATTGTAAATATAGAGGTTGAGATAGTGGATGAAAGCTTGGACTACAACCTTCTGTTGGGGAGGAACTAGATTTATGAGATGGATGCCATTGCATCTTCATTGTTTTGGCTTATTTTTTTCCCTCACGAAGGGAGGATTGTTACAGTGGACCAAATGGACTGTCCTCCAGTAGACCCGAATGCATCTACTGACTCAACTATTCCAAATTTGGATAATACCAAGTCGCCTACTGAGAATTTAGGAGTTGGAATGTATTCTTCCTTGATGGGTACTTTTGATATTCCTCCTCCTACGGTGCATATAAATGCAATTTCATCCTCCAAGGCTCCTCTTCGAAGAGAGTTCTTCAGAACTCATTATTTTTTCGACCCTTGGACCTTACCTTCCCCTACCGCAACATTAGCGGAAGGTAAAGTGGGTGGAATGGAATTTCCAATGTCTGCAGCTGAGATTGCTTATCAGTCTATTGTTGACTCTGCAGAATCCATCCCAGCTCCTCTTTCACTGGAAGAGTTGGATGGAGATGTGGCTCCAGCTTGGACACTTAGTTCTTCTTCTGCCCAGGATTGCCTTGATACCACTCTTCCATCTGAAGAGGCCATCCTGGAATCTATGAATGGTATAGATAGACCGTGGGATGATTTGCATCATTGGTCTTACTTTTTGCCTGATTTGAGCGAAGTTGAAACGAGTTTTCCAAGTCCTCCGTCTCCTGGTCCTGTTTGCCCAGTCCTGAACCCTTTAGCACCAACACAGGTTTATGCTGAAGTGAACATGGTTCTGATTTCTCCGACTATCTCGGTGAAAATTTCCAGGGATCCCAATGTTATTGAGAATGTCTTCATCGGATCTGAATGTTCCTCTGAAGAGATTCAGATTTATACCGAACTCTTTAAAGAGTATAGGGATGTATTCGCTTGGTCTTATGAGGAAATGCCTGGTATAGATCCATCTATTGTCCAGCATGAGATCAAGACTTAAAAAAACGCTAAGCCTGTGAGGCAAAAACTTCGTCCGATCAATCCTAGGAAGGTAGCAGCTATCAAAGCTAAGGTGGAGGAGCTGCTTAAGGCAGGATTCATTTTCCCTGTTCCTTTGACTGAATGGGTTTCAAATCCTGTTCCTGTAGATAAAAATCAAGGAACAATTCGAGTTTGCATTGATTTCAGAGACCTAAATAAAGCATGTCCTAAAGATAATTACCCCACACCATTTATAGATCAGATCATTGACGAGTGTGCCGGTAATGAGATTTTCTCCTTCAGGGATGGTTTCTCTGGATATAATCAGATTACTATCCATCCTGAAGATCAGCATAAGAATGCCTTTATTTGTCCCTAGGGTACTTTTGCATACAAGAAGATGCCTTTTGGTCTTAAAAATGTTGGGGCTACGTTTCAGCGGGCCATGTCATATGCCTTCCACGACATCAAAAAGATTATTGAGGCGTATTTGGATGATTTAGCTTCTCATTATTGAAAGAGGATGGATCATCCTGCTCACCTCCGTCAAATATTTGAACAATGTCGTTTCTATAAGATTAGGTTGAATCCGAACAAGTGCGTTTTCGCAATTACATCCGGTCGGTTACTAGGATTCATTGTGTCTAGGGAAGGGATTAGGGTAGATCCCTTCAAGGTTGAGGCAATACTTTGGTTGCCTCCCCCGTCCTCTATTTTTCAACTTCAAAGTCTACAAGGAAAGTCTAATTTTCTTCGGAGATTTACCGCAAATTTTTTTGAAGTCACCAAGGGATTTATGAGATTGTTGAAGAAGGGAGTTCCATTTCTTTGGGATGACTTCGCTCAACGCTCATTCGATGCTTTGAAAAAAGCATTGACCTCTGCTCCTTTATTGAGTCCACCTGATTATAGCAGGGATTTCATTTTGTATCTTGCAGCAGCAGAATCTACCATTGGTATGGTTCTGGTTCAGGAGGATGATGCTCTTGCAGAGCATATTATATACTATCTTAGTCGAGGATTGGTAGGACCTGAACTCCGGTATACTCCGATAGAAAAGTTAGCTTTAGCAGCTGTTCATGTTGTGCAGCGACTCCGACATTACATTCTTCTATGAAAAACTTATGTTTTGGTAGCAGCCAATCCATTTCAGTTTGTTCTCAGTAGGCGAGTGATTGGGGGCAAATACAATAGATGGATTGTGATTTTGCAGGAATTTGATCTTGAGTTTATGTCTGCCAAGTCCAAGAAATCATTGGTTTTCTCGGAATTGATCTCCGAGTTGCCCTGTGGGGATGAGATAGTTTATGATGAATCCTTCCCAGATGAACATTTGTTTCTTATCTCTCCACAGGATCCTTGGTATGGAGATATAATTTGGTATCTCCAGACTGCAAAGTTTCCCTCTACTTTTTTGAAAGATGAGCGTCGTAAGTTGCGTCACTTGGCTAAGAATTACTTGATCATTGGTGATGCTTTATACTGTCGAGGGGTTGATTCAATCCTGAGACGTTGCTTAACTCTCGAAGAAGCTGAGGCTGTGCTCAATGATTGCCACAGTGGAGCTTGTGGTGGTCATTTATCTGGGCTTGCTACAGCCCAAAAGATCTTGCGTGCTGGGTACTTTTGGCCTTCGATTTTCAAGGATTGTATGGAGTCGGTCAAAAAGTGTCATCCGTGTCAAGTTTATACTCGAAAAATGCGAGCTCATCCAGCTCCGCTTTTTCCAGTCATTACTGTCGGTCCCTTTACAAAGTGGGGTATTGATTATACTACTTGTAACCCGCCTTCAGCTAAAGGTCACAAGTACATTATTGTAGCAATAGACTACTTTACGAAGTGGGTCGAGGCTATGCCTACTTTTGGGAATGATGGTGAGACTGCAGCTCTTTTTCTTTTCAACCAGGTTATTGCTCGTTTTGGTATTCCTAGAGATATTTTCACTGATCATGGCAGTCATTTTCAGAATAGCATGATGGCTGAGTTGGCTCTAAAATTAGGTTTCCGGCAGGAGCATTCATCTCCGTATTATCCTCAAGCCAATGGGCAAGTGGAAGCCATGAATAAATCCTTGAAGACAATTCTTCAAAGGAAAATCGATAAAGCTCGATCCAACTGGCATATCATGCTATATCCTGCACTTTGGGCATACAGGACGTCAGTGAAAACTGCAATTGGCTTTACTCCGTTTCAGCTAGTGCATGGGTTGGAATCCGTATTTCCCATTGAATGTGAGATTATTTCCCTTAAGTTAGCTGTCGAACTTCTTCCTGACACTTCTAGTCTTGAAGAACGCCTCCTTCATCTAGAGCATCTCGATGAGCAGTGTCGGGATGCCGCCACGATGAATGAAGCGCATAAAAACTGAGTTAAAGTTCAGTACGATAAGGCAATCAAGCCTAGGGTTTTTTTGGAAGGTGACCTTGTTTTGGTCTATGCCCGAGAAAAAGATGCCCTGGGAGCAGGAAAGTTTAAATCTATGTGGTATGGCCCCTTTATCATTAAAAAGGTCATTACAAAAGGAGCATATACCTTGGTTGATTTTGAAGGGAATGAGTTGCCGAAGCCTAGAAATGGGCTCTATTTGAAAAAGTATTATTCCTAGGCTTCGACCTGACATTTTTCTTTGTATATAGTAGTTTTGCTTTGTACATATCTGGTTTTTCGATCTTTGATGGGATGGTGATGTTTTTTGATCTGCTTTGGCAGGTTGTGTCGGATGTCATGAGTCATTTTGGTTTCACCGATGGTGCTAGTAGACACACCCGGAACTTGGCTTCCGCGGCTTGGGTGCTTCATCATCCATCCGGTCAGCTGTTAGTATCAAGAGGAGTCTGCATTGGTCCTGCTTCCAATAATATAGCAGAATACACTGCAGTTATTTATCTACTCTCGGAGGCAATATCTTTGGGTGTTGATTCATTGGTAGTTTTCTTGGACTCTCAGCTGGTGGTGTCGCAGTTGAACAATACTTATCGGGTTCGAGATCCATTTTTACTCCAGTTGTTCTTGAGGGTACGTTTGTTACAAAGATCATTTCAATTTTTAACTTTCATTCATATTCCTCGAGCTAACAATTGGATGGCAGACTCATTAGCTAATCAAGCAATTGATTGGCATATTAATCATTCCATACAATAAAATTTAATCATAAAAAACATCATACATTTTGATACATTTGTCACATCACATCAAACATCGCTGTATATATATCATCAGAGTGTTCAAAAAACTATACAAAATTTGGATCCATAAGTCATACAAAAAATTGGGCTTATGCCCGATCATGTTCAGTCTCAAAAAATATACAGTCATCTGATATGTCATATCTATCTAATCCTGTGGTCCCTGCCCAGAAGTTGTGTTCCTATAGAACACGATCGCGGTGGCAACTCGGCGGAATAACTGTACCCAGTCACGGGGTACTCCTACCACCCGTCTCTGGATGGCTTCAGGAAGATCTTCCACTGCAGCCATAGGTACTTGGCGGGTTAACCCCTCCAAGTTCCTCTGTACAGCCTGGAGGGTCCTGTCTGGATCTACTGTATCCGCCTCGCCTCTGCGACGCTTATGTCGTGGGTAACCCTCAGGTCGAACTGGTCCAATATCTGTATCATGATCATTTTAAAATTGTAAGTCATTTTGAATCCAATCAAAAACATGTTTGTTTTCCACATTTTTTCACATATATTGAAAAAATCCAAAAAATTATATAAGTCAAAAAATTGCAAACTTACCGACTGTGCCCCATGCCGCGCCTGGTGGAAGGACAAGGTCTGGATTGCCTCAGAAATCCATCCCGGCATAGGGATAGTCTTCCACAACGATGATTTGTTCTCCCCACCAAAGGAAGAACTCATCATCCCAAGTGGTTCGGGGAACTTCACTTCCCCCCAATCTCTTCATCAAGTCAGCCCATTAGGAAATTCTTGGATCTCTAGGGTTGCTGATAGAAGAGATCACTTTGGGTCTCAGCACTAGAATCTTCTCGAAGAAGAATGTCATCAAGATTGTACCATATCCAAAATGTTTTGTCTTTACTTTTCGGATAGAAGTAAATTGTTGCTTCATGTTCATCAGTAGGGCTGTGCACCAATCATATAAATGAGTTAAGCATTCCACTGCTATACTCATTTGCATCCTGGAAGCCTGGTGTAGGGAAGCAGATCCCGCTACCCTGCCAATGGTAAAAAGGAGGATTTTCATGTGCAAGTCCCTTAAATCTTTGATAGCAATCTGAGTTCCAACTTTCTTGGAACCCTCTACGTAGTACACGTGGACGTAATCTTCCACGGTGAGCCCTCCCAAAGGCTTACCATGCAAGTCTACTGGCTCCCCCCTCCGGGAGAGTCCAGTAATAAAATATATATCTTCCACTTTGATGTGTATGGGAATCTGGTCTATGATGAAGCAGTCTTCTTCCGGTTCCCAATAGTTCACAAGCATTTCAAGCAACCGGGAATTACTCTTCATATTTGGCATTTTAAAAAACTTGAGCAATCCACAATTTCGAAGAATATTCAGTGATACTTGGTCCTGCATGACTTCATTGTCAATGGCACTGTGTTCACGCTCTCTCCAAGATATAGTCATCCTGGAAAAATTCAATAATTCATTCATTAGCTACACATTTCTCATTTTTGGGTTGCGCATACGCGACTTTCTTTATGCACAGTCGCGTATATACGCGACTTGGTCATTATAAACCCGCGTATGCGCAAACCCGTGATTTTTAGCAAATGATTCAACGGTGAAAAATCCTAATTTTTAACTTATGAATGGACAAAATGGATATCAAGAATGAATTAAGAGCTTACCTGACAGATTCGGTGAAGATTGACGGTCGGTTTCTCCTGTTTTGTCGAAAGAGGCTTTTTTCTCCAGAGCACTTTTTCCCAAATCAGCAATGTAACAATGAACCAAATATGACGTAACTTGTCTATTTATGCCCAAAAAGTTGAAAATTTTCGCAAAAATTTGTTATGCTTATTTTTTCAATCTATCTTAAGCTACATAACTCGGATGCTTGGAAGTGCCCAGAATGGTATGTTTTCAGGTACATTTTGACGAATTTGAGATTTTTCCTGGTTTTTGATCCATGAATGTTGACCCGTCATGGCAGGTATATGATCTTTACTGGAATATAGGTTATGGAATCCACTTTCCATTGCATTTTGCATAACTAGCCTCCATTCTGATCACTCGCCATAGGGTCGATCCCATCAGGTCATGAGTATTACACCCATTTCACTCGCCGATTATTTAATCATGACTTGGTGGTAGAGCCTTCCTTTACATGGGCTTCCTAGTTAGTTCCTCGCTATCACTTGTTGCCCATGCTGCGTTTTATATAGGCTCGGGAGTCCTCTTTAGTCCCGCCATGACTTATGTGTTGAAGCTTCATTCTTCTTCTTCCTCACTATCATTTTTCTGGCTATTACCCTAGAGGCTCCCTGGTGTTGTTGAGTTGTATTACTGCATTGCATATTGGCTACTTGTTTATCCTGGCCTTTAGCTGGCTTCATTTGGACTCAATGTTTAAGCCAACTTTTGACCTTGTCTATCTGTACAAGTTAACCATTGCATGCACTTGGCTATCGTGACTTGACACCCTTTTACCCATGGATGGAACATTCCTCTGAGTATCTCTTACCAGTTTCCGCCACCTTGCATTGAGCATAGGATCGTTCCAATCCCAGGAAATCGTGCATCTGTTTCTTGATACTCGTTCTATCCATTGTACCATAGCATTCTTTTATTCTTTTTCAGGCTTATATGAAAAAGACAAAAAAATCAAATATAAAAAAAAGAGTGGGAATGGGATGTAACTTCATAATTTGATGGCAGTACAGTGTCAGTTTGTCGCCCTTGAACAAAGCACATACACTTATATATTTCCTCCATTTGGGATGGTTTTATTTTTTGACCTAGGTTCAGCCTTTGCCTTGTTTCACAGGTCAGTTCTCCCTCGGTTGGTTATCTCTTCCAATCATATGGAGAGTTTTTTTTTGCCTCCTGCATAACAGACTTATACAGTGTCACTTTTTACTTCCATGGTCATCACGAGTCGTGCTTTTGTTCAAGGGAAGTCTAACCAGAGTTGGCCATTCTGCGGTGTCTCTTGACTCATTATTCAGTCGGCCTTCCCGGTCTGATCAGTGTCTTGTTCTATCACATCAGATGTTTTGGTTCTTCTGCTCATGCTGGTTTGAGAAGGTCTCCATTGACTTCTCACTGGCAGGTTTGTCTCTTATCGACTACGACACATTGCTCTGAGAGCAAACCTAGAGCCGCACCCTGGCCCTATTTCCATCATTGATAGGTGACCTTGTGTTCAGCATTTGATCGTCATTATGGGTCTTTGACTGAGTGGTTTCCCCTGTGTTAGACGTCAGCATACATTATCACACATGGGATTCATGCAGTACCTTGATTTCCATTTGACCCTATCGGTGGATATCTCGCCTCTGTGTCAGCTTTCATTATTGGTTGGTTCAGAGGGTTTCTTCCGTGCACTAGCTTCATCTTGTGCATGTCGGAAACGTACTTCGGTTTTGGTTCCATCACTCTACTTCGTCCGATTCCTTCCAAATCTTGGCCTGCGGGTTACACTCGCGCTGGACTGATGTGGGATGCCTTAATGCCTTCCTTCCGGCAGATCTTTTCCCATCGACTCCGACTCATTGCTCTGGGAACAAGATCTAGAGTCTTTTTGTCAGTACCTTAGGGTTTGCAGTCATCAGTGGCAGACTCTTCGCTATCGACAGTGGGGATTCATCATTGCCTCCTGATTGGTAGATTATTTCAAGTGTTCGACTTCAACTCATTTATTCGCACTTGTTAGATTGTACTGGGGCACCTTGACACTCATTTTAATTATTGGTGGGTTGTCTCGCGTTGGTTAACGGTTTACATTATTGACCGGTAATCCAATGATTTCTCACATGGTCGACTTCAACTCATTTATTCCCATTGTGTAGAATTGTGCCGTCGAGATCGGTGAAGACCTCGGGTTGCATCAGCATTTTTTCGGTTCACTTTTGACAGTCCTTTCAGTTTCTTCCAGTGATGTCGTTCACTCTTATATGTTACAGTTCAGCACAGCAGCATCTTATATGTTGGATCTCAAGTTGCGTGATTGTACCATGTGTTCCACCCCTTATGATTTGGTACTTGGAGATTTAGTTACTTTTATGATCAGACATCCAGTTTCAGCATCATTGATCAACTTTCTATATGTGATATTTGGACATTGATTCTGACTTGTACTTCCAGGCCCTGCTCAGATGATTCATTGTGTACTTTTAGTTCAGCTATACTTGTATACATTTTGGATCTATTCTGTACTTTCCATATGATGTATTTTTCACTGAGCATGGGTATGCCCACCTCAGCATGAGTTGACTCTTTGTTCTCTTTCATTGGTTTTTGGCAGGTTGAAATCTGGTGAAGTCCTCTCTTTTCCTTGCGAAGTTCTTTCTATGTGCATAATACATTTCGGCCATCATGTACCCCTTCTGACCTCATATATTAGGGGGCATCTGTTATAGCGTCACTTTTCACTCTCATGTGATTCATGATTGTCTCTATGGCCTTGGGCACCCATTCCCACACACTTGAAAAAAATTCATAAAAAACAGTGTTAAAAATCCCATACGCGGGTATGCCCAGACTTTTCCACGTGTATACAGGAGTCCACTTGTACTTTTCCGCGTATGCCATTAAAATCATTAAAAAATATATAAAAATTCCTTATTTTCGGGCTGGGTTGATGGTTACTCCAGTAGTTCAACCACCCCAGTACGTGGCCAACTATTTCCAACTGATCGAAACTACTTTGAGGGAGTATAAAAGACCCTCATGTGCATGGCCTAAGGGAGAGAGAAATTTTATATACATTATACTCTGTTGGAATCCCAATTCAAGTCTGAATTCCCATGCCTCCTGCACTTTCCCAGATTTATATAGGAAACCCTTGTTTCCTGGAGATGTTCATCGAACGTAGGACTAGGGTGAGTTCTACTATCGTTGTTATCTAGTTTTTAGCATTCAAGTGTGGTTGCGTGTGAGTCCTTCTGAATAGCATGCCCTGATCTGTGGAGGTTTTGACCCAACAAACCTCTAGGGTGTTTTTCCCAGAAACAGATATCCACTTCGTAAATCTAACTTAGTGAAAAAAATTTCTTCTTTTAGCTGATCAAGAAAATCATCTATTCTTGGGAGTGAGTAACGATTATTTACTGTAATCTTGTTCAAAGCTCGAAAATATACACACATGCGCCAAGTCCCATATTTCTTTGGTATCAAGACTATGGGTGAATTGCATGGTGAGGTGCTTGGCCTTATTATTCCTTTGTCCAAAATCTCTTTTATTTTCCTCTTTATTTCAGTATTCTCCATTATCGACATGCGATACATACCAATTTTTGGAAGAGGACAATCTTCTTCAACTAAATCTCATGTTGAATCTCTATTTTTGGAGGTAATCCTGTTAGCTCCTAAAACATCTCATGATGTGCATTAACTACATCATATAAATCTGATTTAAACTTAGGATCACATCCCTAACATGATTCATTATTAACATCAGCTTTAGGCTTAATCATAAGAAGAAAAAAATTCTTACTTGAATTTACCAACCTCTTTACCTGTCTAGCATTTACCATAAAAATGTTTGTCTTCTTACGATGTGTTCTAACAATGAAATCCTTTCCATATTTGAATAGATGATACTTGTTCTCATGGATATAGAAGATCAATTTCCTATCATATAAGTAAGGAATCCCTAATACAATGTTGGTAATATGATGCAGAGTGTTGTCCTTGATGGCAGCCTACTTGATAACATTGATGGCAACCTATTTGATGATGATGTATCTACAGATCAGACAAAGAGTACAAAAGAAAGGAACTTCAGAAAGGGCCAGAGAAATGATGAATAAGACATGTCAGTATGCATACGCGGGTTTGTTTAGGCGAAGTAGCGTATGTACGTGGAAAATTACGTGCCAAGTCGCGTATGCCTAATTGCGCTCTAAAGATATAAACCCAAGGGTTCTTACCATGGTATTGACCCATTGTATTGAGCACTTGAATATCTATTTGATCTCGTCCAGGAATACCATTAGAGGTTGTGTGGTTTTGGCTCATGGTATTGAACAAGGCTAAACCTATATAAGGAGAAGAAATTCATAGTGTAAAGGTGTGCAAGTGTCTGGGCATTAATGAATACTTCACTCTAAAGTTCATCTGTATGGTTGAACTCTGTTCTTAATCGATAGATCTAAATCTATGATGCACCTATGAATGTGATGAAGATTCAAATCCTCTAGATCTGGAAATGATGAATCTATAGGATGATCTGAAAAGAAGTAATGAAGACCTAGTGCAAATCTATTAAAGAAATTGAACAAATCTGGGTAAGTTCATAGATCTGGTCTGTTCTGCAAATTTTATCTTTTATAGATCTATACACAAGTTCGTTTCCTGGAAAGCGCGTGTATACACAGATCTGTTTAAACAAAGGCGCGTATGTATTGTTGGGGTTTTTCTAAAAAGTGCACAGATGTATACGCGGGTTAGCTACATTAAAAGCACGTGTATACGCAGATCTGTTTAAAGAAAAGTGCGTATGGTATCTGAAATGATGGTTGCTCAAATTTGATTGAGTTTCTGCATATCTATTCTGAAGTATGGGCTATCTCTGATATTCTGGTTACAGTGGTTTTACTGTTCTGTTTGATGCAATGGGAAAAGGATGTTTGTTGATAAGTGAAGGATTGTGTTGAAGCTGTTTGATCCAGTTTGAAAATTGATGAAACGTGGTCTGCAATGGTGCTGAGGGTTGAAACCTTCAGTCAGGGGGTTGTAGCTCCCTTCCAGGAGAGGCTGGTAAATGAGAGGAGGGGGTCGTATCTCCCTTCCAAGAGAGGCTGGTAAACGAGAGCAGGGGGTTGTAGCTCCCTTCCAGGAGAGGCTGGAAAACGAGAGAAGGTTGTAGCCTTCTGCAGGTGGGTGCCTGCGTGCTGGTATGAGTCTGCGCCAATACATGGTTGTAAGATGTTTTCTTTATAATAAATATTGAAGACTGAGACGAAGGCAATGGTGGTTTTCTCCCGAATTGGGTTTCCACCTAAAATCCTGGTGTTCATGTGTGTTGCTTATGTGTGATGATTATTATGTTCTTTCTGCACCTGTTTATTGTTTTCTAAAACATCTGATGAATGAATAATGCAATGATCTATGTTAAGAATTAAATGCATAATTAGATCTCTGGACATACACGAGTTCTGTAAAGGATATCTGTGTATATACGCGAGTTGGCTTCAGGAAAGTAGCGTATGGGTTTTTAAAGGAAAAAGCAAAAGTTTTATTGTCTGCACTAAATACTGATTCACCCCCCCTCTCAGTATTTTTTCCAACAATTGGTATCAAAGCAGGTCCTTCTGAAAAAGCTTAGCCGCTAAAAGGAAGATCAAGCAAGATGAGAAATCAAGATGGAATAGCATCTATCAAGCCTCCGGTCTTTAATGGAAGTAATTTAATATTCTGGAAAACAAGGATGAGGTCCTATCTTCAGTCTATAGGAACAGATGTATGGGCCATCGTTGTACAAGGATATCAATATCCAGCTACAATACCAACAGATCCGAATGAAAAGAAGAATTATGAATCAAATGCAAAGGTGGTCAATGCTATAACAGGAAGTTTGACTGAATCTGAATTTGTCAAAGTCATGCAGCTAAATACAGCAAAGGAAATGTGGGACAAAACCATTCTAAGTTATGAAGATGATACAAAGGTAAAAAGTGCAAAACTCCAAACTCTCAAAATTGAATATGAAAATTTGAAGATGCATAGTGATGAGAGTATTGCCAATTTCTTTTTACGTGTTGATGATGTTGTAAATCGTATGAAAAATCTGTGAGAAACAATAACCGAATCTACGTTGGTTGAGAAAATTTTAAGATCACTAACAACAAAATTTGAGTCAAAAGTTTCTGCTCTTGAAGAAAAACAGGATCTTCAAAATCTTACTATGGTATAACTTCATGGCATACTAACCGCATATGAAATGAGAAGAGGAGGACCATCTGAAGTCAAAGAGGTTGTCTTCAGAGCTTCTACAAAAGGGAAAGAAGTACTAGAACCAGAAGGATCAGGATATATCTCAGAAGAAGATGAGGCAAATTTTGTAAAGAAACTCCAACTTGGCACAGGACGATTCAGAGGTAAGCTTCCTTTCAAATGTTTTGAGTGTGGAAAAATTGGTCATTATGCTGCTAAGTGTCCTCATAAAGAAACACCTACAAAAGGGAAGGAAGTAGCAAGAAGGAATAAGAATCGGTTTAACACTAGAAAAAGTTATTATATTCATGAAGACAGTGATGGGCTATCTGATAGTGAAGAATAATGTGAACAAGATCTTAGACTTCTGATGGCATTTGAATCAAGAGAAGAAAAGGATATTTTTGTGGATGCTCTAGAGGAAAATGACTTTCTTGAAGAAAACAAACAACTCAAAATACGCTTAAAAGAAAGTAAAATACTCTTATAAGAAAGGAAAATAACCATAGAAACTCCGGAAAAGCAGGTTGAAGAAGCAAAGAAACACATTGAGAAATTAGAATGTGAAGTGGTAAGTCTAAGAAAAGATTCTGAGAAAGTAAAAACTCTGAATCTTAGATTTGCTAAAGGATCTGAAAACTTAGATGAGATTATCAAGGTACAACGTTCTCCTATTATAAAAATAGGTCTTGGATATACTGGAGAATCCTCTCAAGCTTCAGCACCAAATTATCTGAAAGCAGTTACTGCTGTTTTACAAAATTCTGCCACTCAGCAAAGGAATAAAAAATCATTGCAGGTAAATCATGATCATCTCAATTCAAAGAATACTAACAAGAATATCTCTCAAAGAAACACCAATCAACAGGTAAATCCAAGTATAAGATTTCATGATCGCAGAAATTTCTTCTTCAATGGACAATGTTTCTCATGTCACAATTTTGTTCATAAAGCTGTTCAATGTGTTTCATATAAAACTATCATGACTAGAGAAGCAAGAAAGAAGGATTGAATTTGAGAATAATACCTATAACAACTTTTCTCCTCTTATAAATGAAGTTGAATGTGTTTATTGCAATAACTTTGGGCATGAAGAATCTGAATGCAGGAGAAAAGTTCAGTCAAAAGAGCATTTTCCTTCAAGATCCAAAGTATGGAAAAAGAAGGAATTGCAGGTTGAAAATTGTGGCATAGCATTATTCGCAGAAGGTGAAGAAAATCAATGGTACATTGATAGTGGATGCTCAAGACACATGACAGGTGATAAACACAAACTTCTTGCATATAGTGCTCTAGAAAAGGAAAAGAAAGTTACATTTGGAAATGATAATCCTGCTGTAATTAAAGGAAAAGGGTCTATATTTCTAAAGGAAAAGGTGAAGGCTAATGATGTCATGTATGTGGATGGCTTAAGGCATAACCTGATAAGTGTAAGTCAAATGTGTGATCAAGGAACTGAAGTTGTCTTTAGTTCAAAAGAATGTGTGGTTCGTGATCTTGATACATGTAGAACAATTATAAAAGGGAAAAGAACTCCAAGCAACCTGTATGTATTGAAGAATTGCAAAGAACAATGTTACTTGAGTCAAACTTCAGAAAATTGGCTATGGCATAGAACGTTGGGGTATCTAAGCTTCTCTCAAATCAACAAATCAAGCAGACTTAATGCTATTCGTGGTCTTCCCAATATTACTCTACCTGAAAGTATCATATGCAAATCCTGTCAATTCGGTAAGCAAACCAAAGTGCAATTTAATGCCAAGGAAGGATCATCAAGTAAGCCTCTTGAACTCATTCATACTGACATATGTGGACCTATGAGGAAAAAGTCACCACGTGGTGAAGAATACTATATCTTATTTATTGATGATTTCTCTAGAATGTGTTGGATTGGGTTGATTAAACACAAGGATGAAGCATTTGAGAAATTTCAGATCTTCAAAGCACTGGTTGAAAATGAATTAGATCTAAAAATCAAGTGTCTTAGATCTGATCGAGGAGGAGAATATACATCAAATGAATTTCTTGAATTTTGTGAACAACATGGCATAAAAAGACAGTTCTCTGTAGCTGGCACTCCACAACAAAATGGCGTAGCAGAAAGAATGAATAGAACAGTTCAACAAATGGCTAGAGCTATGCTTGATGATTCCGGAACACCTAACACATTTTGGGGAGAAGCAGCACATACAGCGGTAAATATTCTTAACAAGGCACATGTTCGTGTAAATAGTGATAAAACTCCATATGAACTCTGGTATGGTAATCCTCCCATTGTGAAGCATTTTAGAGTTTTTGGAAGCAAATGATTTATCAAAAATAATGATGAAAAACTTGGCAAGTTTGAACCCAGAGCAGATGAAGGAATACTTCTTGGTTACTCCTCTAGGAGTAGAGAATATAAATGTTACAATAAAAGACTTCGGAAGATTGTTGAATGTATTGATGTTGTTATTGATGAGTCTCCTACAGCTCCAAAAGAAGAAAAACAAACAACAGATGAAGACAATGATGACATATATCCTTCTACATCAAATAGAAATGATATAGACAGTGGATCCAATGAAGAACTCGAAGATGAATTATCTAAAAAAGCTCGATCTAGATATGTTCAAAAGAATCATCCAGAATCTCAAATTTTGGGAGACAAGGGATCAGGTGTACAAACAAGAAGGACTCTTGTGGGATCTTCTAGCTATCTGGCATTTCTATCCACAATTGAACCACACAATGTCAATCAAGCTAGCAAAGATGAATGTTGGATTCAAGCCATGAATGAAGAGCTTGATCAAACTGAAAATAATCACACTTGGGAATTGGTTCCAAGACCACATGATAAAAATGTTATTGGAACTAAATGGATATTCAAAAACAAGTTAAATGAGAATGGGGATTTTGTAAGAAACAAAGCTAGACTTGTTTGCAAGGTGTACACTCAACAAGAAGGTATAGACTTTGAAGAAACTTTTGCTCCTGTAGCTAGACTTGAAGCAATAAGAATGTTTCTTGCCTTTTCAATTTTTCAACAAATCAAAGTTTATCAAATGGATGTTAAATCTGCATTTCTCAATGGTGATCTAGAAGAAGAAGTTTATATAGAACAACCAGAAGGATTTATTTTCAGAAATGATGAAAATCTTGTTTGTAGACTTAAAAAGGATCTATATGGTCTCAAACAAGCTCCAAGGGCATGGTATTATCGTCTTGAAAAATATCTTCATCAACAAGGATTTTCAAAGGGGTCTGCTGATAGCAACTTATACACAAAAAATGAGAATGATAAACTATGGATTGTGGTTGTATATGTTGATGATATCATTTTTGGAAGTAATGAAGAATCTATGAGTCAGAAATTTGCTTCTGTTATGCAGCAAGAATTTGAAATGTCTTTACTTGGGGAACTGACATTCTTTCTTGGCTTGCAAGTGCATCAAACTTCAGATGGTATATTCTTATCACAAGCAAAATACCTTAAGCAAATTCTGAAGAAGTATGGCATGGAAGAGTGCAAACCTATGAGTACACCAATGATAACCAGATGCAATCTCAGTTCTCATGATGATTCTCCCACCGTGAATGAACCAGAATACAGATCTATGATAGGAATTCTACTTTATCTCACTGGGACTAGACCGGACATTATGCATGCAGTTGGGATTGTTGGACGATTCCAAGCTAATCCAAAAGAGTCTCACATTTAGGCTGTCAAAAGAATATTCAAATATCTACAAGGAACTCAAGACTTTGGACTATGGTATCCAAAGAATGTTGATCTTACTCTTCATGCTTACACTGATGCAGATTGGGCTGGAAATGTTGATGATCGGAAAATCACTAGTGGTGGTGCATTCTATATGGGACCCCGATTGGTATCTTGGTTCAGCAAGAAGACAAATTCTATTGCCTTATCTACAGCAGAAGCAAAATATGTGGTTGCCGCGTCCTGTTGCACTCAACTCCTTTGGATGATGCAAACCTTACAAGATTTTCAAATCAAATTTACACCTCCTATCTCCATTATGTGTGATAGTACAAGTGCAATCAGTATTTCAAAGAATCTCGTTATGCATTCGAAGACCAAGCACATTCCCATCAAGTATCACTTCTTACGTGAACAAGTGCTTGAAAAAAGGGTGAATTTGGAGTATGTTCCCTCCAAAGAACAAGTTGCTGATATCTTTACCAAACCTCTGCCCAGGGAAGCGTTAAAATATCTAAGACAAAAGCTGGGAGTAGTCTCTTCCAATCAGAAGAACAAATCTGCTTAAATTCAGAAGATTAAATTGGATACGCGGGTTTCCTAAAAGACAGTCGCGTATATACGTAAGTTCATACACAGAAAACCACGTATGAGTGGTTGCTGAGAATTTTTCTGGGTCAGCATTTCTTCAGCACAAGTTGTGGTGCTGTTTGGTATCTCTGATGTAGTTTGGAGTCTTTGATAGATGCACAAGCAAAGGGGGATCTTTGGTCATATGGAAAGAATGCATTGGATGCACAGTTTCAGGGGGAGCTCTAGCCTTGCTGAGCGTAATGTATTGTTGGAATTATGATGGTTCTGAAATATGATATCTCTCTTGAGGCCTTTTGGTATTTAAAGTCATATTTTTAATTTTATGAAAAGGTCATGTTGAGACCTATGATGAAAATTGCTATATTCAGTCATGTAAGGACTTGGTCAAATTTGTAAACCCACTTGGTTGGGTAGTTGAGTCTCATATGTAAATACAATTGGTTGGATCTTTGATGTAAGTATGAGTCTTTGGTGATAGGAAGGTCATAGAGTCATGTACTTCATTGTAAAATATGTTTGAAGTTTCAGCTTGAACTCAGGGGGAGCATGGGGCACATCAGATCTACAACGCTCTTCTTTCTACATGAGGAGAAAAACCTTTTGTTGGTTTTGTTCCACCCTTTGCCCTTGATGTCAAAGGGGGAGAGTAACATGGTGTTTGAATAAGGGGAGAATATCATGGTTGTGATTATAATTAATGTATCTATCTGTTGTGATGATCAAACACCATCATGGTTGCCATCAAGTCCAAAGGGGGAGATTGTTGGCAATATGATGTAGAGTGTTGTCCTTGATGGCAACCTACTTGATAACATTGATGGCAACCTATTTGATGATGATGTATCTACAGATCAGCCAAAGAGTACAGAAGAAAGGAACTTCAGAAAGGGCCAGAGAAATGATGAATAAGACATGTCAGTATGCATACACGGGTTTGTTTAGGCGAAGTAGCGTATGTACGCGGAAAATTACGTGCCAAGTCGCGTATGCCTAATTGCGCTCTAAAGATATAAACCGAGGGGTTCTTACCATGGTATTGACCCATTGTATTGAGCGCTTGAATATCTATTTGATCCCGTCCAGGAATACCATTAGAAGTTGTGTGGTTTTGGCTCATGGTATTGACCAAGGTTAAACCTATATAAGGAGAAGAAATTCATAGTGTAAAGGTGTGCAAGTGTCTGGGCATTAATGAATAATTCACTCTGAAGTTCATCTGTATGGTTGAACTCTGTTCTTAATCGATAGATCTAAATCTATGATGCACCTATGAATGTGATGAAGATTCAAATCCTCTAGATCTGGAAATGATGAATCTCTAGGATGATCTGAAAAGAAGTAATGAAGACCTGGCGCAAATATATTAAAGAAATTGAAGAAATCTGGGTAAGTTCATAGATCTGGTCTATTCTGCAAAGTTTATCTTTTATAGATCTATACGCAGGTTCGTTTCATGGAAATCGCGTGTATACGCGGATCTGTTTAAACAAAGGCACCTATGTACTGTTGGGGTTTTTCTGAAAAGCGCATAGATGTATACGTGGGTTAGCTACATTAAAAGCGCGTTTATACGCGGATCTATTTAAATAAAAGCACGTATGGTATCTGAACTGATGGTTGCTCAAAGTTGATTGAGTTTCTGCATATCTATTCTAAACTATGGGCTATCTCTGATATTTTGGTTATAGTGGTTTTACTGTTTTGTTTGATGCAATGGGAAAAGGATGTTTGTTGATAAGTGAAGGATTGTGTTGAAGCTGTTTGATCCAGTTTGAAAATTGATGAAACGTGGTTTGCAGTGGTGCTGAGGGTCGAAGCCTTCAGTCAGGGGGTTGTAGCTCCCTTCCAGGAGAGGCTGGTAAATGAGAGCAGGGGGTCGTAGCTCCCTTCCAGGAGAGGCTGGTAAATGAGAGCAGGGGGTTGTAGCTCCCTTCCAGGAGAGGCTGGTAAATGAGAGAAGGTTGTAGCCTTCTGCAGGTGGGTGCCTGCGTGCTAGTATGAGTCTGCGCTAGTACATGGTTGTAAGATGTTTTCTTTATAATAAATATTGAAGACTGAGACGACGACAGCGGTGGTTTTCTCCCGAATTGGGTTTCCACCTAAAATCCTGGTGTTCATGTGTGTTGCTTATGTGTGATGATTATTACGTTCTTTCTGCACCTGTTTACTGTTTTCTAAAACATCTGATGAATGAATAATGCAATGATCTTTGCTAAGAATTAAATTCATAATTAGATCTCTGGACATACGCGAGTTCTGTAAAGGATATCCGCGTATATACGTGAGTTGGCTTCAGGAAAGTAGCGTATGGGTTTTTAAAGGAAAAAGCAAAAGTTTTATTGTCTGCACTAAATACTGATTCACCCCCCCTCTCAGTATTTTTTCCAACATACAATACCAATGATGTCAAGCGGAACCAAATCTAATTCAATTGCGTCAACAAAATTTGCAGTGATTGCACACCGCAATATACATTCCTTTGAAACCTGTTGATTTGCGTCCTTACAAATCCAACCTAATGGATATGGTTTTGGATGTGGTATGGTCTCAAGGTTAAGTTCCTTGACCAATTTTTCAGAGATTAAGTTTGCTTGTGACCCAATGTTAAACAATGTGTTAATCTTTGTATACTTGGATATGACCCTCACAAGAAACAATCTATTCTTTCTTCTTCATTTAGAGTGTTGATGTGATAGTTTGATGTACTGGTGCTAGGTTTAGTTTCAATTTATTTTCCCTTCATGTTCTTCAAATCCATGGCTATAATCTTAGATTCATCACCTTAATCGGATCCTAAACCATGTTGGGTTGTAGCAACAATTTTCTATTTCCCTTTTTTATTAGGTTTCTTTGGCCTCATTTCAGGATGTAATTTCCAACAATGAGTTTCATCATGGCCTTCTTTTGAACAATGTCTAAAAACCACTTTTTCTCCCTCTTTCTTAACATATGCATTCTTTTTGTTTTTAACTTTTGAGTTATTTTCTTTGGCTTTACCCTTAAAAGGTTTATTTCTACCCTCTTCGGAAATGTTCTTCCTTCTAGCTTCTAGATGTGTGGCCTGAACACATACTTCATCTAGACTGGTGGGGTTAAACATGAGAATAATATGTTTAAGGTAGCTATGTAAGCCTCCTATGTACTTGAGAAAAGTATCTTGGCTCTACAAATCTACCCCTAATAAGAGAGCTCTTCTCCTAAATTCTTGGGTGTATTCTTGCAAATTTTGTCCCTTTAATTACCTAAAGTTCTGCCAGTTCATGATGGCTTTCTGCATATCATCTAATGGATAAAACTGTTGTTTTATAGAAGTAATGAAATATGACCATGATAGAAAAATCTTACCATGTTTCTTGATTTCCTCCTTTGTCTTAGATTCCCACCAAGCAAGTGCTACACCTTCCATTCTCAATAAATCTAATTGGATTTTGGTATCATCATCTTGAAGGTTCTGGATTCTTAAATAGACCTCGAATTGCCTAATCCAATTATCAAGATTTTCTGCATTGACTTCACCATTAAACATAGGCAATTTGAACTTAACATCAATTTTTTAAAAAGTACTTTTACTAGTTTTATTTGATTTGTGTGGCTAATGTACTAAAGAAGAAGTAGAGGATGATGATGATGAGGGTAAGGATGGTGGCTCTCCATTGCCTATATTTCATCCATTTCCCTTATTTGACTTATATTCATTATTGTGACTCCTGAAGAACCTTGTCCTTCCTTTTGAAGTTCAGATCCTTCTCCTTCCAGTCTCTCATTCCTTTCTTGATAAAGTATTCTAACCATCTCACTCATGTAAGGAAACGCTTTCCTAAACACTATTTCTTCCTCATTGGGATCAACTTCTTCATGGATTTATCCTTCCTCTTGAGGCATGCATAATGTAGCTTATGCTTCCTTATGAGGTGAACTAGGTGGTGGAGATTGTGGAAATATTTCTCTCCTTCGCTTTGGCTCTTTCTGAGACCCTTCTGCTTCCACCAATTTTCCTTCTCCTCTTTTGATATTGAGCCTTGTAAGAATATAAAACTTGCAAACAATTAAACAATTCTTTGCACTAAACAACACCACAGAATAAACTCTATCTCTGATACCAACCTGATCTAAAATGACTATATTATTTTTGTTGTGCAAAGTGTCTTTTCAGTTTATAAACATGTACATAATCAATTCATTAGTTTGCTTAAGGATCAAGGTGTTTCTCCATGAATTGTACATGATTTTAGGTGAATTAGAAGCACAAAACAAGCTTAAATAACACTGAAAAGCAATGTCAAATAGATAACTAAGTCACCACATGAAATTTACACAACAAACATGATGAAGCAGTTCACCCCTCCTGGGCTACATCTATTGGTCTAGCTCCCAATGGCATGTCCATCTTTCATTATGCTCAAAATTTTGCAAATACATGTAGTTACAGTGCTCTAATGGTTGTTTTCTCTGCACCAATGGCTCCAACATGCTCCAATTTTCAAAAATTACTCTTCATTCACTCAAACAGGTCAAAATTTGAGCCTCCTGCACTTTTTCCCAGTTTCACCTATAAAAACTCCACTGAAAGTGGAGAACTCCACTTAACTAGAGCTAAATTAGGAAATTCCACCCAAAACAACACACTTCCAAATATCCCGCCAAAATTAACCATAGCATTTAACTTGAGGGGTTGCGGTGGCCACATGCCAACCCCAAAACCCGTGGTCGTTGTGTTGATTAGCAGAACTGTCGGTATAAACTATGGTTGGAGTATTAAACTGCAGTTGAACTATCATACTTAGCGCAGACTGTTGCATAACCATGCGAAGATAACATCGCCATGTGACATATGTTGTGGAGACGGTTTAATGTTGCAGTTTGTCATCATCGGGTTTAACACTAATGATGCGGTTGGAGTTTAAATTTCCATCGCCATGTGATACCACTGGGGACCTCTGGCGAGTTGGGACCGTCGGCGGTCCCCAACCCCCGCACGCTAATACATTAAACCAAAAGATAAATTTGTGACCTATGAAGTTTAAGAAAAAAAGCGTAGAGTGGTTGGAAACTTGTCTGCATGCCCAGAGGGAGTTCGCGGGGTCGAGCCCTGTGGACCTCACCAAAATTTTACAGTACGTCTCTAAAGCCATGTGGCGGCCTCAGGGCTGGTCACGTGGCACCTCTTGATTGGCCCTCCAAAAATGTATAACCATTAAAATTGCGACACTTTTCAACCTGGGTTGGTTTTGAGGAAGGAATATTCCTCATAATATTCCCTTTTCTGACTATACATCCACCCATTTGTTGATTGTGCATCCCAGTCAAACCTAGTCAAACTGTCACAAATTTACATGTTTGGCATTTCGATTAGAATGCGATATGTCCCTCATACAGCATCGGTTTTTCAAACTGTTCATGATGCCATAATCAGGAAGACAAGATCTACACGACCATCATGGTTTCAACCCAATCCTGTAACTTTAAATTTTGAGCAAAATTTATGAACTCCTGATCACCTAGGTAGAAGGTAATCTCTCCAATCATAAACATCTCAAATTATGACTTAATCTCTTCTACAAATTCTTTTAGTAACTCATCCTTGTTGCTACCAAACATGATGTCCTATACATATACTATAACAATTAAGATTTAATTTTCACTAGGCTTTATATATAGGTTGTTGTCTATTCCTCCCTTCTTGAAACATTGTTTTTTAAAGTACTTGTCCAGCCTAGAATACCATGCATGTGGTGCTTGTTTGAGACCATATAGGGCTTTCTTTAATTTGCACACATATTCATGTTTATATGTTAAGGAAAATACTTCAAGTTGTTCCATGTAGACTTCTTCATCTCGATCTCCATTTAAGAAGGCAGACTCCACATCCATTTGATATACCTTGAAATCATGATAGATGCAAAATCCAGAAACATTCTAATTGCTTCCATTATTGCTACATGGGAAAAAATTTCATCATATTCAAGTCCTTCAATTTGAGAGTATCCCTTACATACAATTCTGGCTTTATTTTTGATTACTTGACCTTGTTCATTCATCTTATTCTTGAATATCCACTTTGTGCCAATGAAATTTTTCCCAATAAGTCTTGCCATTAACTCCTAGGTCTTGTTATTCTCAATTTGGTCTAATTCTTCATTCATAGCATTCACCCAATATTTTTCTTTGTTGGCTTCATCTAAATTCTTCGATTGTATCTGTGACAACATGGCTAAATACACATCCTCGATCTGTTTAGCCATATGTCTTCTGTTTTGGACTCCTGCACTCTTGTCTCAAATGATTTGATATTCTAGATGGTTCTTCTGAGTGTGTCTTAAGAGTCCTTTTGAGTTCATTTTTGTATCTTTTGTTGTCTTATTCTGTTCTTGATTTTAATCTTCATGATCATCTCGAATATTGACATAGTTTGTACTTCTGGTTCTGTCTGGTAGATCTTCATCGAATCTCACATCAATGATTTCCACAATTTTATGCAGTCTTTTGTTGTAGCACTTGTAACCTTTAATCTTTGATGCATATCCCAAAAATATTCCTTCACTAGCTCTTGCATCATACTTCCCAAAATTTTCATCATTATTATTTATGAAACATCTGCTGTCGAAGACTCTAAAGTGCTTAATTGATGCCAGTTTTCCATGCCACAGTTCATATGGAGTCTTGTCACAATTTGGTCTGAGATGAGCTTTGTTGAGAATATGAACGGTTGTGTGTACTACTTCTACCCAGTAGGTTTGAGGAATGATCCTTTATTGCATTATGGATTTGGAAATATATTGTACTAACATGTTTTGCCTCTCTGCCAATCCATTATGTTGAGGTGTACCTGCAACTGTAAACTATTTCTTTATCCCACATTCATTACACAGGTCTACAAAATCATCGTCTATGAATTCACCTCCTCTATCTAATCTAATGCATTTTAGTTTACATCAAGTTTGATTTTATGCAAATGCCTTGAATATCTTAAATTTCTCAAACACTTTGGATTTATATCTGAGAAATTCCACCCACATTAATCTGGAAAAATCATCAATTATCATCATGAAATATGATTCTCCACATGGTGCATTTTTTCTTGAAGGTCCGCACAGGTCCATGTGTACAATATTAAGAGGCTTACTTGTATATAGTTGGTCTTTAGCTTTGAATGATGTTCAAGTTTGTTTTCCTAGTTGGCAGGACTTACATATGGTATTTGGTGGCTTCTTTATTGCAGGAAAATCTTTGGTAGCTTTATTTTTGCGTAGTTTGATGATGTGGTCAAAGTTTAGATGTCCTAATATTCTATTCCATAACCAAGATTAATCAAGTTTTCTGATGTAGAATGCTTCTTTCTCTTCTTCTACTATATAAACATTACTCTTTGTTCGAACACCTTTGATCAAGGTCTTTCCTATGGTGATTGACCGTACTTCACAATCTTGGGCTTTGGAAAGGACCTCACAGCCTTTATCATAAATTTGACTAACACTAGTATATTTTCTTTCAGACCATCCACAAATATTACATCGTGAGCCTCTCCTTTTCCATTATTCAATCCAACTATGCCTTTTCCCTTGATTTTCCCTGCTCTATCATTACCAAATGTTACATTCCCAGATTTCTTCTCATCAAAAGATACAAACTTGCTTCGGTCTCCAGTCATATGTTTTGAGCACCCACTATCCACATACCACTGACTATTTTGATCTTAAGCAATTAGAACTAGATCACACTTATTTAGCTTCCTTTTCCATTGCATGCAGCTATTTTTTGGGTAAATTTCCTGAGGAGATGTATTATTGTCTTTGAGAGGACATTCGTGAGACTTATGCCCATTTTTATGGCAGAAAACACATTTCATTGTATTTCTGAATGGGTTATGTACACTAGTGAATCCACCATTGTTCTTAATTCCCATTGAGTTCCATACTCTAGTATCCATATATGTGCTCTACACTCCATGGCTTTATGACCAAACATTTTACAAAAAAAAACAATACCCATGGCAGTAGTATCTGTCTTTGGCGGAGAAAGTTGCTTGAGGTAGTCTTTTCATGCGTTGCATCTTTTTCTGGTTGGATAGGATTTTCTTTGTCTTACAATATGCCGAAATATGTCTAGGTTTGTGGCAGGAAAAATAAGTGGTACTTCTCACAGGAGGAAGGAACCTCCTTTGACATCTTCCAAATTTTTTCAATTCATCCTTAGGAGCGTGTGAGCCTTTTGCAGTTGACTGATCCTTCGTTTCTTTCTTTGTCACTTGAGGTTTGTTTTTGTTTGTTTCATTATACATCTGGTCTTGTTGGCTTCTAATTATGTGGATCCCCTTTTTTCTACTTCATTGTCCTTTACAGCTTTTACAAAAATGATATTCTTGTTATCTTCTAATTTGGATTTGTTGATTCCTCCTTCATAGCCTATCCCAACCTTTATATGAGGAGATCCTTGAGCATTTAGTATCTTTTCCAAATGTCCAAATCTTTTCATTTGAGAGATATTCATAGTTAATTCAATTTGGGCCTTCTCTAATTTCTTCCTCAGGCTTACCACTTCTTCTTCCATCTTTTCACGCTCTTGATTTTTCTCCTTTATTTCTCTTTTCATAATATCCTCTATTTTCCTTGATTCTTCTAGTTAAACTTTCAATTTAGTAAGAACTTCTCAATCTGGTTCTGTATTTTCATATTTAAAAAGAATCTTTCTTTGTTTGTTACTCTTAAGTTTAATTCTGTCTATTTCCTCCAGGGCACTAATTAGCTCCTCCTCAAGATCTACATCACCTTCTTCTTCAAATTCCAGGAGATCTTCCTCAAGCTCTTCCTTGGCCATCAAAATGAATTTTGATGTTCCTTCTTCATTGGGGGATTCATCTGAGCTCTTAGATGCACTGATGTCTTGTTGAGAATAGAATGTTCTTGTATTAAATTTGTTCCCTTTTGGCCTATTGCTGAAATTGGTTTTCTCTTTCCCTTTTGATTGATTCTCTATTTTCTTATGAGGACATTTTTATGCATAGTTCCCCACTCTTCCATAGTTTTATCACTTAAATGGAAGTTTACCTTTATACTTACCTATGCCTCTATCCAATCTTCTAAAAAAAATTTCCTCTTATTCATAAGAAAATGAGCATGTACCTTCCTTCTCTTCTATGAACTTGTCTGCCTTAAGGGCCACCTCCCTCACATTTTACTTCCCCTTTGGAAGTCTCATCTCATAAGCCGTCAAGTTTCCAAGCAATTGGTTCATGGTCAAGGTTTCCCAGTTTGTTGTTTCTTCTATGGCAGAAACCTTAGGGTTAAATCAGGAGGGTAAAGATCTCAATATCTTTTGTACTATTACACATTCCTTAATGGTTTCTCCTAGAGATATCATGTTATTCACAACTTCCGCAACCTTTAAGAAGAAACTAGCTACATCTTCATCTTCATTCATTTTTAAATTTCCAAAATGAGTTATATAGGCTTGTAGTTTGCCCATTTTCACCTTTTTATCTCCGTGCAAATACATTATAATGTGTCACAGATATCTTTGGCATTCTCACTGTTCATTACTTTGATAAATTCTAACTCACACAGATAGCTCAAGAGTGCATTCATGGCTTTTGCATTAGCTATGAAATTTTATTTGGCTTCTTTCTTTGTGTTAGTATCCTTTAGTGTGTATATTTCTTCCATAGCAGTCCAGAATTCTAATCCAAGAGACATCAAATAGGCTTTCATTCTTATTTTCCAAAAGGTATAGTTTGTGCCAGTAAAAAATGAGGATTTATTTGTTGAGAATCCTTCTAGGCTGGCCATTTTGGGGACCTGGGATCTCCTTCTGGTTGTTAAACTGATACAGAAGGAACTGGCTCTGATACCAATTGATGAACACTTAGTTAAACTGAGGGGGGGGGGGGGAATTAGTTTAATACATTCATGGAATTTTAAACTTTTTATTTAAACTTATTTACGTCTCCATTTCATAAGAAAATTAATATATAATTAAACAAAAATCTTAATATGTGAGTAGCAAGAGTTAAGAAGATTAAATATAGTACATCAACACATAATCATCATGCACATAGACAAGAGATATAACTGGAAACCCATAAGGGAGAAAACCATATATTATTATTGTTGTGATGCAAAGGAAAGCTCCCACTCCCTCTCACCACTTATTTTCTATAGGCTCCAACCTATAGGAGGATACTACCTCAATTTCTGCAAGCTACAACTTGCAAGGGAGCTCCAACTCCCATTTATTTTCTGCAGGCTACAACCCACAGGAGGCTCCTACCGCAACCAACTACAACTGGACATATATCAAGCTACAACTTGATATGGAAGCACCAACTCCCTCACACTACAATAAAATTATATGTTGATTTACCTAGATATCATCTTTGTTTTTCTCCTTCTTCACAGATACCCTTCCAGCCTTCAAATATGCTTCATATATTCTCTAGGTGTGCACATCATCTCTATCCACTCTCTCTCATTCTTCCACTCTCTAACCTCTTTGTGCACATTACGATAACATCATTTATAGATATAACTTCATGGTTTTTTTCATTCTATATGGGAATATGAAGTGAACAGGAATGACTCTTTGCCTTCCACCCAATTATTTCCTCACTCAGCTTATTTAGGATGTTACAAAAATATATACACTCGTTTCAGTATTAAATTGGAGTTTTTATTTTCCTTGGATACTTTCCTTTGCATCACAAACAATATAAAATAATTAATGAATTTAAAATTACAGTTAAAACAATATTTCAATTCATCCCTTTCAGCTTCTTGCTTTTTTGTTCATTTTGTCTTCTTTTCCTGTTGTCCCTTTGTCTTCTATGTCTGTTGTTATATTTCCAACTGTGATACAATATTACTGTCTTAGCCCAACTTGATCCATGACTTTACGTTTAACACCACATCTCCTATTGCATATCTTACCTGCAGCATTCTATGCTCTTCTCTGCTCCTTTTTTTTGTGTCGGGTTACTTACCCGAGTCTCCTTCTACCCACGTTCAAACTTTGTTATCAAACGGCTGCAACCGCATAACACCTCTGCACAAGTGTTGGGTCACTTGGCTAGAGCCTTTCATATTGCGTTTAACCTTTCCTTTTATCTCACTGCCGCAACTACATACAACACTTTTTTTCACAGGTTTTGGTCCTTTTACTTACCCAAGCCTTTCTTGCTCTATTCAGCCTTTTCCTTTGTTACCCGAGCCTTTTCTTCTGCATTCATCCTTTTCCTTTTTTACATGAGTTGACCTCCACTTCCATGATTTTATTCATAAAACTAGTGCAAACACATTAAAATTTGGACCTAAAATATATTAATATTTACCTCTAAACCACATCACGTCCGCTTCACAAATCGTACTTCGGACTTCGACGTTCCATAGATTTTACGTTATAATCACCTTTTCCTCCTTCAATGTGATTTAACACAGGAAAATATTTACATACGGATTTGAAATCCTTTGTATTTTTCCTTTTAAACTACATCACATTCGAGCCTCTTTATCATACTTCCCAACTTTACCAATTTACAGATTTCGCAATACTTGCGATTCTATGATTTCCGAAATTGAAAGAAACTCCATATCACACGTCACAAATTTTAGAGGTTATAAAAGACCATGTCCCTTATCCTATGTGATTTGTTATCTACCTCACATCATAATTTAATTCATTAATCTTGCAAACTATTAACATATGAATATAAAAATTGCCGATTGTGATATTCCTTCCATGGCGATTTATTCTCTGTCATTGATCTATGCCTAGATCCAATGGTCCACGTTATATCTTTACTCCGGTTTGCCAACTTTGCTTATTTGGTTGTGCCCATTCATTTCTTTCTTGTTGTACGTAGAACACTTGACTTGTTCACGACTTGAACCACTTAGAATTCACAACTCAACCCAAACTTGCTGCCTTTGTTCTGTTTGTTGCCTTTGCTCTTTTGTTGCATTTTATCCTTTGCTTTATTTGTTGCCTCTTCTACCTTTGCTAATTTTTCTTTTGGATAAAGATTCTAATGCTGCTCCTTTCCTTTCTGCTACTCAGTGCTTCTTCTTGCCTCCTTTTTTCATTCTCACTGCATCATTTCCTGATCTGCTCCTTTGTCTTATTACTGCTGCTTCTATGCTCCTTTACCTTAATGATAATTCCAGTGCTACTCCTTTGTAATCATTTTCCATCAATGAAAATATTTCTAACATCTTGGCATGGTTTTTTCTTGGTGTGATAGTGTTTTCAGCATAACCTTTCGATTTTCGTATAGCATTGATGAGATGGGTTTTTCATACTTTGTTTGAGCTATATTTCCAGATGGATTCAAAGCTAAGTGGGTTGGATCTCCAAAATGAAAAACACATGGCCTAGTGATCCTTAAACTGAAATGTGGATCACGGTAAAGCCATTTTCCTAGTAACCCCTGAGCCATAATATCTGTTGTGATAAAGATAGATTATGTTCCTCGGTGGACCTAGGAATCCTTTATGGTGAATGACAGGATATACAGTAAAGCCAAGATGTGGATTTCTCTCTATTGGTAATATTATTCCCGGTATGGGATTTACGGTAAATCCTGGAGAGTATGTCTCAGTTTAGGACCTAGTGATCCCTAATTCACACTGTGGATTATGGTAAATCCTGAGAGAATAGGATGCACTAAAATTCCTCATGGTGTAGGCGGAGAACTATGGTATCATTCATGATTTTTTAATTCTTTTTGGTTGGTTATGAGTCCTACATTCATGCTTGGAATATGGCATGGGGATGATTGTATGAAGTATGATTTGGCTCAACCAATCTATGGTTAGGTGGAATGTGGAGGTCCCATATCCGATTGGTTTTTATATTTAGTAATGAATAGCTCATTAATTTGGTATTTGGTATGAAAATGTACTAGTTATTATTTGGATTCTATTTTTGTTGTATCCATGGTATTTCTGTTGTTATTATGCTGGTTATAAGCATGTATTTTATTAGTGATGATGTCTGGCCTCTATCCATGTTTTTACTTGTAAATTAATGCACAATGTATCTATGGTAAAATAGATAGTATTGCAGGTAATGATGCAAGGGAAACATTCTTCTTAGCGATTCTCAGATAAGTATGAGACCCCTATGCTTAAATTTGTTGTTTATACCTGTATATTCAATTTTTGTAACATGTTTGAAAAATTTCGTGTCATGGCTAGGAGGGATCCAGATGATTTATTATTGATGTGATTGTTTTTTTATATTTTTTCCAATGTTATTTATCATCCCCTAAGTTCTCATGAAGTTCTAGGCAATGACCTAGGCTCTAGGCCTAGAATTGTGGCTCAAATCCCGAAGTTGCAGGCACAGAACTGAGAAATTGGGGCCCTGGTCGCAAGACTTGTTGGTTATGCATGTAGCTAGATACTCTTGGCCTCTACCTTGTTTTTTTATTCCTATGGATGTGGCTCAAAGTGGTCAGAAAGTTATTCTAACCCAAGGGTAATAAGCCTTAATGGTTGGGATACCTACGTTATTATTTTGATGTTGTGTAAGGTTTTTTTTCATGTTTATGTCGGTTCCACTACCTCAAGGTCATCTAGGAGGTTTAATCTCGTATTAGTAGCCTCTCATTGCATGTTTACCCCAGTTGTCCAGTTACTTGGGTAGATGTGGGAGGAGGGTGTTACATAGAAGACACATTTGAAGTTGCGAAAATAAGTTGATCAATCAAGAAAGAAAAAGGGACACCATATTACGAAAACGGTTGGAGATCAATATTACATCGAAGGCTCCCTACTTTCAAGCCTTATGGAGGAGGAATAAGAAGAGCATGTTCCATATTTCAGGAAGACACAAAGAAAGCAGCAGCAAAGAATGACTTGACATTTCCATCTCATCAGTTTCATTTCATGAGTCATCATTTGCCACATCATTTTTGGATTATGTAAATTTAATATTGGAGAAATTTGAGGTAAAGTGGAAATCCAAGAGTCATCCATAGAATCTGAAAACTCATGAAGAAGTCAAACAGATGCGAGGGTAGTCCAAGACTCGCAAGAGAGGTGAATGGTCAACCCATTTTTTTTTTATATACACCATCTTTTCTCATGCAAAGTAAATTTCACCTTCGATCCTCCTACCAAGAATTAGAGAGGAAAATATGTATTTTAGAGGAGGAAGTGGTTGCTCTAATGCTCCACTATTGGGGCTAGTAGTGTTCATTGTCTTGATGTATCTTGGAAATTGTTTCTTAATTTTGAATCTCATTGAGCCAACACACTTTCGTGCGTATGTATTAAATATTTTAAGAATATTCTCTAAATGTTTACAATGTATGTTTTTTTCATCTGTAATAAGTAAATTGAATTATTTTTATGGTTTTGGTACTTATCTTGTTGAAGGTGTGTTGTATGTTTTTTAACAATTGTTGCTTCTATGCCAAACTATTTTTCTAGTTGTTTAATGATTCATTCATATGTATATGCTCATGTGTATTTAATTTCTTAGTACTATTACTTTTATTTTAAAGGCTCACTTTTCTCTCCATGTTGGTAGAAGAACCTTGATACATTTTTCAGTTGAACATTTCACAAGGCATACTAGCTTGCTAATACAAAAGTACATATGAATTACTCTCTGTGCTAAAAATTGTAGCCAAGGAAAATATATAATAATTTATGGTAGTGGGGCATTATTTACGGAAGGGATCCCACAACAAATGGTTTGAAGTTTAATTGATAATTTTCATTCGGAAGACCCCCTTCCATGTTAGCGGTATCTAGCATCGTCAAAATTCTAGCACTAGAAGGAGGGTAACCACCTTTTTATGGCTAAAAAATCACCACATCATAACGAATAGACTTCTAAACAAGGCAAAAACATTCCCATTTCCACTCCCACTCATACTCTTGAAAATGAAGAAGTTTTCCATTCTAGCCTGGGAAAATCCTTTGAGGTTACATATGACTAACTCCGAAATATATGACCCATCACTCATTAGTTTGCGAGAGCTCTTGGTCTACTCCTTGTCGCTAAGATTTTGCCTCATAAGTCTATAAAAAAAAAAAAAAAAACACCTAGTGGCATATTTTTCTCTTCAATGGAATATTTGGTCATTGCAACCCTTGAAGTGTTGGTTTGACCTACAGAGAAGCCAGGGGAACTTCCACTTGTTGAGGAGAATGCAGATAGTGAAGGGGATGATTTTGAGTTTTTTGACGAGGAGCACTGTGATTATAACACAGATTTGAAAGGTGAGGGGGAAGCACCTTTAGATTCATAAGAAGAGGAGGAAAAATAAGAAGACATGGTTGAAGCATATTTGGGTTGGATGGCCGAAAGGCCACTCACTCTTCTTCAAAATCTTCACAAGATGGCCAAACATCTGGAAAAGTGGCTCTCAGAGTTTGATCTAGATAGTAATACCAAAGCTAAAGATCATATTGATGAGTGTTACATGCATGTACAGATGCTTGAGGTATGTTTCAATGATGTTCATTGTAGTCTCTTTCTGTACACTTTAGAAGGTAGAGAATTTGTATGGTATCATAGTCTTCTAGCTAATTCAATTGGAAACTGGAGGGAGTTTAAGAAGATTTTTCTTGAATTTTTTTTCATGAAAAGACTCCATCCATGGTATTGAAATAATTAAATATTTTAATCATATATTTATGATATTGTTAAACAAGTTTCCCACCGATGTGCAACATTACGTTGACATCACAAAGGATCATAGCACATCCACCTTGTCGACTAACATTTATTTTCTTGTAAAGAGAGTTGTGAAGGAAAAATTGTCCTTAAAATTTGCAGAAAATCTTGCTATAGAAAAATATTTGCGATAATTTGGAGTCATTTTAGATTATTATGATCCCAAGGAATCCAAATAAGTTGGTAATAAAAACTATGCCTCTGCTAACATAACAAAAGAAAAGGATTCTTTCAACATGGAAGGCTTGACCAAGTCTTTGAAGTTTCTCATGAATGAAGTATTAGAATTGAAGAGACAATCAAGTGAAGCATCCACTACCAGCAACAAGTTTTCCAGGCCATTTTTATTTAAAAGGAATAACAATTAAAAACTATCCAAATATTCTCAGACTTATAACACAACATTTAATATCGAAATCCTAGGCATGGATATTTTCTACTATTTTCATCGAGAAACATTCAGAAAATACATGCCTGTAGTGGAACCATAATATGAACACTATGATGGCTAATCATGTTGATACCTTATTAACATAAGAACAACCCAAGAAAAATGAATAAGCAAACGATTCCACTGCGATCGAATAATGTTCGGGTACTATACATTTAGTAAATATGTTTAGTATTATATAAAATGTTTACAAGCAAAGTGTTGATCAACTGGCAATGAGTGAAGCTCCTTTGAAAGCATTCAGCTGATCATTACGATCTGAGGATTAAGGGACATGTTTCTAAGGAGGATGTTAATAAGAAATTTTTGTGTAGAATTCTACCACCTTTAAATCCGACCTAGAAATGACATAACAAGTATAGAGGTGCTCCTTCTTCCATGAACACTTCCAGAAAAAACAAGAACAAGTCCATCACTCCTACTGCAGTGGAGAAAGTTACACCACCTGACTCATCAACATAGCCATTAGGATGAAAAACATTTATTATAACATTTTCAAAGACATGAAGATTGATTGTTCTAACATTTCAATTTTCAAGTTCACAAAGATAATGGGTCAGTGTCAACTGATTCTCCAAGCACTCTCATAGTGCACTCCGTTAGGTAAAGAATTTTTTGAATCACAAATAATGTCTGGTAACTCTCGTGATTTTTTCATCGTAACCCTTGAAGATTTGGTTGAACCTAAAAAGAATAAAGGGTAACTTCCAGCTGTTAGGGAGTATGTAAATAGCGAAGGGAAATATTTTCAATTCTCTGAGGAGGAGCCCCCTGATTACAACGTAGATATGAATGATAAGGGGGAAGTGTTGGCAATATGATGCAGAGTGTTGTCCTTGATGGCAACCCACTTAATGAAGATGAAGACATGAGACAAGTGACATGTGTTGTCCTTGATGGCAAACCACCTGATGAAGTTTGTCTTGACCTGATTGACTTGGTAAATGATGTAAATCTGATGTGATATGATGTCTGTTGACAATATGATGCTGAGTGTTGTCCTTGATGAACAACCCACTTGATATAGTGTTGTCTGTGAATGGCAACCCACTTGATGAAGATGATGGCAACCTACTTGATGAAGTTGTGCTTGATAGAATATGTCTTAAAGATGTAAATCTGATGTATCTACAGAGAGTACAGAAGGTAATGAAGAAAGGAATTCAATATGTGCTAGATTCATGATGAAAAGAGTATGTTTCAAGGAATACGCAGATTTGCCTAGGAGAAGTCGCGTATGCACGCGGTAAAGTACGTGCCAAGTCGCGTATGGGCAAAAGCGCTCATAAAGTGAAAAACCAGGGGTAACCACCATGGTATTGACCCATTGTATTGGGTAATGATTCGTCTAAATGACCCCGTCCAGGAATACCATCAGAAGTAATGTGGTTTTGGCTCATGGTATTGTTTTGGCCCATGGTATTGAAAAAGATAAACCTATATAAGGAGAAGAAATTCATTGTGCAAATCACAAGTGTGGGTGCAAGATGTCTAAGCTTGAATGAATACTTCTCTTTGAAGTAGATCTGAATGGAAAGGGTAAAGGTTTGATGATAGATCCGAATCTAAGTGATGCACTCATGAAGAAATGATGAAGCTGGATAACTAGATCTCGTTATGGAGTGATTAGATCCTGGGTGATGAGTAACATCCGCTTAACGAAAGGCTGAATCTGAACTGAATATCTGATCTGAAGAAGTATGCAGCTCTGTAATGGTTGAAGATCCATACGCTAGTTAGCCGCAGAGGAAGCGCGTATATACGCGGCTTCTCTAAAGAAAAAGCGCGTATGCGCAGTGAATTTTATGTGCAGATGTATACGCTGGTTGATGTGGACGGAAGCGCATATATACGCGACATCAGTGAAAGAAAAGCGCATATGCAAACTAGGTTTTGCTGAAGTATGGGGTATGAAATGTCTGATCTGATCTGCTGTGTTTTAGCTATCTGTTGTTGATGTTTGACTGTGCTTAAATGTATGGAGAGGGTCCAGTCTGAAAATATGATGAAACGTGGCCTGCAAGTTGTGTTCTATTGAAGTTGCTGGATCCAGTGTGAAAATTGATGAAACGTGGTCCATAGAGGTGCTGAGGGTTGTAGCCTTCAGTCAGGGGGTTGTAGCTCCCTTCCAGGTGAGGCTGGTAAACGAGTCGGACATTAGCTCCCTCTGTGTGAGGTCATTAACGAGAGCATGGGGTCATAGCTCCCTTCCGTGAGTTTGCAAACGAGGACTGGGGGTCGTAGCTCCCTTCCGTGAGGCCGGTAAACGAGCGCAGGGTGCCTCGCGTGTCGGGGTAGGAGTCTGCACTAGCACATATGTTGTAAGATGTTTTCTCTATAATAAAATATTGAAGGCTAAGCAACTGCAGCGTTGGTTTTCTCCCGACTTGGGTTTCCACCTAAAAATCCTGGTGTTCATGTGTGATGCTTTGTGTGATGGTTTATTTTGTTGTTACTGCACATGTTTTCTGTTAACTTAACATCAGATGATTTAATAGTGCAAAATAACTAAGCTAATAATATCTGCATATTTAGATCTCTGCTAATACGCGAATTGTATGAAGGATATCCACGTATATACGCGAGTTTACTAAAGGAAAGTAGCGTATGGGTTTTGGAGAGTGAAAAAGTAAAAATTTTTGAAGATGCTGTAAATACTGATTCACCCCCCCCCCCTCTTAGTATTTTTCCCAACAATTGGTATCAAAGTTGGTCCTTCTGCAGAAGCTTGATCGCTTGAAGGAGATCCGTCGCAATGGGAAGCCAAGAAGGAGTAATGTCTATAAAGCCACCTCTATTCAATGGAAGCAATCTGATATTCAGAAGGTACGAACAAAATCATATCTGCAAAGTCTTGGTGCAGATGTATGGGCAATCGTGGAAGAAGGTTATCAATACCCAGCAAGTATTCCTACTGATGCAGCAGAAAGGAAGAAGTATGAAATCGATGCCAAAGCAGTGAATGTCTTGTTAGGAAGCATGTCTGAATCAGAATTTGCTAAACTGATGCAGCTACATTCAGCAAAAGAAATATGGGACAAAATCATTCTAAGCTATGAAGGAGACACAAAGGTAAAAAGTGTAAAACTCCAAACTCTTATAATTGAATATGAAAATTTGAAGATGCATAGTGATGAAAGTGTTGCCAACTTCTTTCTTCGTCTAGATGATATTGTAAATCGGATGAGAAATTTGGGTGAAACCATAACCGATACTACTCTGGTGGAAAAAGTCTTAAGATTCTTGACTTCAAAATTTGACTCTAAAGTTTCAGCTATTGAAGAAAGGCAAGATCTACAAACTCTTACTATTGTTCAATTACATGGTATTCTGACTGCTTTTGAAATGAGACAAGGAGGTCCTTCTCAAATCAAAGAAGTTGCTTTTAAGGTATCTGCAAGAGGAAAAGAAGAGGAAGTTGTCAAAGAATCCAGCTATATATCCGATGAAGAAGAAGCGAATTTCGTGAGAAAACTCCAACTAGGAACTGGAAGATTCAAAGGTAAGCTTCCCTTCAAATGTTTTGAGTGTGGAAAAGTTGGTCACTATGTTGCTAAATGTCCTTATAAAGAAAAACATGGTAAAGGAAAACAATTTGAAAAAAGGAAGAGTTATTATGCAAATGAAGATGATGATGAAGTGTCCAGTGAAGATGAAGAAGATTCTGACCAAGCTCTACAAGTGCTCATGGCAAAGAAGCAAAAGAAGAAGGTTACTTGAGGAAAGGAGATACCTCAGAAATCATGTATAGCAAAAATTGAAGAAGATGAAATAGATTCTGACGAAGCTCTACAAGTGCTCATGGCAAAGAGGAAAAAGAAGAAGGCTACTCGAAGCAAGGAGATATCTCAGAAAATTGAAGAAGATGAATCTGATAGTGATTTGGGCCCTTGTAATCTTCTTTGTGCAAGCAATGGTGTAGAAAGTTAAAGTAAAGTTGTGGATCTAGAACAAGCTATCAAGATCAAAGTTGAAGAACAACAAAAGGAAATTGATAAGAAAGATTCTATCTACAAAGAGATGATCTCTCAAATGAAATATCAAATAGAAATGTTGAATGGACAGGTGGACAAGTATCAAAGGTTTCATACTTATGCATCCAATCGAATTAAAGAACTAGAAGCATAAATCAACGATCTAAATGCAGATCTCGAAAAATCAAGCAAGAAGAATGAAGGACTTGAAGCTGCAATCATCTTTCTACAAACAGATCTTGAAGCATCAAATAAGAAGAATGAAGAACCTCTGTCATTTGAAAAGGAAGGCCTTGAAGCATAAATCATCTCTCTCAAAGAAGATCTGGAAAAATCAAATAAGAAGAATGAAGAGCTGCAAAAAACATGTGAAGAAAACGAAAATTGGTTGAAAGAAGAGATTCTAAATCTGAAGGATCAAGTAGAAGATGGAAGAAGGAAAGAAGAAAGCTTGATGAAGCAATGTCAAGCCTTGGAGGTTGAGGTAAACATTCTCAAAGGTAAATTAGAAGAAAAGGTTAAACTTTTGAGGTTTCAAGATAGCACTAACATTTTGGACAATATTCTGAGTAATCAAAGGTCTCCTGCTATCAAACTTGGTCTTGGTTTCCATGAAACTGTTAAAGGAGAATCTAGCTCACAAGGAAGTGCTAAAAATTCAGAGGATGTCAATGCAAAACCTAAAGTGTTGAAAGAAACAAAAGGTCAACCAACAATGATGAAATCTCAAAGGAAATCAGTCAATAAAGTTGAATTCTTTAAATATCATAATTATGGGCATGTTGCAGCAAATTGCAGGAGCAGATCATTTCAGCCTCAATCAAACAGTTCCTACATAGAAAGGTACTCTGGTTTCTTCAAGTGATATTGTTTTTCATGTAACAAGTATGGACATAAAGCAGCTGATTGTAAAAGGAGGAAGATTAGAAATACTCATTATGATTCTTATGCTTATTTCTCTGGACACATGAGATGTTATTCTTGTAACAAGTATGGACATGTAGAAAAAGAATGCAGGTTGAACAGATATGAGAAATTGGATAACTTCAAGCACACAAATAGAAAGTTCAAACAAATCTGGAAAAAGATGGAGGACCGATCAGAAACGTAGGGAATTTTGACCCTACTGCAGTCATCCGCTTCTGAAGCTTACTTCTCTGATTGACTGCAGGAATGATGTGGGATATATTATGAGATTTAGTAATGTATCGTCACAGGGGGAGCAATGTATGATGTCTCTCATGATTGATTTGATTATTCTGGTTATATGTATTTCTGACAAAGCATCTGATATGAAGAAGACAGGTATAGGAAGTACAAGTTCAGGGGGAGATGAAGGAATGTGAAAAATTTCTATGCTTCACTTTCCATACGCGGGTTCTATTAACAAAAGTCGCGTATACACGCGAGTTCCAGCAGACACAGTCGTGTATGCATTGATGATAAGAGAATTTATATGATAGCTGAAGATCTGGAGTAGAGGTTCAGGGGGAGCATCAGTCTGATTGTTAATAACTGTATTATTGACTCTGTATCAGCTTAGTTTCTCAGTTCTAAATAATGATGATATGATACATGGTTTCTTGTGTTGAAGATTGTGGATGAGTCCTGTTTGCTTGTTGATGAAGAGTATTCATGAGATGAAAGTCATATAATTCAGAGATAAGGGCAGCCCATGCAGAGATTGTTGCTGATGACTTGCTGATGAACGTATTCAGGTTGCACAAGTTAAGATGGTGCACTGGTTCAGGGGGAGCAGCAGGTTGAATACTAATGATTGCATTGTTGGAAATATGACTACTTATTCTTTGGTTTTTGTGATACTCATGCTCAAATGATGATGACTTGGTACATGGTTTATTATGATGAGATTTTGAGCCCTGGTTGCTGATAAGTATCTTTTGTGCTCACACATGGATGAGTTGGATGTCGTTTGATTCAGAAATAAGAATAGATCATGCAGAGTTTGTTACTATGGTTGAGATCTTTTGCCTACATGTGTTACTTCATGTTAAATCTTGAAGATCATGGTGATATTGGACCACATGGATGATTGACACAGAGTTGAAAATAGTGTTCTGGTATGATAATCTCTCTTGGAAAGATTGTATTGATGCTGCAAAGAATCTGAAGGCTTGGTTACTAATGGGCTTATGCTACAACCGGTGGATGACGCTTGAAGACACAACTACACTGTTCTGTAGTCCAGGGAAGCATTCAAATATCTCAGAAAGAAGCTGAACACTGTATTTTTTTTTCTCACAGAGGATCAGATCTGGTTAAAATTTAGAAGATGACATTGGATACGCGGATTTCCTGAAACACAGTCGCGTATATACGCGAGTTCATGCACAGAAAACCGTGTATGAATGATTGCTGACAATTTTATGTTTGGAGTCAGCTCTCTTCAGCACAGCTGCAGTGCTGTTTGGTATCTCTGATACTGTTTGGTCTCTGGTGGTGTTCTAGTTCTCATAATTCTATTTCTAATGTTTTGATAAATATGCCTTGATGATTTGTTGGTGAAAGTGTTCAGGATGCACTAACTAAGGGGGAGCCTTAGTCATATGGAAAGGATGCCTTGATGCACAGATTCAGGGGGAGCATTAGCATTGCTAAGTATAATGCATTGTTGGCATTATGTTGATTCTGAAAAATGTTCTTTTTCTTGAGGACCTTCTAGGCGTTGGTATTAAATGGTCATTTTTGTAATTTGGTGAAAAGGTCTTGTTGAGACCCATGATGTAAAATTGTAATATTCAGTCATGTAAGGACTTATCAAATTTGTAAACCCACTTGGTTGGGTAGCTGAGTCAAATGTGTAAACCCACTTGGTTGGGTAGCTGAGTTAAAATGTGTAAACCCACTTGGTTGGGTACTTGAGTCTCATATGTAAATTCACTTGGATGGATATTTGATGTAAGTATGAGTCATTGGTGATAGGAAAGTCATAGAGTCTTGTACTTCATTGAAAAATATGTTTGAAGATTCAGCATGAACTCAGGGGGAGCTTGGTCACTTCAGTATATATCAGTTCTGCAGAACGCTTCTTCCGCATGCGGAGAAAAGGGGGAGAGTATGTTGGTTTTGATCCACCCTTTGCCCTTGATGTCAAAGGGGGAGAGTGACATGGTGTTTGAATGAAGAGAAATAATGGTGTCAAAGAATGGAGAGTGACATGGTGTCATTGTATTCTTAATGTACCTATCTTTTGTGGTAACCAAACACCATCGCGGTTGCCATCAAGTCCAAAGGGGGAGATTGTTGGCAATATGATGCAGAGTGTTGTCCTTGATGGCAACCCACTTAATGAAGATGAAGACATGAGACAAGTGACATGTGTTGTCCTTGATGGAAAACCACCTAATGAAGTTTGTCTTGACCTGATTGACTTGGTAAATGATGTAAATCTGATGTGATATGATGTCTATTGACAATATGATGCTGAGTGTTGTCCTTGACGAACAACCCACTTGATATAGTGTTGTCTGTGAATGGAAACCCACTTGATGAAGATGATGGCAACCTACTTGATGAAGTTGTGCTTGATAGAATATGTCTTAAAGATGTAAATCTGATGTATCTACAGAGAGTACAGAAGGTAATGAAGAAAGGAATTCAATATGTGCTAGATTCATGATGAAAAGAGTATGTTTCAAGGAATACGGACGGTTTAGAGAAGTCGCAGATGCATCACAAAGTACGCCAAGTCAATGATGTGGAAAAAGCTACTATAAAGTGCAAAACCAGTAACCACTATGGTATTGACCTCCATTGTATTGGTAATGATACCTACTAAATGACCACCCAGAATACCAATTCAAGTAATGTAGTTTGGGGCCATGATATTGGTGTTAAACCTATATTTAGAGAAGAAATTCATCAGGCAAATCATGAGTGGGGCAAGATGTTTGAGGCTGAATGAATACTGTGGAAGTATATCTCTGTATGGAAGGTAGCTCGAAGGGATAGATCTGAATCTATGATGCACCTATGAAGAAATGATGAAGCGGGATATCTAGATCGGAAATGTATTTGTATCTACTAGATCTGTTTATGGAGTGATTAGATCTGTGATGAGGCGAACATCTGTCTGAAGTAAAGGGTTGAATCTGAACTGAATATCTGATCTGAAGAAGTATGTAGCTCTGTAATGGTTGAAGATCCATATGCTAGTTAGCCGCAGAGGAAGCGCGTATATACGCGGCTTCGCTGAAGAAAAAGCGCGTATGCGCAGTGAAGTTTGTACAGATGTATACGCTGGTTGATGTGGACGGAAGCGCGTATATACGCGACATCAGTGAAAGAAAAGCGCGTATGCAAACTAGGGTTTGCTGAAGTATGGGGTATGAAATGTCTGATATGATCTGCTGTGTTTTAGCTATCTGTTGTTGATGTTTGACTGTGCTTAAATGTATGGAGAGGGTACAGTTTGAAAATATGATGAAACGTGGCCTGCAAGTTGTGTTCTATTGAAATTGTTGGATCTAGTGTGAAAATTGATGAAACGTGGTCCATAGAGGTGCTGAGGGTTGTAGCCTTCAGTCAGGGGGTAGTAGCTCCCTTCCAGGTGAGGTTGGTAAACAAGTCAGGGGGTCGTAGCACCCTTCCAGGTGAGGCTGGTAAACGAGAGCAGGGGGTCGTAGCTCCCTTCCAGGTGAGGCTAGTAAACGAGATCAGGGGGTTGTAGCTCCCTTCCAGGAGAGGCTGGTAAACGAGCGCAGGTGGGTGCCTGCGTGCTGGTAGGAGTCTGCACCAGCACATATGTTGTAAGATGTTTTCTCTATAATAAAATATTGAAGGCTGAGCAACTGCAGCGGTGGTTTTCTCCTGACTTGGGTTTCCACCTAAAAATCTCGGTGTTCATGTGTGATGCTTTGTGTGATGGTTTATTCTGTTGTTACTGCACATGTTTTCTGTTAACTTAACATCAGATGATTGAATAGTGCAAAAGAACTAAGCTAATAATATCTGCATATTTAGATCTCTGCTAATACGCGAGTTGTATGAAGGATATCCGCGTATATACGCGAGTTTACTAAAGGAAAGTAGCGTATGGGTTTTGGAGAGTGAAAAAGTAAAAAGTTTTGAAGATGTTGTAAATACTGATTCACCCCCCCCCCCCCTCTCAGTATTTTTCCCAACAGGAAGCATGTTCATATTTAGAAGAAGAGGAGGAGGAAAAATATGAAGACATGGCTTAAGAATATTTGGATTGTATGGTCCAAGGGCCACTCACTCTTCTAGAAAATATTCACAATATACCCAATCAGCTAGAAAATATGCTCTTAAAGTTTGATCCAGACAAGAAGACCAAAGCTGAAGATCATATAGACGAGTTCTACATGCATGTATCGATGCTTGAGGTATGTTTCAACAATGTTTCTTGCAGAATTTTTCCATACACTTTAGAAGGCAAAACATTTGTATGGTATCATATTCTTCCAACCAATTCAATATGAAACTAGAGGGACTTTAAGAAGTTTTTTCTTGAATTTTTTTCTGACGATAAGACTCCAACCATGTTATTAAAAGAACTTGGGAATTTGAAAGTGGGGAATAAAGAAATAATGAAATATTTTAATCGTAGATTTATGTGATTGTGGAAGGTTTTTCCCATTGATGTGCAACCTCACGATAACATCACTAAGTATTATTACACATCCGCCTTATCGACTAACATTTTTGTTTTTGTAAAGAGAGATGTGAAGGGAAAATTGGCATTAAACTTTGCAAAACCTCTTGCTATAGAAAAATATTTGTGAAATATTGGAGTCATTGCATATGATGATGATCCCAAGGAATCCATTAAAGAAGTTGGTATGAAAAAATAGGCCTCTTCTAGAGAAACAAAAGACAAGGATTCTTTTGAAATGAAAGGCTTGACCAAGTTTGTGAAGTTTCTCATGAACGAAGTATCATAATTGAAGAGATAGTCAAGTGAAGCATCCGTTATCAGTATCAAGTCTTCCATACCACTGTTCTTTAAAATTAATAACAATTCACAACTCACCAAATATTCTCATATTTATAACACAAATCTTAATATCGAAATTCCGAGAATGGATAATTTCAACACTTTTCATCATGAGAGACATTTAGAAAATACATGCATGCAGTGGAACCATAATATGAACACTATGATGGCTAATATTGTTGATACCTTATTAACATAAGAACAACATGATAAAAATGAATAAATAAGCGATCCTACTGCGACCGAAGAAATTTCAGGTGTTGAACATTTAGTAAATATGTTTAGTATTATATAAAATGTTGACAAACATAGTTCTAATCAACAGACAATGAGTGACTCTCCTCCCAATTCGTCAGTTAATAGTTACAATCTGAGGAGTAAGGGGTCTGTTTCTGAGCAATATATTAAGAAGAAATTGTTGTAGATAATTCTACCACCTTTAAGTCCAACTTAGAATTCACAGAACAAGTCTGGAGGTGCTCCTTCTTCCAAGAACACTTTCAACAAAAACAAGAACAAGTCGATCACTCCTACTTCAATGGATAAAGTTACATCACATGAATCATCAACATAACCCATTGCGATGGAAAAAACTGATTATAATGTTTTCAAAGTCATGAAGGGATCTCATGCTAATATTTCCCTTTTTAATATCAAAAAGATAATGGATCAATGTGAGTTGATTCTCCAAGCACTCTCATCGCACACTCTAGTAGGAAAAGAATTTTTTGCATCATAGGTAATGTCTGGTAACTCTCGTGATATCCTTGAATTTGTTGTAAATGTCGTAAATTTAATTTCTAAGACTTTGTTCTTGCCATTTCTATTAAATTTTAAAAATTTTAATTATAATTTTCACAAGTGTTTCGTTGATTCTAGTACGTCCGCAGATGTTATGCGATTGTTGGTTACTAAGAAAATCAATGCAAAATGGGTTAAAACTGATGCTCAGAGCATACAATTGGAATAACCACTTATCTAGGCCATATGTGAACTAAAAAATGTTCTTGTCTGTTTTTCATCTAATCATGGAGTTCACCAGTGTATAAATATCCTAGTTGTGGACACTCCAGAAGCATGTGGATTATTGCTAATTAGAGATTGGTATAAAAAAATCCAGGGATACTTTGCAACGAAATGGTATCATTTATGGATTCCATGCAAGGGTAAAAATATAGGTTTTAACCCTATATAGAAATTACCTACAAGCAAATTCTTAAAAATAAAAAATAAACAAGGGAAATAACGTAAACATAAAACACATATGAACATATATTTGCCCCTGGATCCTAAAACCGAGACTACCAGATTGATTTTTTCATTATTTTCCTTTCAATTTTACAATACATATATATACTGCCAACACATTCATAAATCCCAATCCATTAACCCTTGATTAGAACATAATCATAGTTCCCTTAATCAGATCTATAAAATACCATGGACAGAAAACCATCATTCCCAAAACAATGTGAAAAACCCATGCACTAGTCATGGAAAGAATATAACACACACCCAACATTCTCCCACTTTTTTTTTCTTTTCCACGGAGGGGGTCACATGAGAGATTAGTCATTGGTCCAACCCTACAATAGCCATTGATTCTCTACACCAAGAAAACTTCTCAGTGCTCACATAATGTGACTCTTTATGATACTAAACATCAATGTGCTTTGTATTTGAATGATAAACATGGTTATTTGCCAAGAAAATTTCACTTTTGCTGTCAGAGTCTATCCTTATAGTGTGTTTTACCAACCCCATACTTGAACACAATCTTTGCAACCAAACCGCTTCCTTGCCTGCATGAGTGGTTTCCATGTATTCAACCTCTGTAGTTGAAAGAGTCACTATAAACTATCTTTTGCTCATCCAAATGACCTCTCCTCCAAATAGGTTAAATACATGCCCACTTGTAGATCTTTTATGATCTAGATATTTATCCCAATTTGCATCAACAAAGCAATGAATGTCCAAAACTTTGTCCAATATTTATATTCCTTGGTAACATATACCATAATCACTAGTGCCACATAAATATCTGAAAACCCGCTTCACTACTATCTAATGCTCCTTCCCTGGTTTTTACATATACCTGCTAAATATTCCCACCGCATTTGAAATTTTTGGTCTAGTACAGACTGTTACATACATCAGCCTACCTACTTCGCTTTCATATGGAACGCGTGACATGTCCTCTTCCTATTCTTGTGCCTTAGGACACTATTCAAAAATAAATATACACCTATAGGAATGGGAACCTTCATTGGTTTACTATCCTGCATATTAAACCTTTTCAATATTATTTCACTCTCCTATATGATTTTTCACTCTAACTCCAATTTTTTTCACTTTCCTAGTAGCTACATGTCTCATAAAGGCTTTCCTCTTACTGAAAACAACAGCATAGCCTATATCCTCGAACACAATTACAAATATCAAGTTATTCTTTATCCCAAGTACATACATGACATATTTCAGATGATTATCAGATCCTGAATCCCTCTTAAATGTTACAGTTCCAATTCCTTTGGTACTGTACTGCTCATCATCCCCAAATTTTATGTCCATCTATAGATCCTTCTCCTCTAGGCTACTAAATATTTTTTTGCATCCTTTCATATGGAACGAAACACCTGAATCTAGGTGCCACATACTCCCCATTATAGTGTTGGCCATGCATGCAATTATGGTGAGGTCTAATTTGAATTGTGAGGCAAGTGATTCACCTCATGCTCTTGTTGAAAGCTTCTTGTTAGAATTCTTGTGTGGACATTTTGTTGCATAGTGCCAAAATTCATGGCAGTGAAATTTGTTTATCTTTCTTAGGCCCTTCTTCTTGTCATTGTTTTGGTTGGACTATAGCTTTCTTTGGGCATTCTTTCCCTGCCCAACCAAAGAAAAAATATCTTCCTCCTTAGACCTGGATGTTACTCCATCTCTGGAATTCCTCTAAATTTATTCCTACACCAAATCAGACCAAAGTCTCTCCCAATTTGGAAAAGTTTCCCTTCCATTTATAGAGTCGTGGTAGTTCTGATAGGATTTTGGAAGGCCTAGAAGAGCTACTGTCACTAGCTTTGAAGAGGGAATATTTTCTCCAAATCCTCCAAGCTCATCTCAACACTTAGTGAACCTATGGAGGTAATGAGGAATGGTTTCATTTTTCTTCATGTAGAAGTTTCTGAGCTTGTCCCTCAATGTCAATTTCTTGGCATCACTACCATTTTCAAATAACTCTGTGAGGGTCTTCCTCATAGAAAATGGAGTCTCATTTCATGTAATTTCAAGACTATGTGGTCTCTCACACCCTCCAGGATGATCCTCTTGGATTTTGTCATATCCTTCTTCCACAAGGCTAACTATTGTGCATTTTATACTATTGGCTTTGGAATTTCAGTTTTGGTGTACTCTCGAGCACTACTTCCATCCTATCCTTCTAGGCTATGAAATTTGAGGTTCTGTCAAGGGAATACTCCAATATCAATCCATTGAAATACATTTTCCCACACAGAATAAAAACTACTTCAGTGAATCTGAAAATAGAAATCTCTGAAGAATAAGATTTATTGACTAGTTTCTATTGTGATTTCTTCTCTGATACCATGTAGAAATTAATATAAATTTTCTACTACTCATGAAATTGAACTAAAATGAAGAGATTACAAATTCCGTATACAATACCACGGAATGGAAATCATAATTTAGAAACACATGCAATGACATGCAAACATAAAAACCATAAGAACACAATGATTTATAGGGGAACCAAATAGGGAAAAACCCCTCTACTTATTTTAATTAATCACAAGAGAATTAGAAACTATTATAATTTCTTGCTTCAAATATAAAGCACACCCTGCACTGTAAAATTGTTCTCCTACTAACTGTCCTGCTCTGGCTAACACTTAGCCAATTCAAGGCACCAAATTCCTCATATTTCCTTGCACAATCCTTGAGGAGATTAGCTCTTAAAAGATAGGAATTTCCACCTCTTTCCTTTCACAATTCCTAAGGAATGAATCACCCAGTTAATTTCCAAGCCTATACACTCAACTAGTATATAATTGATAATTACAATACTCCTTTCCCTCCACTCCAGCTAGGAAATTCAAATTCCCTCCATTTCTAGGCTATTTTTAGGTGATTGATGAATTTAACTGAGAGATCACTGAGTTAACAATAGTTCTACTACTTAGCTGACTCAACTAAGGACTTGAGATGAGTTAACTGATTGAAATTGAAAATAACTAAACTAGTTTTCTAAATTTTAGCAATCAATACATGCACAACTCTACTTCTATCCTATAACTCAAGTTTACTGAGCTAACTAGTAGACAAGGCCATGTCATAGAAGTTAACTACCATCCAAGTCATCCCGCTGACATGGAAAATCGCATTACTAAATTTCACTAAGGAACAAGTCATGTTTAGCCTTTCTTGCTACACGTTTTAACAATTCTTTTGCTTATTTTACCATATCACATATTTATCACTTCTCCTACTTATTCTACCATACATTTCGATATTGTTCCTTATGCTTGAGTATGCCCTCTTAGATATCTTGATTTAGAGGCTTGATTATGCTATGTTGACAACCTTATGCTTTGTTCCCATAGTTAACACACTTACAACATTCAACTTGGTCTAATAGAGGATCAAAAGAGTCATTATTTCTAAGTTTATTTTTGTTTTTACTTATAGGATTTATCTTCACATAGTTATTCCTTGAATTCTCATGGAATTATTTATTCTTATTTCTCATAAGATCATCTCTACATTTTATTTCCTTATGACCAAAAATATTACAGGCATTATAATAACCTAAGAAAATACGTTGGTACCTAGAAGTGACAAATATGCTTGAGGAAAGAGCTTTTCTAAGACAATTTTGATTTAAGGAATATTTAGAAATTTGTTTCTCCTTCATTATGTTTTTGAATTTTCTGATACAATCATGTTTTTTCTTAATTGTAAATTTATTCTTGAGTTCATTAGCAATGCTCTTGGGTTCCTATACGCACCCACTTTTTTATTTCTTTGAGCTTGACTCCTTCTTGGAGTTTCCATGACTTTTATTATAAACAAGACTTAAAGGTGACCTCTCGCTATTGAGAATATGATCTAATATTTTAGTTCCTTTTACAAAAATAAACTTAAGTTCAGATGAGTAGTTTCTTCCTCTTATTCCCTTCTTAAGGAAACAACGTCATCTTATAGCTTTTCAAAATGTGGTTCCTTTTCTTTTAGTTTACTTGCCAATGTTTCTTTAATTCTTTTAGTATCTTCTAGTTCACTTTTTAAGGCAATGAGAAATAATCCACCACAACCTCAAGTCTCATACTTATGAAACTATTCCTTTAGTTGTTTCACCTTTTTCCTTACAATTTTTATTTCTTCCAAGGCACTTACAAGTTCTCCTTCAATATATACTTCCCCTTCAACTTCTTCTTCATAATCTGGGTTTTCTATTTTATCATTTTGGTAAATATCCTGATCATTCATAGTTGTGAATGGTACTTCTTATCCTTCATCATTAGACACACATTCATCACTTTCATCCTATGAGTTACCATTCACTTTGGAATAAAAACTCTTGATATACCCTTTCCTTTTCTGATTATGATATTTGACTTTATCATTATAACTCATTTTATTATAACCAACATTTAATTTAGCATAGGGACAATTAGGCGCATAATTTACTATTGTTCCACACTCAGATAATTTGAATGGAATCTTACCTTTGAATTTTCCATTCCCTCTTTTCATCATTCTCACAAATTGATATTCTTCCTCATATGAGTCAGAATTGGAAATTTCATGGGCCTTTCGGCTTATTGTCTCCTTTACTTCTTTGAATGCTACTTCCCTTAAATATAAATTCTCCTTCTCTATTCTCATTTCGCATATAGCAACAATACCATGTAGAGCATCCATACTTATTTTTTAAAAGGTTGTTTATATATTCAATGGATGAGAATTTTTGATTGAATGTTGAGGGAATATTTTTCAATACTTTGTACACAATTATTGATTCCTTAATTATTTCATTGGGTCCTTTTATATTATTAACGGTCTCAAGCACATAAAGAGGGAAGGTTGCAACAATTTCATCTTCATCCATCTTTAAACTTTCAAACTATTCTTTATGAGTTTTAATATTTTATCTTTTAACCTTTCATCTTATTAATACCTACTCTGAATCTTTTCCCAAATTTATTTTCAAGGTTTCAATTGCATTTCCTTGAAAAATTCTATATATGTTAGACCACTTAAAATGGCATTATTTTCTTTTCAATTGTTTCAATATTTCTCTTTATCATCAGGATAAATTAGAGTAGTTTTTGGAACCTAATAACCATTATCTACATATATCCAAATGTTAGTTCCTAGAGGCATAATATAGGTACACGTACTTACCATCCAAAAGGCATAGTTTGTGACATCAAAAGGGGAGATTTTCTTGAGGAAGAATGCTTGTGGCTAGCCAGGATCCCTTGTGATTAGCCTTCCAATGATTAAATTATCTCTAAATTAACTTGAATATAATATTAATTATGGGATTATGATTATACTGAGGTGAGGGGGGGTTGGGGGGAGAGGGGGGGGGGGAACGATTTATAAATATACTGGTGAATAGAGTAAAATTCTTCGGTCCTTTTAACATCAAGCATGTAAGTAACACATGAAAAAACCATATATATGTGTAAAAACTTGAAGAGAAAAAACCAAAAAGCTTATGTGTAAGAATACTATTGTAGGAACCAACCTACTCTTATGTCGATTTACTGGCACTAACTAATAGGAGGCACCCATCCCTTGATTTTAAAGGCACCAACCTAAAGGAGACAGTTATCTCCTGATTTTATAGGACCATCCTCAAGGAGACACTTATCTTATCATTTTATAGACACCAACCTAAAGCAGACACCTATCCCTTGGTTTTAAAATTATTTTGTGATATGTTCAAAGAAAATTTTAAGTATGGAAGTTTATCTTAAATTTTAGAAACCTTGGCGAATATTACTAGCCCCTAATATGAAAATTGTAAAGTTTTTGTTGATATTTTTGTAGAAATTTTTAGTTTTCTAATGATTTTATATTGGTTGATATAACATTTTGGCAGTTTTTAAGCTAAAATAATGGCATACTATAAAATTTAGGTGAATCATTTTAGAAAAAATTAGAAATTGGCAAATATTGTGTTTTGAAGAAGCATAGAAAATCAGCCCACCTGCGAATATGAACCAAAATATTTTCCATGGATATGTTCTTCCTTGCTTTTATTAGCTTTACACCTTTCTCTCTACAATATAGTTCTACACACAACTCCTCTCTAATGTTTTCAAGAGTCCACACTTCTCTCTGCTTTGTGCTTTGTAGTTTTTTTCGAAGCTCTTTATTCACTAAAATATTGATCTATTTCTAGATTTAATTAATGCTCCTATAACTTATTAAACATTAAATTGTTGTCTCCATCTCTACTCTTACTTGATTAGTTACATCTCTCTTAGTCTCATTGGTTTTGGACATTTTCCTTGGCTACTTAATATCGTCAAGTATGCATAATTTTGGCTCCATTTTAAATTGATTAATACTATATTTATAGATTATGACTTCATTTACAATTGGTATTGATCCATGGTATAGACCCATAGTTTCATGGGTTGACTGGGTCGTGCTTCTCCTTTTACATGCCATACTTCTTCATTCCTTTCTTTTCTCATGGTGTTGAGATTATGTTTCTCATTACCTATATGGTGCAATTCAAACAATAGTTCCCTTCTATCCAACTCTTTACTACTCGCATCTTTCGCATTTTTTCATGTCCATGACTACGAGCCCATGATACAAGGACCTTGAATAATGAGCCATTTTTTTTTTCATATCTACTAATGTGGCAATTATTATTCCTTAGCAAGTAATCCTTGAGTTCTCTTTAATTCTTTTGTGAATATGGATTGTGACCATATCCTTTACATATAAGGATGCACTATATTGGAGTTATTTCTATGCTCTCATCCAAGGAAAATTTTAAGGATGAAATTTATTTTAAAGCATAAAAGCCTTGGTGAATATTAATAGTCCCTAATATACAAAATATAAAATGTTGGACAAGCTTATGGAAACAAATATTCAATTTTTTAATGATTTTATATAATTTGTCCAAATTTTTGGCAACTTTAAACGTTCAATATTTCTATCTTATAAAATTTGGGTGAATAATTTTTAGAAAAAATATAAATGAACAAATCATTTTTTGAAGAAAGCATGGAAAATTATCCCACCTAAAAAATTTAGCCCCTAAAATTTTCCTTGCTCTCTTCTCTTGAGTATTGGACTTTGGCACCTCATAACTTGGTGTTATGATTGAGTGCTTACATAATAGATACTGAAGATCCTTTGAAACTGTCCGTTTTGAGTGTTAAACCAATAAAAATATGTGACTAAGAGGTATGACCTCATTCCTAACATACTACCCTGGTGTACTCTAATTACAAAATCTCAATACAGGTAGATAGAAATGAAACTAACAAACTTATTCAACCTTGATTACATTTTTGTCAATTTCCCCATCATACAAGGCTACTGAATACTAGAGGTCTTCATTTTTCATTCATCTTGGTACCCCAGTACTCTAGTATGCTAATATGGGCCCAAAAAGGTTGAGCCCTTGGTTTTTGGAAATTAATGTCTGTAACCATGGCTTTCAAAAAATTTAAGCTAAAATAAAATACAAGAAAACTTTACCAATCATGGTTTTGGCATTAACCTCAAGACCTCAAGATCTACCATGTAAATCCGCAGGGGATCAATTACTATTCACCATGTGTTTCTATTACCATTTTATCTACCACATCATTTTTTCATGCCATACTCGATGCCCTCCTTAATAATCATATATAAAATTATACTTTGATGCCCATTTTTCTAGTATCCAGTTCTAGTACCAGACCCACCATTGTTATGTCATTTACCACTTCACCTACCATGTCATATACTACGACCACTCAAAGACTACCACGTGTCTGAGTGTTGTCATGTACCCGCCACGTGTCTGAGTGTTGTCATGTACCCGCCACGTGTCTCCTAAAATTCATCTAGTGGACCATCGAAATCGACCAAAAATAAATTATATTTATCAATATTCTATGATTCCATGTCATCAAATCTTCTAATTGTTTGTCTATATGCTTCCATCACACATGTGTGAGCTTAATGTGTTTTAGGGTGTTTGATCAAGGCATTCTTGACCGTTGGATCAATCACATGCACAATCACACTTTAAATTTTCACATGTTGTGATCCCGATAAAAAACATGGACCATTGAGTTTCATGTCTAATACAAATCTAGGCGTTAATATTCTCAAGGTTAATCATTTTCAAAACACCAATTTTTAGTTCATGAAACACCAAATTTCGTTTAAGTGTCTCCATGAACATGAAAATGATCCAAACAACCTAATTGACCTTTTATTTCTTGAACTTCATCTTTCCATGCAAGTATATTTTGTAAGCACCTAATTTTGTTGCTTCAACACCTTGCTTGGACCTTGACTACACAATATTGGTTTGGTGCCCCTTAAGGCTAACATCAATGGAAATGCATTACTTGACATCAAAAATAACACACACTAATAACAATGATATGGAATGTAATATTGGTAAGACATTTTGTATGTGTGCACATGTTAATTGAGACTAAATGTATAAAAAATCATAATGTGTCCTACATTCAACAAAGGGGTATCCTATGCACACATATGTCATAACAAGGTATCTACCATATGCATATATATTGTGAATCATATTAAAGGTATGATATCCAACACTCGCATATATTAAAACAAGTCATCCATGAACTCTCTTCAATTTAGAAACTATACAAATCGGTTTCTATTCACATTGGTATCTACCCTTTAACCTGAAACATGAGCTCAATTTATGGAGGGTTTGAGGTAGTTTCAGATCCATTAAGAGAGGGGTGGATTCCTCCCATGAAGGTATTTGAGTTCCTTGAACCAAGGGATAAGCTCCATCAGTGGAGGGATAAAGCTAAAACTGGCGTGAATCTAGAGGCTTCCAGTTGGGAGAATATTCGACCAACTAGGCTTCTAAAAGTTATTTTTTATTTTTTATTTCTTTTCATGGGGGTGTGTAGGTTTTAGTGGCAAACAATGTAGCAATCATCATGGGTAATGGAAGAAGCATAAACGCATGCCCAAGAAAAGGCTATAAAAACTACACAGGAAATATTTTAAGGGTTTTACGGAGCTTTTCTCCAATTTCCAAGACTTGATTTAGGAACATGAGTGTTTTTAACCTCTAAGGGAGCATGATATGGATGGTGATAGACCCATATGAATAGTCAAATATCATGGTGACAAAATGACGTGTAAAAAATTCCCCCCTAAAGTGTGAAGTCTGGTAATTTTTTTCTCAAGAGTGAAGTGCTTTTTCATTCCGAGGATTGGAATGGAGACACCGCTCAAAAACATGTAAAAAAATTCAATGAAAATATATATCATCACTGAAGTAGGAATTCCCATACTCAGAGGAAAACTAACTAAGTTTTCTAGCACAAATATGATTTCAGTATTACATCAAAAGTAGACACAGTATGGGCACATCCATTTGTCATAAGAAGTCTACCATATTATGAATATAAAACTCCTTGTAGCCTAGATGGTCGAAACTAGATCCATGGTCTTGATTTCGACTTCTCGAACTAGTACGAATCTATCCATGCGATTGATTATGTCGAAGTTGAACATGATAGAAACCACTTGATTACCAGTCATTGATGAGAATCGTTAACAAGTGTGAGAGAAACCATCAACAATGACAATGTCTCTCAAATTACTTCAGCACAATCTATGAAGCGTGAATGAATGATTTGCAATTGAACACTCATAGAATCATTTGATCGAAGGTTAGTGATGAGAACCTATCATTGAAGGTGAGAAACCTTCCATTAGGTCATGCAAATTCCAAGGTATTGATAGGATTCTAAATCAAATTTCTAGATAATGAGATGATGTAGATAGAAAGTGATCTGTCACACGAAATCCTATGACATGAAACCATTATATCAAGTTTTGAAGAAATTTTTTGCAAGGAATAACTCAGGGAGGTCAACATGAATGGAGACAAATGTTTGCAATGAATGGTAAATTGAAATTTCTCTTGAACACATAATGACACTGTAAATGGCTTGGTAGTATTTGACCTAAATATAATACCCAGAAACTAGCTGAAGGCTTTCAATGTGGTTCTATTAACTATAAGAAAAAGGATCTCCCAACCCAAGTACAATTGTGACAAAGTGTTGTGTTTAAGAGAGGCATGTTTCCTTCTCAAACAAGGAAAACGAATGGATTCTTTTTCTCACTTTTTCTCCCACCATTACTAGCAAGTACCTCTTTATTTTTGTCAAGCTTGAGGAGGATAACATTTTCTTGTTGTGTAAGCTCATCCTTTAGATGAGTGCATCTTAGTATTAAAAACAAACCCTAAGAAGCAGTGGTTTGGTCCTGTTGTGATCGACAGGTCTTGTACTATTTAATTTTAACGAGTCCAGTATAGGATTAACTTGGTGTTTTTCAGTTTTTAGGAAGTCAGAAGAAAAACATAAGTAAAATCCATGGTGTTATTTTTCATAAATTTATTCCCTCAAACCCGAAAAAGGATAAAATAATTTAGGATAGAATTCTATTGACCATGATTATTCAATGACACCTTTTATGTAAATAGTCCAATTCAGTTCGGAAAAGGGCTAAACTTATACAGAATGAATGATTGTTCATTTATTTTAATGAGTTCGAATAGTCAAGTGCTCGACAATTTTTTCATGTTTAGAGACTCTCAAAAGCGCTTAAAAGAGGACTCCAGGTTTTTTCATTTTCGTATTTTTATAGAGTTAGAAAAAGTGACAAAAATATACTCAATGTCAAAATGATTCTTCACAAAATATCTTATTTCCTGCACAAAAACTTAAAAAATTATGAACATCTGCTCTAAAAAGGGAAAAAAAATCAATTTTATTTCTAAAGTAAAAATAAATAAAATAATGTTATTTTATTCATTTAAAACTAAAAAAATAAGTTTAAACAAGTCATTTTCACCTTTTTGTTTTCAGATCAGAGCAGAAAGAGTTTCTGCCCAAAATCTTCTGGAGCTGATATCAGGAGAACCAACCAACCATTTCGAGAATTGTCCGCATCCGATAGTACACATCATCATTATCTTTGTTTTCATCCATTTGTTTTTTTATTTGAAGCTTTTAGGGCACTTTTTTAGAGGGAAACCATGTTTTAAAATCCATCCTCGAGGGTGCATGGGTTTTCGTGGAGAAAATTACGCACCCCGATGATTTTTCAACAGAACAATCATCGGGCCACCGCGGGTTTTGTGTATAATGCGTGTGAAAAAATGCACCGTGTACACACAGCACCTGCATAAGTGCTGTGGGGTTTTGAAAAACATATTTTTCTCCAAAAAAATGGCTCAAAATTCTCCCAACTAATTTCTAATGATTAAATTGATGGTTTGTAGGATGAAAATAATGTTGGAATCGAGAGAAAGAGAGCATGGACTTGTAGAAAATGAAGCCATGGATGATCCGGCAACAATGCGCTCATTAAAAAATTGTGGCTTTTATAAGTTTTGGGCGATTCAAGGTATGAAAAAATAGGTTGAGCTGATGACCTGGATAGTGAATGCATGGGATGCCCAAGGTAGATTTTTCATTATCAGAGACCATACGCTTGTGATCAAGCTGGAGGACATATATTCCTCACTGTATTACCTCGTAGAGGGAGGGAAATTTCCGTATTTGGACCAAACCAGGAGGTCTTCCCACCACTTCTTACATGGCTCAATATTGTAGCCGAGATTAAGAGTTAAAGGACGGTCATATTGATATCAAAAATATTGTGCGTCTGGACCTCAAGATCATTTCATTCACGATTACTAGGTTGTGCGGGAGTGCATCTCCGCATGTGGCTACCAAAGCACAGATGTAGACCGTAGTTGAATGTTCAAGGGGAATAGTTTTCAACTAGAGTGGAGTAGTGTTAGCTAACATGAAGGACCAACTCACGAGAGCTCGGGACGGGAAGTTGAAAAACTTCAGGTGTGGGGTAATTCTAATATCTTTTGCTTTAGAGAGGATCCCACTCTTTACGCCTCAGCAGTCTCCAGTGGATCCCACAAGACCTCGGGAACCACGTATGTTGCGTTGGGTAGCATTGATGGATCACCATGGTGGTGATGGTGGTGCAGTGGTTCCCTTTAATCCTAAGTTTTTTGTATGTATTAGGAAATAGATCTTCATAATTGAAGATTTTACTTATCCAGGGATGGATTTTAGAGGTGATCGTGACACATCTCTTCCACTAGGGGCATAGTGGGATTAAACAGGTAACAAAATCATTCTGAATTTTTTATGTCATATCATTTTTGTTTGACTTTTTATCGTCCAATATTGACAAAATTTTAAATGCAAATGTCGATCCAACACGACCAACAATGCTTCATCACTTTGATATGCGAGATGCATAACCTATAGCAGGCCCACCACAAAGTGATGCAGTAAATATCCTGAAGAGATGGAGCACAAACTAGAGAGGTTGAATATTGATGTTCCAGAGACAGGGACAGATGATATACCTCTCAGGCTTCAGAGACATGTGACTGGTGTCCCAAGCCCGTTCAGGAGATTTCTACACAAGGTGGCATGTGCTATAGTTTTCTATCATGGTCATAATCATGGATAGATGATGGTTGATTTAGATTGAAATTTTGTTTTTTATATTAGTATATTTTAGATCATAAGGTGTTTGATACCTATGATCACAGACGATATAATATTTTTTGACACAAAACTATTTAGCCTAATGATATTACTACCTTCGTTCTCTGAGTATCTTGTTCAACATGGATTGAATGTTGATTTGTTTTACTTTTTAATGTTGCAGATGTCTATTTAAAACTCATTTAGGTAATGCATCAACCAATATTTTTAAATTTCTTGAAATGTATTGATATTCGATATAATCAAATTTTCTTTCCAAGAGACAAACCCTCAAAAAAATTCTTAACAAAGTTGGTTTTATGATAGCATAAACATCATTTAAATGTAATACAATGAGTTGTGATTCTAACCTAATGATCAAACGTATAATACCAAACATGATGGCATCAAATAATAACTTAATGACTGCACTATATTCTGCAATATTGTTCTTTGTTTGACCAAGGCATATCCCATGAATAGAGAATAACTCATCGGTGGGTGAATATATAAACCAAACCGTGGAAGATATGTTCCATGTACTATGACAAGCGTCTTCATAAAAAAAATGTAAGTTTGAAGGAATTTCGACATCTACAATATCAAGAGTAATCAAGATAAGAAGCAAAAGTAGCAAAAGTTGTAAAACAAAAATAATTAATCCTAAGGAACACTTGTCTAATCTAAGGTACACTATTCTAAACTGTAACTAATGTACAAGGGAGATATTCACATGAAAATTCATGCATAATATCTCTTGATATAAATACCATTTCTGGGTTTATCTAAAGAGACATCGTTATAATCAATTCATTCATAGGCTCCTTTTGTAAGCACATGCTTAACAATATAGGGACCATGCCATATTGGTTGGAATTTACCAATTCCTATCTTGTCATGAGCTTGATCATATACTAGAACTAGGTCACCTTCTGAATATATGTGAGGGTTAACACTTTGATCATATTGACCTTTAACACATTTTTTATGAGCTTTGACAACTAATGAAACAGTGTGACGACTATCATCTAATTGTGCTAGGTATAAGAATCCTTTCTCCTCTTCAGAGGTAGCTGGTAATAATTCAATGGCTAATTTGAGTGGTAGTATTTCACATTTAATGGGTAACACAACTTCTAAACCATAAAATAGTTAAAAAGGAGTGAAACCTATGGTAGTATTTCTAGAGGTACGATATGCCCATACTGCCAAAAAAAAACATGGTATGCCAATTAGATTTATGAGTTCCGACAATCCATTTAATCATGGTGGTTAAAACCTTGTTGACAACCTCAACTTGACCATTAGCCTCTGGGTATTATGGTGTAGAATTACCATGGCGTAGACCAACTTGATCTGAAAGTTCGGTCATCGTAATATTTCTAAAATGGATTCCATGGTTCGTAACGATAGCTTGAGGGACACCGAACTGAGAAAACATGTCATTGAATATGAAAGTTGTTGCAGTTTTTTCATCAATTGCGAATGTAGGCATCACCTCGGCCCATTTGGTAAAGTAATCTATGGTGAGAATAATATATCCATTCCCCCCGACCGAGTGAGGGTTACATGTGATGAAATCGATGGCCCATTTTGCGAAAGGACCGACAAAAATGATTGGGTGAAAAGGAGTTGGAAGTGCATGCATATTTCGATAAAAAATATGGCAATTGTTGCATTTTTTAACTGCCAGAATACGGTATTTTAATAAATACGACAAAAAATAACCAGTGGGCAATATCTTTTGGGCTGTGGAAAACCCAGACGTATGACCACCACACGCTCTAGAATGGCAATCAGTCAAAATTGTTTCAGCCTCTTCATGAGTTATATAACGTCAAAACACGGAATCAACACCACGACGATAAAGAGTGTCACTAACAATATGGTATTGTTGAGAGTGGTATCGAATTCTTTGTCAATCTAATCATGAAATCTCTGGTTGAAAGGTTTAGGTCTGGAGATATATAATGATTTCTCCAAAACAGGGATCTAAAGTACATAGTGGAAACAAAGATTCATCAGCTAGAGGATTTTATGCCACCATTTCAAACTCGGTATTGAGAAAATCACACATAAGTTCGGCAAATACTGATGATTTATTAGACTTGGGTTTCTTGAACTCCAAATCAAACTCTTGCAAGATAACGATCCATTTGGAGCATTTTCCCCTGAGCAATTACTTTGTCAAAATATACATCATCAGATTGCAATTAGATATCACTTTGGTTTTGCATAATAATATGTAATGACGAAAACGTTGGACAATTTGAACAGCTACCAAGGCCAATTTATCCTCATGTGAATACTTGATTTGCGTCGAGCTGAGATTCTGACTTAGGTAATAAATCACATGTTCATTGGTAGATTCATCCTCTTGAACTAAAACCATTCCAATCGTGGAATCACATGCAGCTAAGTACAAAAAGTAATCCCGGTGGTAATTGGGTAGATGAAATAATGGTGCATGGGTCAACATGTTTTTAAGTGCATCAAAATATTTATCAGCAATCTCATCCCAAATGAATGGAACATCTGGTTTCAACAACCGGGTAAAACCTTTCATTAAATATGCATAGTTCGAGATAAAACGATGTAAAATGTTTTCTTTCCCCTACAAAATTTGGAGTTGGTGAAGAGTGGAAGTAGGTAGATTAATGATAGCCTCAACCTTCGATTGATCGACACGACTGCCCTCTTTTGAAATGACGAACCTAAGTAAATGTCCTGATTTCACACATAAAATGCATTTGTGTGGATTTAAACGAATGTTTTAATGCCTACATCTCATAAAGATGACACGTAAATGTGTAGGATGATCTTGTTTCTATAAAGAATGAGCAGGGAAGGATGTACAATATGTTTGATATCGTGAAATTCATAAGAAATATGTCTTTGAAAAGTTGCACCAGCATTTTTCATTCCAAAAGGTAATTTACAATATGAAAACATGCCCCAAGGACATATAAATGTTGTTTTAGGTTGATAAGCAGGGAGTACATTGATTTGATTTTAACCATAAAAGCCATCCATAAACGAGAATATTTCATTTATGGCATAATCATCAACAATTTTATCGATATAGGGGGTAGGATAATTGTCCTTGGGACAAGCCTTGTTATTATCCTGATATCGACACATACTCTGATAGTCCCTTGTTTTTTCGTTACGGGAACTATATTAGATACCCAATCCGTCAAAGGAATAGGATAAATAAATCATGCTCGTAGTAATTTTTTAACTTCATCTTTGATTGCTGTAGCTTTCCGATGATGTATTGGATGTAATCTCTGTCTGATAGGCTTAGAATTTGGGTATGTTTTAATCTCATGAATAACAATCTTAGGATCAACACTATAGTTTTTAACCCTATACAATATTAATCTGCAAACAAATCTTAAAAACAGAAAATAAACAATAGGTAGAAAATAAAAAATAAAACAGATATACACAGATATTTTCCCCTAGATCTCAAATCGAGACTACCGGCTTGATTTTTCATTATATTCCTTTTAGTTTTATAACACATATATATACATGCCAAATCATTCATAAACCGAAATCCATTATGTAATATTCCAAGATGGGGATGCAGCAATATATGAACACAATAATGAAAGAAAAGTGATACATCAACACAAAAAATGTAAGAAGAACCATATATCCATCATATTAATGTCATAGTAGCAAATAGATACAATATCCTGAGGAAATAATCACTCAAGCTAGGCAACACAAGCCTCAAGAGAACCTGTACATGGAAAATGAAGTACACTACTACACAGAAAATTCTCAAGGCTATGACAACGCAGTTTTATTAGATATAATTGCTGCTAGAGTATGTAAATACATGGATATGAAAATATACAACTCATATAATGTTGGGGGAAAATATCTAAACCCCCAAACTGAATTTCAAGACAATTCGGAAAGGATTTCCTAAAATATGAAAAAATGGAAAAATGTCGAAGTTGCAGTCCTAGGACTAAGTAGCAGTCGCAACTCAAGAAATGGATGGAGATGGATAAAGATGATGCATAAGCTTAAAAAAAATCCTCTAATAGATCTTCCATGTGAAAGGCTTATCCTAACACTGAAGATCTCACCCTCCAAACACACACTGCAAAACCTCACTACAGATGCACATTGAAAATATTGCAGTCAAGGAAAGGGACTGTGTTGTAGGATAAAGGAAATGGATTAGCCAAGTGCCAAGATCTGAAATATGCTCTATAATATTTCTTAATGATCTCTCAAAGGAATAGAAGCTCCATCCTCTGAAAAATAAGCTCTGGAAGTGATGTTTTGAAACCTCCACTGCACCACCCTGCAACGCAACATTATACTTCAGTAGAAATAACATTGTAGCTGAAAAAGGTCGCTTGGACTTGAGCCTGGATGTGGAGAAATGAAGTACAAGATCCCTCAAGAGGCCTCTCTTGAAAGGAGAAGGAATTCCTAAACATGAATGCCTTGTGCTAAGCAACACAACAATCTCAACTAAACAGTTGAAGAAAGCACAATAGTCTGACAGACCATAAATTCAATAATCCATATCATGTCTTGCTATGGCTACCTTGCCCTCCTTTTATACAAGTGGAAGCCTTCTCATCTTGGGTCCCACTCATTAGGGTTTCCTCCACCAAGGAATCTTCCTCCCACTATCTATGTGTTGTCTCTAAATATGATCTCCACCTCCTATCCCAGCGCTGTTGACTTGGTCAAACTTGACCTTGTCCACATGCAAATGCCCATTTTCACACATGAGGGTGTGAAATCAAGCTCCTATGATGATCCCTTCTCACACTACTAAGGGTTTTATTCATATTTCTGAAATGTATGGGCCTCCTCACCCATTTATTCATCTCCTATGTGTAAACAACAAAAATCAATATTCCAATTAGTTGCATGCTAATTTTGGAATATTACAGTCCTCCCCTCCAAAATGTTGCTTGTCCTCAAGAAACTGCAAGGAGAACTGAAGAGCCTCCTCTTCTCCCCCTGTAAAATTCTCATATGATATAATCCTCCAAGGATCAATATGCTGTCTCATAAATACATCTCCAAGTTTCCCCTCCCAAGTATGCAAGATAGCTTTTGGTGAGCATCCCAAAAATCTATCATCATGTAAAAGTAGAATATCCATGGAGGAAACAATGGGATATCTAAAGGCCTTCTTGAGGCATGAGGTATTATATACATTGGGATCTACCATCCCCATATGAATCTCCCATCCCCAACTATAATCCATACAAAATGAGTTACCTCCCAACATGGAAACTCCTGAAAATTCTCCTCCACCTTTGGCTCCTGCAAAGTAGGTGGGCTGAAAATATGAACATGGTAGACAAAGTAGCCTACCCCACACTGTCCTCCTCTCCACTTATAATACGTTTATAGTATCTATTGATCTTGGGCTGCAATAATATTTCCCTCAAGTGGCAAGTTGAAGACTAGACCTCCAAAGATCTCCTCTCCAACGTTGTGAATCAAGCTGGCCCAAACCATACCATATATGATGAATAGGACTTGATCATCATATGGAATCAAATCAATCCTATGGCCCACCTCATAAAGGAACAAATGTTTTACTGTAGTGGCCATATCAGCTCCCATGCTCCCATTAGGACATGTAATGCAAAAAGTGTGGGAATCCTCTTCCCCAACGGACACATCCAATCAATATGTCTCTCTCCCAATCATGCTCCCAATAAAAATAAGAACAACAGCAACATAGGGAACCATAATGAGAATCATAATTGCTGCCATATGTAGCAAGGGAGAAGGAAAATGGTCCCTCAAATGCAACCAACACAGTTTCACTCTCCATTGCATTAGAAGATGGCATGATGTGTGGCTTCCCAACCACTTGCTTGCTGCCCTAATCTCCTCACAAGTTTGGAGAAAGTGTATGGTGTATGGTGCAATGTGAGCATGCCCTACATAACATATCATCTCTCCAAGACCTCCTAGGGAGTGGCCATCACCCAAACTTCTTATGGCCTCAAATAGACCATGAAGTCTAGAAGAAAGAATGCTCCTCCTTGGAGCAATGTCCTGCACATATATGGTTAAGGAATGCACATATTCATTATACAAATGATTATGCAACCAAACAATACCCTTACCATATACTTTTCTCATGCAAATGGAGTGACTCATAGATGAATCCCCTCTCATCCTCAAAGAGAAAATAGGAGGTTGTGATAACTCCCCCAAAGAGTTATGTATCTCCTCCAAATCTACATGATCCATGCATCTCCTCATATGCTGATATATCTCCTCTTCAAAGCCTTCCCAAATGTACCCCTCCATGATGGTGTGGTACGATCTCATAGAATAAGTGTGGCTGAAGAGAAAATCCTCATGAGCTGCCAGTAGCAACTTCTTCTTGAGCTTGGAATATCTAGATAAGAATATCCTACCATGATATTAGATAACCCCATATCTGACTGAATATCCCTCCTCATGCAACTTGTCATCCAATATCATACAAGTAGAAAGATCCTTGGAATAATCCACCAACAGCTGGTATTTCCAATATGGATCTATCCTCCATAGTGACAATGCTGATGATCTATCAAAAAGAACATCTACCGTATGGTTTTCCTTCTCTTTGGCATCTCCCATGCCAAAGATGCAAGTTGGAAGACTACTATCCTTCCCCTGTTGCTCCTGCCACAACGCAGAATTTGAGATGAGAGTGGGTAATGATGATGTTGAGAGAATGCCTCTCCTCTCCTTGAGTCTACCCAAGACTCTCAACGCTGTATCAAGCTCTCCCAAGGTCTCGAATCCTCTGGAATCAATGAGTGGTGCCTCAAAATGTGAAGCATCTCTCATCATCTGTTGATCTAGTGGTCTCCTTGGTGAAATGTCTCCATACAATGATACATGAACATCAAGAGTAGACTGCATATATGAATGGACATATTTTCCCCTATCTTCACTACACAATCCATTCTCCCTCTTCTGTGCATCAACCCTCTGAAATAGATAAGGGTGTGTTCTCCTTATCAAATGATGTTGATCATCCTCCCTACCTCCTCCTTCCATCTGTGTGGTTTCACAATATGTCAACAATGGCACATGTTGATAATCAGTTATGCCTTGATCTCCACATATGAGATCCTAGGTAATTATTTGCACTGATAAAAGAACCCCTCTATTTGGAGCATGTTCTCCCTCTACCTCTGCATGAGGTGCTGCAACTACTCTAGACATGACAGTGTTGTTGCGCTCAACTGTTTCTTCCTCTCCAATATGGATGGGAAACCTCCTAAGAATTGGATCCCCTTTTGAAAAATGGATTTCCATGCCCTCTTATTCAAGAATATGATATAGAGGTCTTTCCTCTAACAAGGTATGATGCAATATGTCAGCCTCCTCAATGGTTTTCTAAAGTGGAATTGAGCTCATAGGTTCCTCCAACACATGCAAGGTTTTTGTTTGTTTAGGTTTGTTTAGTTCCACCACATGTGTTTTAGAATGTTTCTTGTCAAATATTTCCACTAATGCCTTAGTGAACCTTGCATAAGAAGAATTATTTGAATTTTTCAAAGAAAAAGACTCAAATATCCACCATGCATAGGCCTTACCTCCAAAATACAGCGCTGCAACTTTGATGGCTTCATCTTCAGAAATTTGGTGCTGCTGCAAATAGGTGTCTAGATCCTCCACCCAAGCTCTAGCTAAACATGTAGGTGAACCATCAAAATTAGATAGGAAAAATCTACTCATATTATGCTACTTGCTTCTCTCCACCTTGATCTTGTAAAACTCTGAAAAAGTGATATGATCTCTAAAATTCTTAGTTTGAGATTCATATTCTTGCAGGAAATCACTAAGAGTTTCCCTCCTACGCATTTCTTCTTCTTCTATCTCTCCCATATAAAATCTGGGCATATGAATGTGTTGCGCATCATGATGTGTGGCTGCATGCTCACAGTCATCATGTGAAAATCTATAGTTTGCTTCAGAATCAAACTCTCTTGGAGATTATCTACACATCTCCTTCCTCATCTCCTTGAGATCTCCTTTAATGCTTTGTATAGATTGAAAAAGAAGCTTTGAGAGCCTCTCTTCCTTCCTTCCTCCAAATAATGGAGTCTTATTTTTGTCTTTTCTATTCATCTTCTCTTCTTCTTGTCTTCTTCATAGCATATTGGCTAAGATTCCACAGGCTGAGCCAAGATTATGCTCTGATACCACTGTATTATTCCAATATGGGGATGAAGCAATATATGAACACAATAATAATGAAAGAGCAGTGATACATCAACACATAAAATGTAATAAGAACCATATAGCCATCATATTAATTTCATAGTAGCAAATAGATACAATATCTTGAGGAAATAATCACTCAAGCTAGGCAACACAAGCCTCAAGAGAACATGTACATGGAAAATGAAGTACACTACTACACAAAAAATGCTCAAGGCTATGAAAGTTCATTTTTATTAGATATAACTGCTGCTAGAGTATGTAAATACATGGATATGCAAATATAAAACTCATATAATGTTGGGAGAAATTATCTAAACCCCCAAAATGAATTTCAATACAATCCGGAAAGGATTTCCTGAAATATGCAAAAGTGGAAAAATGCTGGAGTTGCAGTCCTAGGACTGAGTAGCAGCTACAACTCAAGAACTGGATGGAGATGGTTGAATATGATGCATAAGCATAACAAACCTCCTCCAACGGATCTTTCAAGTGAAAGGCTGATCATAACACTGAAGATCGCACCCTCCAAATGCACATTGGAAACCCTCACTGCAGATGCACACTGAAAATAACGCAGTCAAGGAGAGGGATTGCGCTGTAGGAGAAAGGAAATGGATTGGCCAAGTGCCAAGATCTTAAATCTGCTCTAGAATATTCCTTACTAATCTCTCAAAGGAATAGAATCTCCCTCCTCTGAAAAATAAGCTCCGGAAGTGGTGTTGTGAAACCTCCACTGCAACACCCTGTAAGACAATGTTATACTTCAACAGAAATAACGTTGTAGCTAAAGGAGGTGGCTTGGCCTTGAGCTTGGATGTGGAGAAATGAAGTACAAGATTTGTCAAGAGGCCTCTCTTGAAAGGAGAAGGAATTCCAAAATAGGAATGCCTTATGCTAAGCAACACAACAATCTCAACTAAATAGTTGAAGAAAGCACAATAGTCTACCAGACCACAAATTCAATAATCCATATCATGTCTTGCTATGGCTGCCTTGCCCTCCTTTTATACAAGTGGAATCCTCCTCATCTTGGTTCCCACTCATTAGGGTTTCCTCCACCAAGGAATCTTCCTCCCACTATCTCTGTGTTTTCTCTAAAGATGATCTCCACCTCGTATCCCAGCGTTGTTGACTTGGTCAAACTTGACCTTGTCCACATGCAAATGCCCCTTTTCACACATGAAAGTGTGAAATCCAGCTCCTATGATGATCCCTTTTAACAATATGAGGGATTTTATTCATATTTCTGAAATGTATGGGCCTCTTCACCCATTTATTCATCTCCTATGTGCAAACAACAAAAATCAATATTCCAATTAGCTACATGCTAATTTTGGAATATTACACAATAACCCTAGATTAGAACATAACCGCAGTTCCCTTGACTGCATCTACAAAATACCAGGGGTAAAAAACCATCATTCCCCAAAACCATGTGCAAACCCATGCACAAAACCATAGGCAGGTCCACCCACCGAAAAATAGCCCCCCCCCACCCCGTTCATGTGACTAGTCGTGGAAAGAATATAACACATACTTGCTTGTTGTTTTATTTCCGCATGGGGCTACAGGAGAGCTTAGTCATTAGTCCATATTTGCAACACCCATTGTTTCTCTACACCAAGAGAACTTCTAAGTGCTCACAGACTTCGTCAATGCATCTGCAAAATTATCCAAAGTGTCCACCTTTACCAACAACACCCTTTTATCCTCAACCATATCTCTCAGAAAGTGATATTGAACATCACTATTGCTTTTTCTTTGAATAATAACCAGAGTTCTTAGCCAATAAAATTTCAATTTGGCTATCACAGTCTATCCTTATAGCTTGCTACACTAACCCCATACTTGAACACAATCTCTAAAACCAAACTGCTTCCTTGCTTGCATGAGTGGCTGCCATGTATTCTGCCTCTATAGTTGAAAGAGCCGCTACAAACTATATTTTACTCATCCAACTGACTGCGCCTCCAAATAGGCTAAACACATACCCACTTGTATATATTATTTGGTCCATATCTCTAGCCCAGTATGCATCAACAAAACCATGGATGTCCAAAACTCTATTCAATCCTGGTCTTCCCTGGTAGCACAACCCATAATCACTAGTGCCATGCAAATATATGAAAACCCACTTCACTGTTATCTAATGATCCTTCCCTAGTTTTGACATAAACCTTCTCAACACTTCCACTCCATGTGAAATGTCTGGTCTAGTATAGACCATTGCATACACCAGGGTACCCACTTCACTTGCGTATGGAACACGGGATATATCCTCCTCTTCTTCTTGTGTCATGGGACACTGTTCAACATATAGCTTTACACTTGCAAGAATAGGAACATTCACCAGTTTACTATCCTTCATATTGAACCTCTGCAATATTGTCTGGACATACTTCCTCTCGTGTAACAAGAGCTTCCTCTTTGCTCGATATCTCTTAATTTCCATGCCCAAAATATAGTTTGCAGCACCAAGATACTTCATATCGAATTTGGAGAAAAATTGGGTCTTCAAATGCTGGACAATTTATTTGTCATTTCCAATCAGCAACATATCATCCACATACAAGGCCAAATAAACAACACAATCACCAATTACTTTAAAATATACAAAGTGGTCCTCTTTACCTCCGGTGAAGCCAAGTCCCTGTATATAGGTATCAAATTTTTGATACCACATCCTTGGTGAGTGTTTTAACCCATACAGAGACTTTTTTAACCTGCATACTATTTCTTTCTTACCCTTCACCATAAAGCCTTCAAGTTGCTTCATGTAGATCTCCTCTTCCAGATCCCCGTGAAGAAATGTTGTCTTCACATCCATTTGTTCTACCTCAAAATAAAATGCATCAACAACAAATTAAAGTAATATAATAGAAGTAACCTTGACAAAAAGATAAAAAATATCACCAAAATAGATTCCCGACACTTGGGAATAACCTTTTGCTACCAACCGAGCTTTGTATTTTTCCACCTTTCCTTCTACATTCATCTTCTTCTTCAACACCCATTTTCTCCCAATGGGCTTCCTTCCAGCCGGCAACTCCACCAGATCCCATGGCTCATTTTTGTGCAAGGATGTCATTTCTTCAACCATGTCCTCCTTCCATATTTTTCCATCCTCTGAATCCATTGCATCCCTAACAGTTCTGGGATCATCATCAGTGATAGTTAAAGAAAACTTTGAACAAAAAGAAGATGGATTATTCCTTTCTAGTTGTCTTCTTTCTTGGAGTGATCTTCTCACAACTGGAGTTTGTGGATCTTCTTCTTCTGTATCTTCTTATGTTGTAGAGTCTGATTCATGCTCCTTTAGCTCAAAATCTATCTTCTTAGGTTCCTTTGGTAGGACTTCCTATTTAACAACATCTTCCACCTCTCTAAACACCACATCTCGGCTGTACACAACCTTCCTTGTTTCTAGGTTCCAAAGCTTGTAACCTTTTAAACCATCCTTATACCCAATAAAGATGCACCTTTCAGATTTATTATCCAACTTGGTCATTTTCTCCTTTCAGATTTATACCCTCAAATGTGAAAGAGAGATTTTCTTACCAGTCCATACCTCATGTGCAGTCTTATCCTCCAACACTGATGAAGGTGACCTGTTAACCAGGTAACATGCAGTCTTCACTGCTTCTGCCCAGAATTCCTGTCCTAACCCGGTACCACTGAGCATGCTTCTTTCCTTTTCCATCAGTGTTCTATTAATTCTTTCTGCAACTATGTTTTTCTGAGGTGTGTATGGATTAGTCTTATGTCCTGCTATACCACACTTCTTACATAATTCTTCAAATCCCTTCTTGCAAAAATCTCCACCATTATCTGTCCTTAGCACCTTTATGTTCTTCTCTGACTAGTTTTCCACCAGAGCCTTAAATTCTTTAAATATGTCAAAGACTTCATATTTCTTCCTCAAGAAATATATCCATGTATTCCTTGAGAAGTCATCTATTAATGAGACACAGTACACAAATTTTCCTAGTGATGGAACCGACACAAGTCCAAACACATCATTGTGCACAAGCTCTAATATCTTGTTCGTCATCTTACAAAATGTTCACAGAAATCGAAATCTAGAGAGAAATTAGACATACCTTCTACCATACCATTTCCATGCAGTATCCGAAGGCCCTTATCTCCAATATTTCCAAGCCTTGGATGCCATAGCATGGTCTTTTCTCCAAATACCGCTAGGCTTTCCGCTCCACTTTCAGGAACCACATAACTATTTCACCCATCAATAACAGTGCTACCCTGAAGCTTGTGCGGTGTTCCAAACCGAACTTCCCGCATTAATACCAGTGCTTCCCGAACCATATTTCAGGTATCTTTCTCGAAAATTGTTTTTAAACCTACATCATCCATCTTGCTTACAAAAATCATATTTCTGGCTAATGTAGGAATATGCAGAACACCAGGAAGTGTTATAATCCTTCCACCTTGTAGCTTCAGCTTAAATTTTCCACATTTGATGATTTTGGCCTTCCTGTCATCCCCTAAGAATACATCACCACCATCATACTTCTCATACTCACAGAAGCACTCCCTATGGGGAGTGAAGTGAATGGATGCACCTGAGTCAATAAACCATGCCTCGTGATCTACATGTTTATTTCAAGAAGAAGCCAAATACACATCCCCACCTTCATCCGAGGTGGTCTTTTCCTCTGTAGAAGGAGCATCATCAGATTCCTTTCCTTTCTCAAGAGCTTTAGATATGCAATCCTTTTCTTAGTGCCCTTCCTTTCTGCATTTCTAGTAGACCTTTACAAAATTTCCTAGAGATTTATATCTCCCTCTAGATTTAGATCTCCCACTTGAAACCTTATTCTTATTTCTTTTCTGGGACCTTCCTCTTATAGATAGGGCATCTCCATTCTATCTCTCCATATTTCTTCGTCTCATCTCCTCCGACAGCAAGGCTGAGACTATGTCATAAAAATTCAAGTTAGTTTTATTGCTACCAATTGAAATAACCAGATTGTCCCACGAATCTGGTAGAGAACACAAAAAACCTATGCACTTATCTTCATCTGATATTTTAATATCAATAGATAACAGCTGACTTACCACAGTATTGAAGGTGTTCAGATGCTCTTTCACTGAGTCTCCATCCTTCAACCTCAGGTTATATAGCTTTTTCCGTAGGAACAATTTATTCACCAGAGACATCGATTGGTGCAAAGTCCCTAGCTTGTCCCACAAAGTCTTCATCTTAGCTTCCCCGGATACATTCAACAATACTAAATCTGAGACGCATAACCATACTGTGCTATTTTCCTTACAATCTAACTTTTTCCAGTATTCATCTGACATTGTCGTTGGTTTAGTACCTGGATCTACCACGATCCATGGATCTTTATCCACCAGCAGATCCTCCATCTTGAGCTTCCATAACTCAAAACTCTGACCATTAAATTTCTCGATCTCTATCTTTCCACTTCTCGCCATATTATTTCACCACAAGAATCGATCCTGTAGATATCCCACTAAACATGGACTACCATAGGCTCGATCAAAAAACCCCTTAGCAGCAAAGGCATCCCCTTGAAGCCAAAACAACTCTGATACCAAATGTAGGTTTTAACCCTGTATAGAAATTATCTGCAAATGAATCTTAAAAATAGAAAATAAATAATAGGGATAGAATAAAAAATAAAACAAATATATGTATATATTTTCCCCTGGATCCCAAATCAGGACTACCAGCTTGATTTTTCATTATATTCCTTTTAGTGTTACAACACATATATATACATGTCGAAGCATTCATAAACCCCAATCCATTAACCCTAGATTAGAACATAACCGTACTTCCCTTGACCAGATCTACAAAATACCAGGGGCTAAAAACCATCATGCCCCAAAACCATGTGCAAACCCATGCACAAAACCATGGGCAGGTACGCCCACCAAAAAATAGGGTCCAAAATTTTTTCTTACACTAATTGTGGAAAGAATATAACACATACCCAAAAATACCTAGCATTTCTTTGTAAGAGCAGGCAAAAATGTGTCATAATTATTAAAATAGGGCTTTGTAAGTTTTGATCTCTTCAATCAAACAAGAAGAACCTATATGAATGTTCTCAATGATTCCAGGTTTAATCGATATGTCAATAGCAATTGTTGTAGAAATATTTCCCAAATTTTCTCAAAAAAGGAATGTATAATTGATGTGGGATTTTGAGGTTCCCTGACATAATCAATCGTAAATATAGATGGAAAATAATTTTCAATTTTATCAAGGTTAGGAAAAAAATAAGATCGATGATGTATATCGTCCCATGGAAATTCATCGGATGACAAGATTTATTGAATATTTTCATGAATTACAAATACATGTTGAAAAGGATCCGCAAACGATGTCAAATATGAGCTTGATATAGAAGATGATTCATCACTAACTACATTCATTTGATTAGTAGAAGTTGATGTATTGTAAAAACATGATTTTATTGCTACTTATGTCGATTCAAAAGTACTTAAAGTCATCTCACCATCATAAGAGTCCAATTCTGATTCTAAAGGCATAGTCCATGTTACATCAAATGGAATTGTGCTTGATGTGATCATATTGATATTGGAAATAGTTCACGGTACATTGCGAGAAGGCATAGTGAAATTTCCCATGAGAGCGAAATTCTTCACTAGCCCTATGCCAACATCTTCATAAGGGATAACCATTTTTTCGACATGATGGATAATATCTATAGAAGTAGGGCCTAAAGTGAAGTAAGACAACTAGTCGATTTTAAAATCTTTCCTTTATGAGGAAACATTATCATTCAAAATACTGATGAAACAACAATAGTCATAGCATAAGACCTACTGCGACCCTGAAGAAGGTTGTAATCAAGAGGGGCATCAACAAAATCCACTTCTAGGTTTATGGTTTTTCCTTCTACTTCTATAGGAAAATCCCAGAGTATTCCAAATGGGCAAAACCCTCTTCAGTCAAAGGCTTTAAGGATGGTTGGTGATTGCTTGATTGTTGGAGAACAAAGAGTTTTCCAAAAAAATAACGAAATTATACATGTATATGTTCCCTCATCAATTACAGTGCAAAAAATTCACCTTGATTTGACTAATACTGAAATTTGAAAAGCCATTTGATGTGGGAGCCTAGGTACAAAATTTTTGAGATCAAAGACCATTAGATTCAAGTCTTGAGGATCAATAGCTCCTATTGCTGATAATATTAATTTCCTCTGAGCTAGACAGGATTGCAACACCTTGCGTGTCGACATTACTGATGGGGATATGGCCAAATCTTCAATAATGTTATAATTCTGAGCGGCTCTCGCATGTGGATTGAAAGCCGATTTTTGAAGTACACTTTTGGCAGGTGGTTTAATCACTAAATCAGGGCTATGTTTCTCGATTGGAAATGGTTCGGAAACTAAAGGAATTGTTGCTGGTGGTTGATTGGATGATTCAGTCTCTTTACTAGTTACAGGACTATTAGATCCATAGTCTTGAGATCGTGTTGCAACCATTACCTGAGACATCATCAAAATATATGCCGATGAATTGGAAGAAGATCCAATCATTTTTCTACCCTGAGATGGAAAAGGATCTTTCAAGACAACATGTGTGGAAGAACCTTTGACAAATTTGGATACCTTGGCCCGATGTGGACACTATTTGGTGTATTGATCCTCATCACAGATAAGACAAGGATATCGAGGTTTGGGTTTTTCGTTTGATGGTTCATTTTTTTTAGACTTCTCTTTTGGAGAAGTGTTTTTTTTTAATTTTTACCTTTCCCTATCTTCTTATTACCATATTTAGATTTAGTTGTGGATGAGTCTACAACGTGAATTTTGGAAGAAGTTTCAAGGGAAGAGTCTCCTTTAGGTGAATCTGGTAGAGTTATAATTAGAGAAGTAGATTTAGATGACTTCTTCTTATTCCTTGTAGTATTAACTATACCAATTACACCATCTACAGAATAAGAACCAGAAGGAGTTGCAGTAAGTTGACCTGGGCATGGTAAATTAGGAATTTTTTCATATAGAGTACCAGACTTTGTGTCTACAAGGTCTAAGTATTTCTCTTGGGCTATGATGTGTTCTTTTGTGACAACACCTCCCTTAGCTACATCTTTAGTGATCTTTGGAAGTAATGAATTAATAAACCATTCTTCCAAAATTTGTTTCGGAATAAAAACTTTCACTAAACGTCGTCTACATCGCCATTTGTGTATGTGATCTGAAATGTATGTAGATGTGTTTTGTTTTAATGAAGTTAAAAGTTTCATGCCATTTTCATAACGGACTAGAAATTGAAAGTGAGTTAGGAAGGTTGTTGATAAAGCATTGAAATTATTGAAAGAGCCGTGTGGTAATTCGATGTACCACTTTGCAGCTAAACTAATCAATGTTATTTGAAAAAATCTCAGTCGAATGGAATCATCAATTGAGTTGTATGCACACCAAAGATGATAAGTCATCACATGATTTGACGGGTATTCTCCTGATTTTCCTTCAAAATTTGGTATATCACTGGGAAACTTAGTTGGCATTGCCAGAAAAAAATGGAAAATAATAAATTGGATCATTCGTCAGGTGAGAAAAATATGGTAAGTCTAAAGTTTCAATGAATGGTAATGACAGTTAGGTTCTTGTTGTGAAAATTTATAACATTGAGGAACAACAGCAATACCGCAGGAGGATATCTAGGATAACCTCGAATAGCTTGAGAAGATCGGTTTTGAAGATCTCCAGGGTATCCAGGGTTAGCAATACCAAACTGAGGCTGAGCTGGTATTTGACATGTATAACCAAGGTATGTTTGATTCTGGTAGGCTTTATTTTGTCCCATTTGTCCATATTGAAATTTCCCTTGAAATGGTTAACTCTACACAAACTGACCTATAAAAGGTTGGCTTGTTTGAACTGTAGTTGTACCAGGTTTTCCTATAGAGGTTTGAATAGTAGACTGAACTGTAGGTCCAATTTGATGAGAAGTAACTTGAGGGATTACCTTTGTAACAGTCGATCCAATCGTTTGAATGGTTGTAGCAAAAATGGTTTGAGAAACTCCAGGGATAGGTATACTCAGTTGTTGAATAGAATTTTGCATAGCAGATTGGATAGGAGTACTTGGAGTACTCAAACCAGCTTACTGACTACTAGGTACAGATACCCAAGGGGTAATTTGGAGTGTAGTCTAAACAGGCTATTGGACTTGGGTATAACCAAATTTTCCAGCTGGTTGAGCAGGTTGATTATAAGGTACTTGTAAAGTAGGTTGAAAATATTGTTGATTCAAAAACGGATTCCACACAGTATTAATTCCTTGGTAAGGAGCTCCCATAAAAGTTTGCGATGCATAAGGTTGATCATAACTAGTTTGAGGTATTGGAACATAAGTTTGATAATTACCCAGATAAGTTCCAGTAAAATGTTGTCCTTCTTGAAAGGATAGTTGCTCTTGATAAAACCACTACCCTTGAAGAGTTATCTGCCCTTGAAGAGGTTGTTGTCCCTGATGGGGCTCCTTCCCTTGAATAGGGTGATGACCTTGGAGACATTTTCATCCTTGAGAAGTGTGCTGCCTCCCAGGTGCTATATAGCTACCTTGAGACTAGCTTGAGGAATATTTTCGGAAAACATATAGAAATGTTCTGTTGTCAAAGATTTGGTGGTAGATTCATAAAGAACAGTTGATTGTGTAAGATTTTTGAAAGAGGGAGATGCTCCTAAGAAAGTGCCATAGAGCGACTAGTACCCAGCAAGAACTGATGGACCGCCATACAAAAATGTTTCTAGTAATGAAAAAAACATGGATGACTCAGTAGACATGCTTGATGAATTCATGTAACTACATCTAGGTATAGAGTAAAAAGGAATGTGGCATGGTGAATGATTGAAACCAGAGTTATGAATAAAGTCAGTAATTTGTTGATACCAAGGATCCAGTCTAAAAGGAACGTAAGGGTAAATAGGTTATCTATACCTTAGATCTAAAGGCTCTTGACGTGAAGGAATTGTGATATCTTCTTTCGTGTCAATAATCTCTTCAATACTAGTTAGGCCAGAAGGAAGATTCTCAGTAATAAGAAGTTTCACTCGAGGTGAACAAGGACGAATAAGAGTTCAAGCTATGAAATCCAAAGGTGACTAATATGAATTAGATTCAGATTCATGTTCATATATTTAAGGCTCAACTAATTGAGTATATGAAAATTCACTAGTAATAGATTCAACTGTGATTACTTCTGAAATTTCTTGTTGTTCTTAATTTCTTTCTATTTGTGAGCTTCATTAACCTAAAAATCAGGATGTATTACTATAGATGTTTCTCCTTTATCAATAGACTTGGTTCCTAATTGTTGAAATATTTCAAATTTAATATTTTCCTATTGATATGGTGTATATTCAAGGGGTTTCCCCTGCATTCTATGTGAATGTCTCAGCAATTCAGCCACTGTTAATTTTTAACACACGAAATCAAAAAATATTTCAACAAAATACACCTAAGGTCGCTAAGAAATCAAGTAATTTGAACACACTCCTAAAAAATCCAAGAAACAAACCACACACAAAAAATATGTTTCCACAATAAAAACACTAGTTGGTGATGAAATCCAACATCGCAAAAGTTAATGTGGAAAATTGGCAATTGGAATAGTTACCCTGACAACCTGCTTAATGAAAAATTCTGGTGCAAGTACCTCCACTATGCCATCTCGAAGTGAAGAGTACCCTCTAGAAAGTCCAAGTGAGTTTATCCAACATCTGTTCCAGGTATAGTGGGACCTTCCCTCCACTGTCACCTTGGGAAAGATCCTGAAGATTATGGCCACTAAGGTCACCAACTGAGACAAATGCACCTAGGTGAACAGTCTACGATCTAATATACAAACAAGGGAAGAGTATCAAGCTCAATACCCTTTAAATCTCCTCAACATGGTAAATCTGAGGTTTTCTAACAAGTGACCCCAGGTTCCTCGAAAATGGTTAATCCGAGGTTTACCGTTTGTATTATGTGCATGTCTTTTATCTTCACCAATGAGATAGGTATGATTACCTCACTAGGTCCAACATGACCTCGTTCTTGACTCTTTTAAGTAGAGCATCCCAGAGTACAAATGAAACAATTGGATTTCCCTTCCACAAGATACTACTTGTTTGTTCTGACTGCTTTGGAATGTTTATTACAACATGTTCCAAAACACTAGCCTAAGCTAAATAGGTGGAATGAGCCCTAGAAAATGTAAAAATTTCTAGATTGATTTTATTAAGCATTGTATTGATTGGGATGTTATTTAACGCAAAGGGTATGGAGTTGAAACTTGATGATGTTGTGACTTGCCGCAAAATACTATAAATGCATCAATATTAAAAATGCAATTCTTTCTTTTCGATGAATTCTATTTAGGAGAAAGTTGAGAGATTTTTTTGAATTTAAAAACACAAACTTCCTCACACTTTAAAAAAAATTCCTTTCTGAAAATAAAACAATTTTGTCAAGAACAAAATTTCCAAACATGATCAATTTCACTTTGTGAATAAAATCCCATTAATTACAAAGTCAGAAACTTCAATTTCGACAAAGAAGCAAATCTCAAAAGGAAGCAATTTCTTAAAAACCCTAAAAGTATAAACTTCAAAATCAAATCAAAGCTATAATTATGAATCCTAATTAGGATACTTTTGAATGTTTTGTAAATGATTTCTCTTAGTTGTAATCAAACTAATAAAGTTTCCACTTAGCCTAGTAGAAATGAAATCATGAAAGAATACTTTGTGACAAATCAGGGTTCAGTGATCTAGAATTTTTTCCGTTTTGCAAACGAATAAGAAAAAAATATTAAAAAAAAATAACGTTGGCTATAATCCTGATGGCTCTAGGAGACAAAATCATAAAACCAGTGACTTGAGGTAAACAAATGTATCTTCCATAAAGAGCAATAGTAAACCATGGAAAACCCTGACTTGTAAAATGAAAAAAGGATGATTAATCACATAAGACTCAATATTGTTGAAGAAAATTTCTCACACAAGTTCTGAAAACTGGAGTAAATCAGGTTAAATTTAAATAATTTAGTTATCTCACTCTGAAAGAGTGAATTTCATTTTTTTCAAAATTTCCCAGGGGTGTGCAGCCTCTCAGTTAACAATAGTGTGCATGCACACTGGACTGAACTGACATGTTGCAGAGGTCGCCGCTATGTTTTCCACAAAAAACCGCGTAGGCAGAGAAAAGTTGAAAAAATTATTTTAGGTTTTCTTTCTTAGAAATTCTAAAAATTCATCTACCCAGCCACACTCAGAGAAGTCAAAATCAAAAAACTAGAATTTCAAACTCAACACATCCAAAGAAAACTAAACTTGTCTTCCCAAGTATGGTCGCTAATTGGTTACCAGGATTAATCCCTCTTGCAGACAAGAGCAATCTCCCTAGTACTCCAACGAGTATCTAGAAACAAAGATCCATTGAATATCTCTTTCTCTATATTATTTTTATTTTAGATTATTACAACCATGAAAATAAAGAGAACATGCTCCTACCTTTCAATTGAGATGTCCGATGTAGTCCTTTGTCTTTCGCTTCAAAGTAGTTCTTCAATGATGAGTAGAACCTATAATCACAGACAAGATAAATGATCAAAGCACCTGTTGTATCTAATAATAGTAAATACTAATCCAAATTAGTGATAAAAGAATCTAAGTATTGAAATTATTCCCATGAATTCAAAAACAAAACAATGAGAAAAATAGATCCATATGTATTATCATAAATTAGAAAGAGCAATATTACAACCATATAGCTTTATGTTGTACAAATTTCTCCCATGTTTCTAAGTAATCATTTTCCTTTAGTCTGATAAGCCTTCCTCTCTAGAATGACCAACATGAAGTCATGGGCACAAAGATGTGATCTTCAATGTTTCAACAACAACTCACTAGCATAGAAAATATGAACTCTATGAACTATCTTCAGCTTAGAAACTATACAAATCATTTTCTATTCACATTGGTATCTACCATTAAACCTAAAACTTGAGCTTAATTTACAGACAGATTGAGGTATTTTTAGATCTATTAAGAGAGGGATGGATTTCTCCCATGAAGGGATCTGAGTTCCTTGGATCAAGGGATAAGCTCCATGAGTGGAGAGATAAAGCTCGAACCAACGTGACTCTAGAGGCTTACAGTTGGGAGAATATTCGACAACCTAGGATTCTAGAAGTTACTTTTTATTTTTACTTTCTTTTCACAGGGGTGCGTAGGTTTTAGTGGCGAAAAGACTAGCGATCACCTCAGATAATGGAAGAAGCATCAAAACATGTGTAGGAAACGACTATAAAAAATGCATAGGTAATCTTTTAAGGGTTTTACAGAGATTTTCTCCAATTTCCAAGACTTGATTCATGAACATGAGTGTTCTTGACCTCTAAGGGAACATGATATGGATGGTGATAGACCCATATGAATAGTCAAATTTCATGGTGACAAAATGACGTGTAACACTACAGGCCCATCATACGAGGACCTTGAATAATGAGCCATTTTCTCTTTTATATCTACTAATGTGGTGATTATTAATCCTTAGCGGGTACTCCTTAAGTGCTCTTTAATTATTTGTGACTATGGTTTGTGACCATATCCTTTATATACTAGGATGTACGATATTGGAGCTATTTCTATGCTCTCATCCAAGGAAAATTTTAAGGATGGAAATGTAATTCAAAGCATAAAAAACTTTGTGATTCTTAATAGTCCCTAATATACAAAATATCAAATGTTTGAAAAAATTATGGAAAAAAATATTCAATTTTTTAATGATTTTATATAATTTGTCCAAATTTTTGGAAAATTTAAAGGTATAGTATTTTTATCTTATAAAATTTGGTTGAATAATTTTTATAAAATCTATAAATAAAAAAATCGTTTTTTGAAGAAAGCATGGAAAATTATCCCACCTGCAAATTCCCCCCCCTAAAATTTTCCTTGCTCTCTTCTCTTGAGTATTGGACTTTGGCACCTCATAACCGGGTGTTATGATTGAGTGATTACATACTAGATACTGAAGATCCTTTGAAACCCCCATCTTTGATTGCTAAGCTAATCAACATATGTGACTAAGAGTTATAACCTCAGTCCTAACATACTACCTGGTTTACTCTAATTACAACATCTTGGTACAGGTAGATAGAAACACAACTAACAAACTTCTTCAACCTTGATTACATTTTTTGTCGATTTCCCCATCATAAAAGGCTACTGCATACTATAGGTCTTCATTTTTAATTCATTCAAGTGCCCCAGTACTCTAGTACCCTAATATGGGCCCACAAATTTTGAGCCCTTGGTTTTTGGAAATTAAGGTATGTAACCATGGCTTTCAAAAAAATTCAGCTAAAATAAAATAAAAGAAAAATTTACCAATCATGGTCCTTGTGATAACCCCGAGACCTCAAGATCTACCATGTAAATCCATAGGGGATCAATCACTATTCACCATGTGTTTCTATTACCATTTCCTCTACCACATCATTTTTTCATGTCATACTTGATACCCTCCTTAACAATCATATATAAAATTATACTTTGATGCCCATTTTTCTGGTATCCAGTTCTAGTACCAGACCCACCATTGTCACATCATTTACCACTTCACCTACCATGTCATCTATTATGACGACTCAAATATTTCCATGTGTCGAAGTGTTTTCATGTACCCGCCACGTGTCTCCGAAAAATCATCTAGTGGACCATCGAAATCGACCAAAAATAAATGATTTTTGTCAATCTTCTATGATTTCATGTCATCAAATCTTCCAATTGTTTGTCCATGTTCTTCCAACCTATAGGCACCAACCTAATATTATTGTAGGCACCAACCTACTCTTATGTCAATTTACTGGCACTAACTCGAAGGAGGCACCCATCCCTTGATTTTAAAGACACCAACCTAAAGGAGACAGTTATCTCCTAATTTTATAGGACCATCCTGAAGGAGACACCTATCTTATAATTTTATAGACACCAACCTAAAGGAGACACATATCCCTTGGTTTTAAAATTATTTTGTGATATGTTCAGGGAAAATTTTAAGAATGAAAGTTTAACTTAAATTTTAGAAACCTTGGTGAATATTGCTAGTCCCTAATATGAAAATTGTAAAGTTTTTGTTGATATTTTTGTAGAAATATTTAGTTTTCTAATGATTTTATATTCGTCGATATAATATTTTGGCAGTTTTTAAGCTAAAATAATGGCATACTATAAAATCTGGGTGAATCATTTTAGAAAGAAATAGAAATTGACAAATATTGTTTTTCGAAGAAGCATAGAAAATTAGCCCACCTGCGAATATGAGCCAAAATATTTTCCATGGATATGTTCTTCCTTATTCTTATTAGCTTTACAACTTTCTCTCTACAATATAGTTCTCCACATAACTCCTCTATAATGTTATCAAGAGTCCAGACTTCTCTCTGCTTTGTGCTTTGTAGTTTTTTTTCTGAAGCTCTTTATTCACTAAAATATTGATCTATTTCTATATTTAATTGATGCTACTCTAACTTATTCAACATTAAATTATTTTCTCCATCTCTCCTCTTACTTGATTAGCTACATCTCTCTTAGTCTCATTGGTTTTGGAAATTTTCCTTGGCTACTTAATAGCGTCAAGTATGCATAATTTTGGCTCCATTTTCAATTGATTAATACTATATTTATAGATTATGACTTCATTTACGATTAGTATTGATCCGTGGTATAGAACCATGGTTTCATAGGTTGAATGGGTTATTATTCTCCTTTCACATTCCATACTTCTTTAGTGTTGAGATTATGTTTCTCATTACCTGTATGGTGCAATTCAAACAATAGTTCCCTTCTATCCAACTCTTTACTACTCGCATATTTTGCATTTTTTCATGTCCATGACTACGGGCCCATGATACAAGGACCTTGAATAATGAACCATTTTTTTCTTTTATATCTACTAATGTGGCAATTATTAGTCCTTAGTGAGTACTCCTTTAGTTCTCTTTAATTATTTGTGACTATGGTTTATGACAATATCTTTTACATACGAGCATGCACTATATAGGAGTTATTTCTATGCTCTCATCCAAGGAAAATTTTAAGGATGGAAATTTATTTTAAAGCATAAAATCCTTGGTGAATATTAATAGTCCCTAATACACAAAATATAAAATGTTGGACAAACTTATGGAAAAAAAGTATTCAATTTTTTAATGATTTTATATAATTTGTCCAAATTTTTTCCAACTTTAAAGGTACAATATTTCTATCTTATAAAATTTTGGTAAATAATTTTTAGAAAAACTATAAATGAACGAATCATTTTTTGAAGAAAGCATGGAAAATTATCCCACTTGAAAAATTTAGCCCCTAAAATTTTTCTTGCTCTCTTCTCTTAAGTATTGGACTTTGGCACCTCATAACCTGATGTTATGATTGAGTGCTTACATCTACTAGATACTGAAGATCCTTTGAAACCGTCAGCTTTGAGTGTTAAACCAATCAAAATATGTGACTAAGAGTTATGACCTCATTCCTAACGTACTACCCTGGTGTACTCTAATTGCAACATCTCGATACAGGTAGATAGAAATGAAACTAACAAACTTATTCAACCTTGATTGCATTTGTTGTCAATTTCCCCATCATACAAGGCTACTACAAACTAGAGGTCTTCATTTTTTATTCATCTTGGTACCCCAGTACTCTAGTACCCTAATATGGGCCCAAAAATGTTGAGCCCTTGGTTTTTGGAAATTAAGGTCTGTAACCATGGTTTTCAAAAAATTTAAGCTAAAATAAAATACAAGAAAACTTTACCAATCATGGTCATGACTTTAACCTCGAGACCTCAAGATCTACCAAGTAAATCCACAGGGGATCAATTACTATTCACCATGTGTTTCTATTACCATTTCATCTACCACATCATTTTTTCATGTCATACTCGATACCCTCCTTAACAATCATACATAAAATTAGACTTTGATGCCCATTTTTCTAGTATCCAGTTCTAGTACCAGACCCACCATTGTTATGTCATTTACCACTTCACCTACCATGTCATATACTACGACCAATCAAAGGCTGCCATGTGTCTGAGTGTTATCATGTACTCGCCACGTGTCTCCTAAAAATCATCTAGTGGACCATCGAAATCGACCAAAAATAAATTATGTTTATCAATATTCTATGATTCCATGTCATCAAATCTTCTAATTGTTTGTCCATATGCTTCCATGTCATACTAGATACTAGATCAGGTGCATTCCTTGCTTTAACCATCACACATGTGTGAGCTTAATATGTTTTAGGATGTTGGATCGAGGCATTCTCGACTGTTGGATCCATCGCATGCACAATCACACTTTAAAATTTGCACATGTTGTGATCCCAATAAAAAACATGGACCATTGATTTTCATGTCTGATACAAATCTAGGTGATAATATTCTCAAGGTTAATCATTGTCAAAACACCAATTTTAGTTCATGAAACACCAAATTTCGTGTAAGTGTCTCCATGAACATGAAAATGATCCCAACACCCTAATAATAACACACACTAATAACAATAATATGGAATCTAATAATGGTAAGATATTTTGTACATGTGTACATGTTAATGGAGACTGCATGTATAAAAAATCATAAAGTGTCTTACATTCAACAAAGGGGTATCCTATGCACGCACATATCATAACAAGGTATATACCATATGCGTATATATTGTGAATCATATTAAAGGAATGATATCCAACACTCGCATACGTCAAAACAAGTCATCCAAAATATGCATATATCATAAATCATAGTATTAACCATGTCAAAGGTATGGAATGCATTATATGCATACATCATAATGAGGCGTCAAACATATGCACACCATTGACAATGTGCAGATCATTGATATAATCAAAATGAGGATAGACTAGTATTAAACCATCAACAAAGGTTATCATCATAAGAGTACCAATGCTTCATGTAATATTAATACTCAAAGCATAAACACAACAACAAGTATCAGCCATACCACCAAGGAAAAATCATGATGGCCATCATCAAATAACTATTAATGTTGTCTAAATAAATTAAGCAATATTAATTCTCATCAAAATTTTATTGTTATATAGTGGTTGGGTCCATCATACTCAATGCTTAATAGAAGTGGCCATAAGGGGGATGGTGAGTATAGAACATTTTCTCTTATTATTTAGACATATGTTGACATCATTTTCATGTAAAAATCATATCCGAAAGGGGATACTTATCATATTCCACAAGTGGATACATTTACCAAGTCACATGTATGTGATGTGGAAACTAAGTATCTAGTAAGGAAATATCACAGGAGAAGAGTTCAAGTAACAATGTAAAACACTCCAATTTTAGTTATATTGTAGCCATCACATAATTTAAGTTTAAGTTTACTATAATTGTAAAGGCTATCAAATTTTAGCTATATTGTATCCATCACATAATTTAAGTGTAAGTTTAACATAATTGTAAAGGCTATCTTGAATGACTTTGCGAGAAATACCCCTTCATAATTTGAAATTATGACATATATGATGTAGTCATAATTAAAACCAAAGAAAACAAATACGAAAATCCATATATGATTCATATAATTATATCTTTTTCTATGTATTAATTTCAAGGGGATAAGGGAAAGTATTTTCTTATCTTATATCCTCCTGTAGTAATAGGGGAATGTATTTTCTTATCCCAAGTGTTAATGGGAATTGATTTCTTATAGATAAGGTTTAAAGCCACAATATTATAGTGACAAGAAACTTAGAAAGTATGCCCAAAAAAATAATAAAACTCCATTAAACTACTATCTAGGGTTTATGTGTGCACGTGGAAAGATAAAGGTTGATCATAGATCACTCAACTGAATCCTTCTACTTTAATCTTATGTTAGAATTAGAACAATAACATATTCAACAAAAAATTACTGTATAACTTGAAATAAGTTCACAATTCAATGCATAATAACATATTAAAGTACATATATATAGAATTAGAAGAAGGGAACACATTTCTTTTATTGAGTAAACTATCCTAGATCTATCTTAATTCCAAATTTACCAAGCATTGAGAGGGATAAAATCTCTTAAGGTGTAAAAATCCTTTAATGTGAAAAGCGATTTGATCCCTATTGGCACTTGGTAGATCTAGAGTTAAGATGGACCTAGTTATTATTTATAATTATAATCATAAATATAATTATTAATTAGATTATTTTATTTTGATGTATTTTGAGCGAATCAAAATGTTTTATTAATAATTATAATTATTAATTTTATGTTTTTTTATTTTTATGTAATTTGACCAAGTCAAAATGTTTAGATAACATAAGAGGACATTGCAACATCTCTTCCTTACCTGGTTGGAGAGTGTGTCTCGATGCAACAATAATATGAAAGGATAAAATAAACCTAGTAACTTGGTGCATACACTACACGAAACTGTCCTGTGCATCTTGGGTAGTCAATATCTTTGCAAATAATCTTTTACTTCCTAACCAAATGTGAGAAATAAGAACCTCAACTCAACTCAAAGGAAAGAAAGAAAATCATGTTTATTTGCTCCAAGGGGGACTAAAAAAATAAATATATGCAAGTTTAATATTTTGTGATTATAAGTATGCTAAATCAAGATATCCAATATATCTTTCCACCACCATAGACATGCTTTTATAGTGGTGAAATTTAGTTGGAGTCATTGAAATATAAGTTATAAAAATTGAATTATGATCCAAAATCCAGGAAAAATGGTTGTAATATACATATTTAAATTTTTTCGGTACATTTTGAAGACAAATATGAATTATTTTAAAAAGAATCCTTTGATTTTTTGAAAATGGAGAAAACTGTGAACTCAAAAATTGTCTTATGGGGAATTCTTCTTTTGCATTAAAATAAAAAAAAAAAAAAAAATACTGTAATAACAACTCTTTATTTTGATATAAATACTCCTATAACGGACTTGGACATAATTTTCCTATTTTTGTTATTAAAATATTTCTCCACTTTCTTCAAACTATGACCCGCCTCTCACCATGTCAAATTAAACTACTTAGTGGCCCATTAAATCACCAAGTCAAATTAAACTACTTGTGGCCCAAAATCAAATTAAATTATTTGTCCAATTGCCATGTATTGAATCATTTTCATCGACGAGATCATTCTGAGTATTTGGTCCATAAGACCTTTATATCTGTGCATAGCCAGAAAGACCATCAATATATGTTAGCGGGTAGAAAAAGTGTTCGATACATTTATCGCTATAAAATGCACTAATGTAGCCATCTAGGGTTGCATAGGAACAATCCGCTTCTCAGGTTAACATTTTTTCCTTTTTCTTGCATGATAGCAGCCACAGAATCGTAAAGGATTTGCCATGGCGGACTTGTTGATTAGCAGCGACATCGAGGAGGATTTTATTGCACAGGCCATCCAATTCATAACAAAATCATCTTTATTGCTGGCACAGAGAATTTCTTGCTGTAAAGGAGCAACATGCTCAAAATCATCTTTATTGCTGGCACAGAGAATTTCTTGCTGTAAAGGAGCAACATGCTCAATTCATCACCGCTGGGATTTTGAAAGATTAGTTGATGCAATTATAGAAAAAGGGCAAAATAATTGTTTTCTGAAGCGGGTCTTGCTATTACACGGCTGTGTTCGGAATTTTGTTCTACGTTCTTCACAGTGTATCAGATTTTGCTGTGTTTGGAATTTTGTTCTACGTTCTTCACAGTGTATCAGATTTTGCTGTGTTTGGAATTTTTTTCTACGTTCTGCACAGTGTATCAGATTTTATGTCTTTCGAATTTTCTTATCATAATCACAGCATTTAGCTCCATGTATTAAAAATGCTATTTTGAGTAATCGTTCTTCTTCAAATAAATTATTTTGAATAGTCTACTTTCTTCAAAGTGTACCAGATTTTATGAGTTTGGAATTTTGTTATCATAATCACATCGGTCATATATTTAATAGAATGGTGTCATGATTTTTGAATTCATGGGTTATGTAACTGATATTGTAAAAATCGTTTTAGGAACTCAAAGTTTTGACTTGAACTAATCAATGTATACACAATACAATTTTATGTATTGTAAAACATTGCAATTTACATATATTACGAAACCCCTACAATTGTCTCCAATTTGGATTGAAATTGCTTTCACGCTCTGCCCGTTGAAATTGAGAATGGATTGTTAGGGAAACTTGACATACAAAGAATCGAGGAAGACTTGTATTCCTCTTAACTTTCATGATGTTGGATGTAAATATCGAACAAGGGTTGCAGGGTTGCACCTACACTTGGCATTTACGAAACCCACATGATAATTTTGATTTTTTTTGCTGCTTCGTCGCCCTATTCTTCTAGGTTGATAGCTTAAAGTTTAATGTTCTAGACTGATAGCGTCTCAGATTTAATGTGTTTTTGGAATTTTGTTACCATAATCACATACTATCAGATACATGATGGATAAGAGATCAGATACATACAAAGTAGTCAATGATATATCATTTACCTCCATGTATTAAAAATTTCACACGTGTGAGAGAATTAGGGCAGAATAGTGTGATTTTTTCTCTTCTTTGACCTTCATTAATTCTTCTTTAATTTTCGCTTCTTGATTTTTGATTTTCTTATGTGTCCAGATGAAGTCAAATTTCTCTCTATATATACACATCTAGGAGGCCGAATAGGTGCCTTTCAGGACCAACTAGGTCTTATGGTTGGTACTTGACTCTTTTAACTCAAAATACTACTCTCAAAGGACTAGCAGTACACTCTTCAGCCCATAATTCTCAAAATGAGCAAATTGAGTCCTTGCAAACTTCTGTATATTTTGTAAATAAGAATATGAATGAGTTTCACTTTTATGTATCTACTTTAGAAGGGTTTGTTAGAGAAGGAACTAAAGTTACAATGTTTTTATCGAGAAAAATAAATGATCAATATGAAGATATTGAAAAAGGAGTTAGCATGGGTTTCTGTACAACCCGAGAAAGAATAAAAAATTTATCCTCCAAATTCAAGAAACTAACCATCTCCACCAAAGATAAAGACATCCTTACCTCTATGATGTTTAGGCATCATATTCATATACATTCAAAATTAGTTGAGAGATTCCCTACTATGTTCCCAAAGAAAAGCTAGAAAAAATCGAGTCTTCTTCTGATTCTTATCTTTTTCTAGTATATGGACTTTACCAAGCCAATTCTCCAAACATCCTGCTCTTGATTTAAGTGACAAAGGAAGATTTCCTGAATAAAAAATATTTCATCCCGATTCTCACAAAGAATGGAATGTGGACAATCTAAACTCAAGGAAAATCAAGCAAATGATAGATCAAATGTTCACAAAATATAAAATTATGTTTATGAAAGGAAAAAGTGATGTTGAAGCTTGTAAGACACTAATACAATGCTTCACTGGTACCCTTAAGAGATGGTGGGAAGTTAAATCACCCTTGTACTTATTGAAAAAATGGTAGAAGAAGTAGTAAAAGATGAAGGGGGTGATTTTGTAATGAATGATGATGGCAGCCCACAGGAAAACATGATTGGAGCACTAACATCAATGATCCTTGAACATTGGTGTGGTGTTGAAACTGAAAGTTTAGATAAGAACTCAATGGTCTTGATGAATTTAAAATGTAAAATTTTGTCCCAATATGATCATTCCACGGGGACTCGGTTTAAAGAATATATGAGGTAAAAGATACAAAAAAATTCCTATGAAAAAAAATATATCTTGCAGCTCTTCCCTCCAAGTTGTAGATTATTTGAAGATTGAAGAAGTCTTCCAAAATCCATATGAATCTTACACATGGGGAGAAATATATGGTATCATAAATAAAGCTCTAGTTGGTTTGTGTACAAATATGAAAGTAAATAAGTCTATGAAAAAATTATCTATATTTCATGACAGCAAATCAATTTGCAATAAGTATGAATTATCATTAAAATATCTAGTTGTAAATAGAAAAAGGATAAAAAAATCCATGAATAAAAATTCCCAAAATAATATCAACCATTCTCCACAACCTAGAAAATATAAAATAACTTCAAACATAGGCTATTATATAATAATCCCTAGATCTCACTATTGTGGTCCTCAAGATATCCATCTTAGGACAAAAAAAAAGAGGCATGGAACAAAATTACTTGTTGGCTATGTGGGAAGCAAGGCCACACTTCAAATAGATTTCCAAAAGGATAAGGGTCTAAATTTCATAAATAAAAAATATCTCAAGAAGCTTCACACAAAATCCAACAAGAAAGAGCAAGGAAAGAAGAGAAAAAACCACTAGTCCACATTCAATGTTATGTGGCTCTAAACTTCATAAAACAAACAATTGTCCTATTTTTCATATCAAAGAAGAAGTGCACATGTTAGGACAAGATTGTTGTGATTCAACTGGAACATCAAGTTTCAGTATTTCTGAATATTATTCAGATAATGATGTTGTTTGATTTGTTGACAAATGTAATTAGTTGATTAAGGTAGAACATGGTCCATGTTTTTTTTATTAGAGAATTCTCTGTTTCTAAAATTTGTCATTATTCTCACCTCCACACATCCACACTCCACACAATGAAATCCACCTCCACACTCCAAACTTCTGCCTTTGCATAGTCTTCCTCTGCACTTCCACTCTCTGAACAAAGAAATGCACCTTTGCACTTTGAACTCCTCCACACTCCACACAATGAAACCCACCTCCACACTTCATGCAAAAAAATATTCCTTTGCACTTCTGAAGATACATGATATAATAACTAAGATAACACAAAATCATGATAAACCAAAAACTTTTACAGAAGGCATCCATGGGTGGTGGAAAACTTGCACATTAGTCTTTTACAAGAAATGTATCCGTGTAGTGAAATGTCATAGAAGAAAATGGGAACACAGGTGTTCAACGATCTTTCAAATATCTTTAGAATGGGGGAAACAATTTCTTCTTCATCCATAAAGTAATCAATGCAATTTTTTACTATAAAACACATTGGGTCATCCCTTAATATGATGAAACCTTAGCTAAACTGGGAGAGGGGGGGCGGGGGGGGGGGAATCAGTTTAGTACATTCATGGACATTTAAAACTATTTTCATTTAACTTATTTACACCTTCATTTCATAAGTAGCTTAATACATAATGAATCAACAAACTTAATGTCTGGACAACAAGTAATTAAGTAGATTAAAAAATCACATAAACATATAATCATCAAGCACATAGACAACAGATATAAGTGGAAATCCATAAGGGAGAAAACCACATATTATTATTGTTGCGATGCAAAGGCAAGCTCCAACTCCCTCTCACCACTCATTTTCTATAGGCCCAAACCTACATGAGGCTACTACCTCAAATTCTACAAGCTACAACTTGCAAGGAAGCTCCAACTCCCATCTATTTTTTGCAAGATACAAGCCATAAGTGGCTCCTACCTCAACCAACTCCAACTAGACATCTATCAAGCTACAACTTGAAACGGAAGCACCAACTCCCATGTATTTTCTAGAGGCTACAACCCACAGGAGGCTCCTACCTAAACCAGCTCCAATTGGACATCTAGAAAGCTACAACTTGAAATAGAAGCACCAACTATCATGTATTTTCTGTAGGCTACAACCCATAGGAGGCTCCTACGTCAATTTCTGCAAGCTACAAATTGCAAGGTGTTGTAAATTCAATAGCACAATGTTTGACTTAATTCTCTTCTCAATAACTGCTTGTGTTATCTGTCTTCCGCACTTTTTTTCTTATATATATGTACGTACTAAAGTCTGTTGGAATTTCCATGCTATCTTTTTATATATATTTATGTTGTCTCAGCTGTGGTATCCGCACTTCTTATATATATATGTTGTTCCTATTCTGATATCCGTACATGCTGTCTCTGTGGTATGCACATTGTATTATATATATAAACCAAATTGTTGTGGTAACCACATTGTTCTTTGTATATATATATATATATAAACCCGCATTTTATTGAACCATTCTGTTGTGGTAACCGCACTGTTATGTTGTGGTAACCGCATTTTTCTGTTGTGGTAACCGCACTGTGATATTTGCACTCTGCAAAGGAATCTGCATAATATCCTTGTAGATATTCGCCTAAATTTCTTGTAGATCTCAGCACTTTTATCTCAAAGATATTCGATCACTTCTTGTTGTAATCATGATGGCACATGACATGTATATATATAGCATATAACTTTTAAGCAAGCCGACCATATAGTTATGAGTTAGACCGACTATTTTCATGGTGAATGAGGCCGACTAGATCATGGTGTATTCCGTTTTTTGGAGAGGTATTTCTTCACTGCGTTTAAGGGTTGTCTTCCATCGTTGCATCAAGATTTGTTAGATTATTTCACAAGGTCCTGGAGCATACTTAACTCAAGCCAAATGGACATCAAGAAGAATTCCATCTACTTAATACAATCTTTCTCATGAAGCCCATGAAGCAAGTATACTAAAAATACATTTTTATTTACTTTGCCTTCTTCTTTTGATAAATACATATCTACATAGTCAACATGAAGACCAACCTAGTTACACTTTTCAACACTCCCTCTTAACTAGGGAGGTATTCATATAGGTACATGGTCACTTTCAAACTGAAGAATCTCATAAGAAAAATCAAATTGGTAATTTCATTTGTATAGAATCATATCGACTAGCATTGTCCTAGTGCAAGGCCTTGACTAACATCCCCATCTCTCAACGAGACAATGAGCTACAATGCTGGCGAGACACATGACTTATAGACACCTTCGTCATTGTCTCTTCAAGGTACATACTCCACTTGGGTGTTCCCTAAGTATGAACTTCTTGGACTATTCTTCTCTTGGGTAGCTGACGATCAAATAATATTGGTCCCCGACTACTCTTATCTTGAATGCCCTAACACATTCTCAACGAGTATCGAATGCCAGATGATTACCCAATCCTCCATTTTGTCTTCCCACAAGGGAGGACCTATTCCACAAGGGAAAGTACGCATTCCTATACAAGGAATGTACCTAAGTTCATTCTTAGGAATTACCAAGTTTCTTCTAAGTAAGAAACCTATCATCAGGCTCCTTCTTAACCAAGTACCTCTAGCAGCAATGGTGAGACACCTAGCTGCTCATGAAGAATTCCTATCCTCAATGTCATGGATTTCAATATTGAGGAATCTCCAACTTTTAGCTTCATAGGGCACAAATCATCCATCACTTCCATCCTGATTCATGTCAACTATCAGAGAGTGATTCATCAAACTTCCTTTATCTGGTCCATTTTTATGCCATGCTTCTTTTATTTGAATCATTTATAAGGATCATACGTCCTTTCTCATGATTAGCAGCCCTCCACAAATTCATCTAGATAAACATATTAATATTAACGAAAGTTACCTTAGTGATGATCTTCCACCATGAAATCTTCTTGTAGGCATCAACATCCTTCATACAGATTGACACATCTCCTAATGATATGTTTTTTCCAAGGGTCTTCATCTTTACCAGACTTCTGTCAGAGTCTACATATCTTCCCAGGAGATATTTCAGTCACATATTCTTGGTCTCCGAATGATAACTGCCTCTTGACATGGTTTCATTTCATGATCTCTTCCTTTCTATGCATTCTGCGTTCCCAACAACTTACACATTTTCTAGTTCCTTGTTCATATACAACCACCTCATATTTCATGAGGGCATATTATATTGATATCATCTGTCTGTGCATTGAGATATACTTCTCCATAGATCATACTTCTAAGTACAGAAGTCCATTACATGCAACCATACAAAATGACATCACAACATCCAATGTCAGCATATAAATATATACATACCTCATACCTTTCTCCGTTGAGTCATCTTGTAGAGATTTTTCAAGAATGAAGAGCTTCATTCCCTTGGCTTGTTTCATCAATATGGCATCACATCTCAGAAGTATGTTTCCATGATGACCCTTTCTCTTGATGACTACTTTCTATTAGTAAAGTTTTTCAAAGAGGTTTTCTTGAAGCTGATTCACCAGGAGCTCCTACCAGGCTTCGATCAAGATGCTACATTGCTTTCTATCATATAACCAATAGAAATCAAATCCTTATTCATAAGTTTAATTTATTTTCCTTGAACTGGTACCTTGTGATTGGATTGTTAATTTAGGTATTAAAGGCTTGAGACTTCAAGTTCCCTCCAAACTGAATACTTATATCTTTGGTAGATCAGTTATTCCAAGATCCTTTAATGTAATACTTCAGATCTTTGGTAGATCAGTTATTCCAAGATCCTTTAACGTAATACTTCACTGTATATACATATCACTGAGAATCCTTCTTTTGAAATCAGAAGTCATGAATATGAATGTGATTTACACCAAAACTCCTTCTCTGAAGTTGATCGAACTTATATTACTCACATACACTGAAAAGCATACTGAACTACTTGCTAAGATTAATATAGATTTTATACTGCACTTGTTTCTGAGATAGTACCGAGACCTTCTCCTTGAGATGGAATCGAAATCCTTTACTGAGATTTCACCAAGACTGTGGTACTATTGTGAGACTTAATATCTATATCTGCACTAAAAACTTTGCTGCAGTAGCACCACAATATTCCCATCGAAAGAGCACTGAAATATACATGTGATAGCACTGAAATGTAACATCAAAACTATGGTCACTTTGGTCATAGTGGTAACACCGATCCTCTGTAATTTTCATCTGAATCTCTTCTAGACTTGCATCATTATTTCCGAGACATGGAGATAATCACCATAGAGACAATAAATTTAATGAATTGTAGTTACAATGTTATCAATGAGACCTTATTGCACTAAGACAGCGGTATACTTCATTTTTCCTTCACCGAGTCCCTTCTTCTTTGATGATTGTAATAGAGATCGAGCCCATCACTGTTCTCTATCCAAAAGATATCTGAGTTGTTTTCAGTGATTATTTTCTAACGAAATATGAACTCTATGCCAAAGGTTCAATTTTGGTCTTACCCATATAAAACAAATATATTACCGAATTGTTATCTATACTCCATCATCGAAATTTCAAATGATATCCGAACAAGTGAACTGTAATATTGTATGTGCCTTTAATATTGAAATCTAAGATATAATGTTGAGACAGTGAGAAGAAGTCACTGTGGTGTACCCGAACCTTCTGTGATCCAAACTAGATTGAGATCACCTAGATCATGTGTTAACTTGACTGAGCTCCATCTTGAGTGCCCCTTAGATGAGTTGTTGACTGTGATCTAATCCTTAAGTGCCACTTAGATGCCCTTCTTTGATTGCCACCTTAGCTCTGATACCATGTTGTAAATTCACCAGGGCAACATTTGACTTAATTCTCTTCTCAATAACTGCTTGTGTTATCTATCTTCCGCACTTCTGTTCTTCTTTATATGTACGCATTGAAGTCTCCTGGAATTTCCACCCTCTCTTTGCATATATATTTATTTTGTATCAATTGTGGTATATGAACTTCTTATATATATATATGATGTTCCTGATGCAATATCCGTATACGCTGTCTCTATGGTATCCACACTGTATTATATATATAAACCCGGTCTCTGTGGTAACCGCACTATTCTTCATATATATATATATATATATATAAACTCACATTTGATTGAACCAATATGTTGTGGTAACCGCATTGTTCTATTGTGGTAACTGCACTGTGATATCTGCACTCTACAAAGGAATCCGCATAATCTCCTTGTAGATATTCCTGTAACTTTCTTGTAGATCTCTGCACTTTTAACTCAGAGATATTAAATAAATTATTGTTGTAATAATGATGGAACATCACATGGATATATATAGCATATCTCTTTTAAGAAAGCCAACCATATAGTTATGAGTTAGACCGACTAGTTTCATGGTGAATGAGGCTGACTAGATCATGGTGAATTCCATTCATTGGAGAGGTATTTCTTCACTGCGTTTAAGGGTTGTCTTCCATCGTTGCATCAATATTTGTTAGCTTCTTTCACAAGGTCCTCGAGCATATTTAACTCAAGAAAAATCGACATCAAGAGGAAGTCCGTCTACATAATAAAATCTTTCTCATGAAGCCCATGAAGCAAGTATACTAAAAATACATTTTTATTTACTTTGCCTTCTTCTTTTCATAAATAAATATTTACATAGTCAACATGAAGACCGACCTAGTTACACTTTTCAACACAAGGAACCTCCAACTCCCAAATATTTTCTTCTGGCTACAACCTACAAGAGGCTCCTACCTCAACCAACTCCAACTGGAAATTTATCAAGCTACAAATTGAAAGGAGACTACAATCCCCTCACACAACATGAAACTAAAATGTTGATTTATCTGGATATCAGCTATGTTATACTCCTTATCCAATGCTACCTCTTCAGCCTTCATATCTACTTCATATCAGCTCTCTCTTATTTTTCCACTCTCCAACCTTTTGCAACTCTCTTACATTCTTCTTCTCTTTTCCATTATGCATATTTCTAACCTCTTCAGCTCTTTTCAATTCTGTTTCTCTCTCTCTTTTCCCTCTATGCACATAGATATTACATGTTTTATCCAGATAACTACATGACTGTTTACTTTCTACAGGGAATACAAAGTGAACATGCCTATCTCTCTGCCTTCCACCCATTATATTCCTCATTCTTCAGTTCAGGTTATTACATCAAAAATAATCATTAAAACACTCATGGAGTTTTTCCTATGCCTATGGAGACTTTCCTTTGCATCACAAATAATATAAAATAATCAATGAATTTACATTTACAGTTACAACAAGGATATTTCACTTAGCCCTTTCAGCTCTTTTCTCATTGTGCATTTGTCTTTTCTACTGCTATCATTGCCTTTTTTGTTCCTATTGTTACATTTCCACTTGTGTAGCATGATTGTCTTCTTCCTAACTGGACCCAACTGGCACATTTCCAGTAGTGTCATTTTAACTGTCGTTTGTCCGACTCTGCCTATTCTCCGTTGCCGCATCATTCAACCTTTTGATTAATAAACTGCCACAATATCTTTAGTCTATAGTCGAGTCACTTGTCTGAGTCTCCTCCTCTACATTCATACTTTCGTGTATAGATACAAAGTTCAACCTTCTTGCATGCATTGTCGGGTCTCTCTACCTGAGTCCATTTTCCATGCGTTCAAGCCTTTTGTTTGTAACCCGATTTTGTAACCCGAGTCGACCTCCACTTCTAGGATTCTCTTCATAAAACTAGCGCAAACACATTAATCGTGGACTTCAAATAAATTCATATTTACCTCTAAATAATGTAGAGTGTCCACCTTTCCATCACATTTCAACATTCCATTGGTTTTACATTATATTCTCCTTTTCCTCCTCCGATGCGATTTAACACAAGAAATGCTTTACATTTGGATTTCAAATCCTTTGGAGTTCACCATGAAACTACATCGCATTCGGACCTCTTTATCGCACTTCGTAATTTTTAGCTCATATCAATAACAAGTTTCTCTTATCATATGTGATATGCAATGGGAAGTATGCGAATGGGTCCCAAGTCGGACTTTAAATCATTTATGGCTTTGTAACTCCATCACGTTTGCTCCTCTTTATCACACTTTGAAACTTTAATAAATTACCTTTCTATCATTAATTGTTATACCATATCACATGCGATATGCAATATGGGCAATGACCTCCGCCCGACACGTGGCTCCTCGTCACATCACAACTTAAACAATTTAACTTGCGATTGCTTAACACGTAAATATAAAATTCACTAGTTACGATTTGCAATATCTCCAAACACTGTTTTTAACGTGCATTTGCATGACTTGACCCACTCGTTCACTCCTTCACGCCTTTGCTTCTTTGGTTGCACCTGTTCATTTCTTCTTTGTTGCGCGTAGAACACCCAACTCATTCATGGTCTTCTGAATGCAGAACCACTTTTCTGCATGTGTTTTACAACTAACACAACTTGGTCCGCTCGTTCATTTCTTTTCTTTCCTGTACACATTTTGTATGCATACACCCGCCTTTTCCTTTACTTTTTGTACTGGATGTGAATAGCCTGACTTGACCCTCACATTCACAACTTTCTCCATTTTCTGAACATGTTCATTACTTTTATTATCAAATTCACGACTTGATTCAATATGTTCACGACTTGACCAAAGCTTTTTTCTTTTGCTACCTTTTCTCCTTTGTCTCTTTTGCTGCCTTTGCTGCTTTTGCTCCTTGATAAATATTCTAATGTTGATCCTTGCCTCTCTGTTGCTCCTCTGCCTTAGATAATGATCTAATGCTGCTCCTTTCCTCTCTGCTGCTCCTCTACCTCTATTTTATGCTTTCTCACTGCATCATTGCCTGATCTGCTCCTTTTCCCTATTGTTGTTGCTTCTCTGCTCCTTTTCTTTTATGATAATTCTGGTGCTGCTCCTTTCTTCTCCTTTGCCATAAATTATTCTAATGTTTCTCCTTGCTTGTCTGCTACTCCTCTACCTTAGATAATGATCTAATGTTACTTCTTGCCTCTCTGCTGCTCCTCTGCCTCTCTTTTATGCTTTCTCAGTACATCATTGCCTGATTTTCTCCTTTTCCTTATTGTTTTTGCTTGTCTTCTCCTTTGCCTTTATGATAATTTTGATGCTACTCCTTTCTGCTCCTTTGCCAACAATGAAAATATTTCCAAAAGTCTCCCCCTTTAGCATTAATGGCAACACTTACTCCCCCTTTCATTCTGAGAAGTGTCTATCTTCCTCTACTTTCTTTTCCTCCCCCTTTGACATAAACGGAAAAGGGTTACACATTTTTCTAGTGTATTGACCATCATTGAATTACTAGAGTTCTGCATAAGCATTCTTCATTTTGTCCACATACCTGGTTGGGACTACTGCTCCATTTGGTGTGTATGCATTACTAGGAGAACACTTTGGGAATTATTGAACTTGTATGTATATACAAATTAATTTGATACCATCCCAAAGCACAGACTCCTTGCACTTGTATAGTGTTGAAAGTGATGATAAGGACATTCCATAGAACAAACTGTACCAAACTTATATAATCAAAAATGCATGATTGGAATAATACTAAAATACTGAGAATGCTCCATAAGATATAGAAAGTATGCTCTACATATACTTCAGTCTATATTATGATATTCATTTGAGATACATATCTGTTGAGGAAGATTCTAGATGTAATATGTCTTCTTCTGCAATACACATTTGTTCAAATACGATGTTGCCAATATATATTTTGCAGCCATGGTTCACCTTTACTACCAGATTGCAGAATGATTTAGTTGCAGATTCAAGGATGTATTTCACAGAACTTGGTCCATAGGCCAACCGCTCATACTTTCTCATAAGGGATTCTCAAATTCACCCACATACCATTATAAATTTTAGGTGTAACTCATGCTTAAGGAAGACTAATGGTTAGAGCTTGATATATATGATCTCTATGGTATACAATTATGCAATAAGTGTCTATGCATCCAAGACCACGAGATAATATGATACCCATTGATAATCCATGTGGTAATTTCACTTAGGCTCCCACAAACAACCACAATTGAGACAACCTTTATAATATCTACTATTTGTATTGTGTTCTCCTTTGTTCTCAACAAAAATAAAAAATATAAAAACTCTGAATTAGGGCTAAATAGTGTGATTTTTTCTCTTCTTTGACCTTCATTTCTTCTTCTTTAATTTTTGCTCTTTGTTTTTTTACTTTCATTGGTCTTCTTTCTTTTGCTTGCATAGAATTAAAAGTCAGTGTTGTGTGTCCAAATGAGGTCAAATTTCTCTCTATATATACACATCCAGGAGGCCAAATAGGTGCTTTTCAGGGCCAACTAGGTCTTATGGTTGGTACTTGACTCTTTTAACTCAAAATACTGCTCTCAAAGGACTAGCAGTACACTCTTCAACCCATAATGCTCAAAATGAGAAAATTGAGTCCTTGCAAGATTTTATATATTTTTTAAATAAGAATATGAATGAGTTCCAATTTTATGTATCTACTTTAGAAGGGTTTGTTAGAGAAGGAACTAAAGCTGCAATGTTTTTATCAAAAAAAAGAAATGATCAATATGAAGATATTGAAAAAGGAGTTAGCATGGGTTTTTGTACAACCCAAGAAAGAATAAAAGATTTATCCTCCAAATTGGAGAAACTAACCATCTCCACCAAAAAAAAAGACATCCTTACCTCTATGATGTTTAGGCATCATATTCATACACATTCAAAATGAGTTGACAAATTCCCTACTATGTTCCCAAAGAAAAGCTAGAAAAAACTCGAGTCTTCTTCTGATTCTTACCTTTTTCGAGTATATGAAATTTACCAAGCCAATTCTCCAAATATCCTACTCCTGATTTAAGTGGCAAAGGAAGATTTCCTGAATCAAAAATATTTCATCTCGATTCTTACAAAGAATAGAATGTGGACAATCTAAGCTCAAGAAAAATCAGTCAAATGATAGATAAAATGTTAACAAAATATAACATTATGTTTATGAAAGGAAAAAGTGATGTTGAAGCTTGTAAGACACTAATACAAAGCTTCATTGGTACCCTTCAGAGATGGTGGGAAGTTAAATCAACCCCTATACTTATTGAAAAAATGGTAGAAGAAGTAGTAAAATATGAAGAGGGTGATGTTGCAATGAATGATGATGGCAGCCCACAGGAAAACATGATTGGAGCACTAACATCAATGATCCTTGAACATTGGTGTGGTGCTAAAACTAAAATTTTAGATAATAAATCAATAGTCTTCATGAATTTAAAATGTAAAAATATGTCCCAATATGATGATTCCACTAGGACTTGTTTTAAAGAATATATGAGGTAAAATATAGAAAAAAATTCCTATGAAAAAAAATATATCTTGTAGCTCTTCCCTCCAAGTTTGTAGATTATTTGAAGATTGAAGAAGTCTTAAAAAATCAATATGAATCTTACGCATGGGGAGAAATATATGGTATCATAAATAAAGCTCTAGTTGGCTTGTGTACAAATATGAAGGTGAATAATTCTATGAAAAAATTATCTAAATTTCCTAACAGCAAATCAATTTGTAATAAGTATGGATTATCATTAGTATAGCTAGTTGTAAATAGAAAAAGGATAAATAAATCCATGAATAAAAATTCCAAAAATAAGATCAACCATTCTCCATAGCCTATAAATTATAGAAGAAATTAAAACATAGGCTATTATATAATAATCCATAGATCTCACTATTATAGTCTTCAAAATATCCATCTTAGGACACAAAAAAAGAGGCATGGAACAAAATTACTTTTTGGCTATGTGGGAAGAAATGCCACACTTAAAATAGATGTCCAAAAGGAGAAGGGTCTAAATTTCATAAAGGAAAAATATCTCAAGAAGCTACACACAAAATCCAACAAGAAAGAGCAAGGAAAGAAGAGAAAAATCCACTAGTCCACATTCAATGTTATACAAGAGAAGGATATTTTTCAATGTGGGAAGCAAGGCCACACTTATAATAGATTTCCAAAAGGATAAGGGTCTAAATTTCATAAATAAAAAATATCTCAAGAAGCTTCACACAAAATTCAACAAGAAAGAGCAAGGAAAGAAGAGAAAAAACCATTAGTCTGCATTCAATGTTATGTGGCTATAAAATTCATAAAAGAGGCAATTGTCCTATTTTTCATATCAAAGAAGAAGTGCACATGTTAGGACAATATTGTTGTGATTCAACTAAAACATCAAGTTTCAGTATTTCTGAATCAGAATCTTCAAATAATAATGTTGTTTTATTTGTTGACAAATGTAATTAGTTGATTAAGGTAGAACATGGTCCATGTATTTTTTATTAGAGAATGTTCTGTTTCTACAATTTGTAATTATTATCACCTCCACACATCCACACTCCGCACAATGAAATCCACCTCCACACTCCAAACTTCTTCCTTTGCATATGCTTCCTCCGTACTTGCACTCTCTGAATAATGAAATCCACCTTTGCACTTTGAACTCCTCCACACCCAACACAATGAAACCCACCTCCACACTCCATGCAACAAAATATTCCTCTTCTTGTGGTTGATGTATTTTATATGTCTACCATGCAAATATGTCAAAGGAGAGAGGACAACAATAGCAAGAGAAAAGAGTTTACCAATACAATATGGTACGATAGTGGGAGGCATTAGAGAGGGAGGGGTATTTGTACCCTCTCCCTATTACCGCAATAACCTAAGGCCTCTTGAGGAATGTAGGCCTATATTGTCACTACTACAATACCCTTCAAAATTTCTATCTACATCCAATTTTCTAAGCCTAATTTAAATTTTCATGTTGTCATTGCAAGTATTAAGAGTTATCACATGTGTTTTCTCTAATTATTCTTGTCCCGTTTAGAAGAAAATCAAAGTGTCGTATTAACATGGTAAGCATCACAGATCACACATATGTATTTTTTTTTTTTGTTTCAAGGGGGTAACATTGGTTCTAATGAGTCATTCTTACCATGTGGACACATATCAAACTCATTCCCAAATTTTCAAGCACTATCACACAAGTTTCATCACCATCGTTGCAAAGTGTACCTTTAGTGTTGCACTTGGGGAAAGTCGCAACGTCATTGCATTGAGGGAAGTATGTTGTTCATGTGTTCTAAGTGACCAAGGTTGTGTCATCAACTATTCTAAGTGTGTGATCATAATTAATTTTTATCATTTTTCACTTTGGCCTCACTAATCCCACACTTAGTCAAATCTGAAAAAGTTCATGCCCAAGCAACTTAACCTCACTCATCCTTCCTGAACCATTCACTACATATTCTCAGCCCTCGAGCTTATACCTTACCTCTTGGCACTATTAAATGCACATTACCTACATCCAAAAACTACATACTGATAATTCTAAGTGCTCAACTTCAACTCTTGAGCTCCAAAACTGTGCAACACCTACCTCTAGTCATCCTCTTCTATGCACTGCGCAGTCACAAGAAACAAGCCTCATCCTTGACGTCTTTAATTGTGCAAATTTATAATCGCTTGGAATTTTTCCATCCAGAACTACATATTGTGAAACCTCAATACTCAAGTCGTTAGATTGACCCCTTGATCCCCTCAATTGCGCAATTTTCTATCCTTGGCCTTCCTGGTCTACGCACTACATAGTCTCAAAGTTCAGTCCTAACTTCAGACCTCTTGAGCTACACATTTGCATAGTACTTGAGCCTATTTCCCATTCTATCACTTGGTTCTAGCTCTTGCAGTGGTTTTCATGAAGCATGTTATACTAGGGTTTTATCGAAATTATGTGGTCTTGTCATGAGTGGATTTCATTTGTAGGTATTCTATCATGTTAGGATAGGATGATGATGAAGAAGATTGAGAAGGAGACCCTGCTAGAATGTAACAACCCTTGTGAAAATTCCATGTAAAAAAAGTTTAAAATAATAACCATGGTTGATCGGACACTTAATCCAAGCTAAATTTGATTTATTATGGCTAAGGAAATTGGCAAAGGAAAAGGAAAAATCTTTGGAAATACATGAGGCATTAATTGGAAATTTATTTATGAACATAAAGGAAAATATGATAAAAGGAAGGTGAAAGGTCACAGTTTGCATGTGAGGAGGAAAAAGAAGGAAAATAATGTAAAATGAAGAAAATAGAGGCCTCTTCTATAAAAATGCTTTTAAGGATCAATGGGAAAGCTTTTTCTAAAAGATTTTTTTAGTTCATTTTTTGGAGATATCTCATTATTCTCTCTCTCTCTCTCACTTGGACACTTAGATTTTTCTTGGAGAAATTTGGGATTAGGGCAAGAAAGGCAAAGGAAGAAAGGAAGAGCAGGATCAAGCAACTATAGTAGGATTCTTTGCAGGTATTGATTTGCATATGTGATTTCTTGGTTGTATTTGACATGCATGGTATTTAGGTGGTTATTCTCTATCTTGGCATGGGTTTTTCTTGGTGGGACAATGTTTTCAGCCTAGCCTTTCCATTTTTGTATAGCATTGATGAGATGGGTTTCTCATACTTCAGTTGAGCTAGATTTCCAGATGGATTCGAAGCTAAGTGGGGTGGATCTCCAAAATGAAAAAAACATGGCCTAGTGGTCCCTAAACTAAACTGTGGATGATGGTAAACCCACTAGCCTAGTAACCCCTGAGCTAAACTATGCATTGCGGTAAAGCCAGATTGTGTTCCTCAGTGGGCTTAGGTAAATACAAGAGGTGGATTTTTCTATGTTGGGCCTAGTAGTCCCAAGATGGGATTTATGGTAAAGCCTAGAGATTATGTCTCAGTTTATTTCCTACTGATCCTTGATTAAGACTATGGATTACAGTAAAGCCTAAGAGAATAGGAGGCACTCAAATTTCTCATGTTGTAGGCAAATAAATCTAGTATCATTCATGATTTTTTCGTTCCTTTTTGTTGGTTATGAGTCCCACATTCATGCTTGGAATATGGCATGGGGATGATTGTATGAAGTAATATTTGGCCGAGCCAATCTATGGTCGAGTGGAACGTGGAAGTTCGATCTCTGGTTGGTTTTTATATTCAGTAATGAAGAGGTAATTCCTTTGGTATTTGGTATGAAAATGTATTGGTTATTATGTGGATTCTATTATTTTTGTATCCATGGTATTTCTGTTGTTATTATGCTGGTTATAAGCATGTATTTTATCAATGATGATCTATGGCCTCTATCCATGTTTTTACTTGTACATTAATGATGCACAATGTATCTATGGTAAAATAGATTTCATTTCAACTAATGATTCAAGGGAGAAATGCTTCTTAGCGATTCTCAGATAAGTATCAGACCCCTATGATTAAATTTTTTGTTTACACCCGTAGATTCAATGTTCGTGACATGTTTGAAAAAATGCTTATCATGTCTAGGAGGGGTCTAGATGAGTTATTATTGATGTTATTTCTTTTGTATCATTGTTCCAATTTTATTTATCGTCCCCTAAGTTTTCATGATTTTTTGGGCAGTGACCTTGGCTTTAGGCCTAAAATGGTGACTCAAATCCACAACTTGTAGGCATAGAACTAAGAAATTGAGGCCCTAGTTGCAGACTTGTTGTGTTGTGCATGCGGCTATAGCCTCATAGACGCTACCTTGTTGTGTTGTGCATGCAGATATAGCCTCATAGACGCTACCTTGTTGTGTTGTGCCTGCGTTTGTGGCTCAAAGTGGTCAGAAATTTAGTCTAATCCAAGGGTAAAAGTCCTGAATGGTTAGGATACCTCCTGGGGATGTTGTTGTTTTTTTGTATGGTTTTTTTGTCATGTTTCTATTGGTTCCACTTCCTCAAGGTCATATAGGAGGTTGAATCTCATATTATTAGCCTCTCTTCACATTTTTACCCCGGCTAGCCAGTTACTTCGGTAGATTTGGGAGGAGGGTGTTACAAAGAAGACATCTTTGAAGCTGTGAAAACAAGTTGATAAATCAAGAAAGACAAAGGGACACCAGGCTGTGACAACAACTAGAGATCAAGATTACATTGATGACTCCCTACTTTTAAGCCTTATGGAGGAGGAATAAGAAGACCATGTTCCTCTTCTTGTGTCATGGGACACTGTTCAACAGATAACTTTACACCTATAGGAATGGGAACCTTCACTGGTTTACTATCCTGAATATTAAACCTTTGCAATATTATTTCACTCTCCTCCATGATTTTTCACTCCAAATCCAATTTGTTTCACTTTCCTCGTAGCTACATGTCTTAGAAAGGATTTCCTCTTACTAAAAACAACAACATATCATATATCCTCCAATAAAACTACAAATATCAAGTTATTCTTTAGCCTAAGCACATACATGGCATATTTCAGACGATGATGGGAGCCTGAATCCCTCTTAAATGTTACATTTCCAATTCCTTTGGTACTGTATTGTCCATCATCCCAAAATTCCATGTGCATCGGTAGATCCTTCTCCTCTAGGCTACTAAATAATTTTTTGCATCTTGTCATATGGAACGAAACACGTGAATCTAGGTACCACACACTCCCTATTATATTGTTGGCCCTACATGCAATTAGGGTGAGGTCTAATTCAAATTGTGAGGCGAGTGCTTCACCTCATGCTCCTCCTGAAGGCTTCTTCTTAGACTTCTTGCGTGGAAATTTTGTTGCATATTGCCCAAATTCATGGCCGTGAAAACATTTTATCTTTATTAGGCCCTCCTTCTTGCCATTGTTTTGGCTGGACTATAGATTTCTTTGGGCCTTCTTTCCCTTCCCAACCAAGGAAAAAAACTCTTCCTCCTCAGACTTGGATGTTACTCCATCTATAGGCTTCATCTGAATTTATTCCTACACCAAATCATACCAAATTCTCTCCCAATTTGGAAAACTTTCCCTTCCATTTATAGATTCCTAGTAGTTGTGATAGGATTTTGGAAGGCCTAGAAGAGCTAGTTTCACTAGCTCTGAAGAGGGAATATTTTCTCCAACTCCCCCAAGCTCATATCGACACTTAGTGAACCTAGAGAAGTAATTTGGAATGGTTTAATTTTTATGCATGCATATGTTTCTGAGTTTGTCCCTCAATGCCAATTTCTTGGCATCACTACCATTTTGAAATAACTCAGTAAGGGTATTCCACATAGAAAATGGATTCTCCTTTCCATGTAAATTCAAGACTATGTGGTTTCTCACACCCTCTAGGACAATCCTCTTGGATTTTTTCGTATCCTTCTTCCACTAGGTTAAATATTGTGCATTTGATATTATTGGTTTTAGAATGTTATTTTTGTTGTACTCTAGCACACCATTATCAACACGCAGTACTTCCATCCTATCCTTCTAGGAAATGAAATTTGAGTTTCCCTCACGGGAATACTCCAATCTCAATCCATTGAAAGACATTTTCCCACACATAAGAAAACCTACTTAACTAAATCTGAAAACATAAATCTCTGAAGAATAAGATATATTGACTAGTTTCTAGTGTGATTTTTTCTCTGATACCATGTAGAAATTAATATAAATTTTCTACTACTAATGAAATTGAACTGAAATCAAGAGATTACAAATTTTCTATACAATACTGCCAAATGAGAGGTACTTCCCATGAGTCCGAAACTCAAATGGATATATGCATATGGGGCATATATCATGAGAGGTGAACCAACTCAATCATCATAATGATGGGGCAAAAGCACACCAACAAGGTTAGACAAGCATAGCCCTGTGGTTGCTTATAGCTCCGAGAAGTTGTGCTGAAAGCCCCTCAGAGCTCCAAGGGCTCATCCTCCAATAGGACCCTCAAAATAGGGTCGTTCCATGATTCCAAGATTCTCATGGAAGGTTAGGAACATGACATTACCCAAGGGCATTGTGAGAATATCCATGAATTGCTCATCAGTTCCTATATGATCGAGCCTTACAGCACCTCGTTGTACCGTATCGCGGATAAAGTGGTACCAGCCTTCAACATGCTTGGATCGATCATGGAACACGAGATTCTCTGATGAATGAATCCCCCTCTGGTTATTACAAAGGATAATAGTGGCATCTAGCACATGCTCGAACAACTCTCTGAAGAGCTTTCGTAATCAAGTGAATTCACAAGAGGCCATACATATTGCAATGTATTCAGCCTCAGTAGTGCTCAAGGCAACTGACTTTTGCTTCCTGCTCGAAACAGACCTACGTGTGAAGAAACATCCATATGTGCTCTTGCGATCCACCACACTGCTAGCCCAAACGACATCAGTATATCTATGGATTGTCATGCTCCCGACAGTGTATCTCAACCCATGGTTTATCGTGCCCCAAAGATATCTCAAGAGTTTCTTGGCACCAACCCAGTGAATGTTATGAGGCTTAACCATATGTTGACACAAAGTATTCACTACAAAAGATATGTCCAAACGAGTGTTCACTAAGAACATTAGGGCCCCTACGAGTTGACGATACTCAGTAGGATTTTCTAAGACGGGCCCAACAGCGTTGCTACTCAACTTCTTAAATTTGAGCTCCATTGGTGTCAACACGAACTTACAGTCCACCATACCAAATCTTTCCAGAACCTTCACAATGTATTTTCCTTGAGAAAGGAAAATCTCGCTAGGTCGCTGCCAGACCTCTAGACCTAGGAAGTCATGTGTTAATCCTAGGTCCTTCATCTTGAACTTAGGAGTGAGCTCCCTCTTCCACTGATGAATGAGAGGGTCAACACCTGTCAGGAAGAGGTCATCCATATACAACACCAGAATGACATGATTTTCTCCATCAACTTTGAAGTAAAGGTTTGGATCAACATTACTACGAGTGAAGCCCAACTCATCAGGTAGCTATCTATCCTCTCCTACCAAATTATGGGTGCTTGCTTCAACCCATAGAGGGCTTTCTTCAACCTACATACATGGGTGTCCTGATCCTAGACTTCAAACCCCAGAGGTTGCTCCACATACACCTCTTCCTTTATTGCATCATGCAGAAATGTGGTCTTCACATCCATCTAATGAAGACTCTATCCTTGCATAGCAGCAAGGGCTATGATAGATTGGATGGTGGCATATCAGGCCACAGGCAACAAATATTGCCTTGAACTTTTCAGCACTTCCACCAGATCAATGCTTGATCTTTGTAGAGCTATTTCGAGGTGACAACTGCTTTGTCCTCCAATCTTGGAACCACATCCTAGACATAATTAGTCATTATGGACTCATACTCCTCGTGCATAGCATCCTTCCAGACTTGATGCTTTACGGCTTCCTCAAAATATCCAAGCTCAGACTGTACAATAGTGCTCATGGCTGCTAGATACCATTGGTATATTTTCGGCTTCTTGCTTTCACGGACTGTCCCCCTTGGGGCCATATGTCCCTCGACATCCTCAAGAGTTTCCCTGAGCCATGATGGTATCTTCCTCATCAAAGGAGGTGGATCAATAGGGTCCATTGTTCCTTCAACATCGAGCATCGTCTCATGCTTTGATTCTTCTTAATTTCCAGGCCTTGCTTCATGATCTTCCTCAAATATCCAACCTAAAGGAGACACCTATCCCTTGGTTTTAAAATTATTTTATGATATTTTCAGGGAAAATCTTAAGGATGGAATTTTATCTTAGGTTTAGAAACCTTGGCGAATCTTACTAGTCCCTAATATGAAAATTTTAAATTTTTTGTTGATATTTTTGTAGAAATATTTATGTCTATAATGATTTTATATTAGTGGATATAATATTATAGCAATTTTTAAGGTAAAATAATGGCGTAATATAAAATTTAGGCGAATCATTTTAGAAAAAAATGGAAATTGGAGAATTTGTTTTTTGGAAAAAGAATAGCAAATTAGGCCACCTCCAAATATTAGCCCCTAAAATTTTCAATGGATATGTTCTTCCTTGTTCTTATTAGCTTTACACTTTTCTCTCTACAATATAGTTTTGCACACAACTCCATCTCTAATGTTCTCAACAGTCCACACTTCTCTCTATTGTGTGCTTTGTATTTTTTTCCAAAGATCTATATTCACTAAAGTAATGATTTATTTCTAGAATTAATTGTTGCTCCTCTAACTTATTCAACTATCAATTTTTGTCTGCATCTCTCCTCTTACTTGATTAGCTACATCTCTCTCAGTATCATTTTTTTTGGACATTTTCCTTGACTACTTAATATCGCCAAGTATGCATCATTTTGCCTCCATTTTCAATTTCTTGATACTATATTTATAGATTATGACTTCCTTTATGATTTCTATTGATCCATGGTATAGAACCATGGTGTCATGATTTTATAGGGTTGTGCTTCTCCTTTTACAAGTCATACTTCTTCGTGCCTTTCTTTGCTCATGGTGTTGAGATTGTTTTTCTAATTACCTATATGGTGAAATTTAAATAATAGTTCACTTCTATCCAACTCTTTACGACTCGCATCATTTGCATTTCTTCATGTCGATGACTACGTGTTACCAGGATTAATCCCTCTTGCAGATAAGAGCGATCTCCCTAGTACTCCAACGAGAAACTAGAAACAAATATCCATTGCATATATCTTTCTCTAGATTATTTGTATTTTAGATTATTACAACCATGAAAATTAAGAGGACATGCTCCTACCTTTCAATAAAGATGTCTGATGTAGTCATTTGTATTTTGATCCAAAGTAGTTCTTCAATAATGAGTAGAACCCGTAATCACAGAAAATACAAATGATCAAAGCACCTACAGTATATAATACTTGTAAATACTAATCAAACTTAGTGATAAAGGAATCTAAGTATCGACATCATTCCCATGAATTCAGAAACAAGACAATGAGAAAAATAGATCAGTATGTATTATCATAAATAAAAATAGAAATCTTACAACCAGATGCCTTGATGTTGTACAAATTTCTCCCCTATGTTTGAGAAAAAAAATTTCTTCAGTCTGATAAGCCTTCCTATTTAGAATGACCAACATGAAGTCATGGGCACAAAGATTTGATCTTCAATGTGTCAACAACAACTCACTAGCATAGAAAATATGAACTCTACAAACTCTCTTCAACTTAGAAACTATACTAATCAGTTTCTATTCATATTGGTATCTACTCTTTCACCTGAAACTTGAGCTCAATTTATGGAGAGATTGAGTTAGTTTTAGATCCATTAAGATAGGGGTGGATTCCTCCCATGAAGGGATTTCAGTTCCTTGGACCAAGGGATAAGCTCCATGAGTTGAGGGATAAAGCTCGAATTGGCATGAATTTAGAGGCTTCCAATTGGGAGAATATTCGACCAACTGGGCTTCTAGAAGTTACTTTTTATTTTTACCTTTTTTTCACGGGGGTGCGTAGGTTTTAGTAGTGATCACTACGACTAATAGAAGAAGAATCAGCACATGCCCAAGAAAAGGCTATGAAAACTGCACATGTAATATTTTAAGGGTTTTACAGAGCTTTTCTCCAATTTCCAAGACTTGATTCAAGAACATGAGTGTTTTTTACCTCTGAGGGAGCATTATATGGATGGTGATAGACCCATATAAAAATTCAAATGTCATGGCAACAAAATGACGTGTAATAAATTCCCCCCTAAAGTGCAAAGTGTGAGAAATTTTTTCTAAAGAGTGAAGTGATTTATCATTCCTCGGATTGGATTGGAGACACCACTCGAAAACCTATAAAAAAATTCAATGCAAATATATATCATTGCTGGGATATGCATTTCCATACTTAGAGAAAAATTAACTAAGTGTTCTGGTATAGATATATTTCAGTATTACATCAAAAGTAGACACAGTTTGGGTGCACCCATTTGTCATAGGAATTCTACTATATTATGAATATAAAACTCCTCACATCCTCGATGGTGGAAACTAGATCCATGGTCTTGATTTCAAATTCCCAAACTAGTAGGAATCTACCGATGTGATTGATTATGTTGGAGTTGAACATGATAGAAACCACTCGATTACCAGTCAATGATGAGAATCGTTAACAAGTGTGAGAGAAACCATCAATAATGACAATGTCTCTCAAAGTACTTCAACACAATCTATGAAGTGTGAATGAATGATTTGCAATTTAACACTCATAGAATCATTCGATTGAAGGTCAATGATGAGATCCTATCATTGAAGGCGAGAAACCTGTCATTAGGTCATGCATATTCCAAGGGACTGATAGGATTCTAAATCAACTTTCTATATAATGAGCTAATGTCGATAAAAAGTGATCTATCGTAGAAAAGCCTATGACATGAAACCATTAGATCAAGTTTTGAAAAAAAAATTTGCAAGGATTGACTCAGGGATGGTCAACACAAAAGGAGACAAATGTTTGTAATGAATGGTAAATTGAAATTTATCTTGAACACATAATGACATTGTAAATGGAATGGAAACATTTGACCTAAAGATAATACCCAGAAACTAGTTGAAGTCTTTTAATGTGGTTTGATTAACTGTAAGACAAAGGATTTCCCACCCAGGTACAAGTGTGACAAAGTGTCATGTTTAAGAGAGACATGCTGATTTCTAAAATGAGGACAATGAATGGATTCTTTTTCTCACTTTTTCCCCCACCATTACTGGCAAGTACCTCTTTATTTTTATCAAGCTTGAGGAGGATAACGTTTTCTTGTTGTGTAATGTCATCCTTTGGATGATTCCATCTTAGTATTAAAAATGAACCCTAAGAAGGAGTGGTTCGGTCCTGTTGTGATCGACAGGTCCTGTACTATTTAATTTTAACAAGTCCAATATAGGATTAACTTGGTGTTTTTCGGTTTTTAGGGAGTCAGAAGAAAAATTTAAGTAAAATCCATGGTGTTATTTTTCGTAAATTTATTCCCTCAAGATCGAAAAAGGATAAAATAATGCAGGAGAGAACTCTATTGACCATGATTAGTCAACATATACATTTTTCGTAAATAGTCCAATTCAGTCTAGAAAAGGGTTAAACTTATACAGAATGGATGATTGTTCATTTATTTTAACGATTTTGAATAGTCAAGTGTTTGACGATTTTTTCATGTTTAGAGACTCTGAAAAGGGCTTAAAAGAGGACTCCAATATTTCGCATTTTTGTATTTTTATAGAGCCCGAAAAAGTGATAAAAGTCTACTCAATGTCAAAATTATTCTTCCATGAAATATCATGTTTCCTGCACAAAAACTTTAAAAATTATGAACATCTACTCTCAAAAGGGAAAAAAAAATTAATTTTATTTCTAAAGTAAAAATAAATAAAATAATATTATTTTATTCATTTAAAAATACAAAAAGAATTTTAAACAAGTTATTTTCACCTTTTGGTTTTCAGAGTAGAGCAAAAAGAGTTTGTGCCCAAAATGTTCCAGAGCTGATATCAGGAGAACCAACCAACCATTTCGAGAACCGTCCACACCAGGTAATACACATCATCATTATCTTTGTTTTCATCGATTTATTTTTTTACTTCAAGTTTTTATGGAAATTTTTTAGAGGGAAACCATGTTTTAAAATCCACCCTCAGGGGTGCACGAGTTTCCGTGGAGAAAACTGCGCACCCCTATTATTTTTCAACAGAACAATCACCGGGCCACCGCGGGTTTTGTGTATAATGCATGCACAAAAACGCACCGTGTACACACAACACCTGCACAAGTGATGTGATGTTTTGAAAAACATATTCCTCTCCATAGAAATGGCTCAAAAATCTCCCAACTGATTTCTAATGATTAAATTGATGGTCTGTAGGTTGACAATCATGTTGGAATGGAGAGAAAGAGAGCATGGACTTGTATAAAATTAAGCCATGGATGATCCGACAACAATGCGGTTATTAAAAAAATGCGGCTTTTATAAGCTATGGGCGATTCAAGGTATGAAAAAATAGGTTGAGCTGATGACTTGGCTAGTGAATGCATCGGATGTCTGAGGTCAATGTTTCATTATCGGAGACCATAGGCTTGTGATCGAGCTGGAGGACATATATTTCCTCACTGTATTACCTTTTAGAGGGAAGTAAATTTCCTTATTTGGGACCAGAATAGGAAGTCACATTAACTTTGAAAATATAATGAAAATAAGAAAAGCATAGGATGTAAGAGATATTCCAAAATTGTTAAAACTAGATAACACTATTTGTAGCCCATGTCAACATGGGAAACAAATAACGGTTTTCTATAAAAACAGAAGAATGCTCCACATCTAGGCACTAAAAGGAAAATACACTCTAGCAGAGGTTTTTGCAGAATCCCTTGTAAAAATATTTGAAAAATCCATTTGTGGCGGAGGTCACTAGCGAAGTTGGGTGAGCAGATGTTTTAGCAGATGCATTTTAACAGTACATATATAATACACTAATGCAATATTCTATTACTATACCTAAACACACCAGTCCGTAATAACATATAGTGCATTGTGGAAAAGTTACTTTTTAAAAAAATAAAAAGATAATGATGTGCTAAGCACATAATGCACATTTCTACGGATACTACTTGATAGCGTTAGAAAAGGTTTAAATTTAAAAACCTGTTAGTCATAAAAATAATTTTTCCCAATCTAGTGCTATACTTTCATGACGCCCCAGTTCTAAACCCATATAATAATTCCCCAGTGCATAAAAAATATGGTGCATTGTTGTGGGGTTTTTAATTTAAAAATAGAGGCATGTTACTTATACTATATGCACCAATGTCGTTAATTGAACTGAACACCCTGATGCTTAATAGAAAATGATGCCTCGTTGCAGGGTTATTTTTTATATAAATAAAAACAACGGTGTGATACGTATATAAGGTGCATCGGTGCATATACTATTTGATAGCACCAGATAAGAGTTAAATTTAAAAAAATTGTTGGTCGTAAAATTCATTTTCACCATTTCTATGTTATATAAAATGTTGGAGCTTACCCTTTTATCAAAGCCCTGCTGCATAAAAACATGATGCACCAAGGCAAGGTTTTTAATTTAAAAAACATTTGTGCACTACTTATATAATAATAGACGATTTCATTAATAGAAATGTATATCCTGATGATTAATATACAATAGTGCACCATTTGAGGATTTTTTTTTTAAGTAAAAAATAACAGCGTGCTAAGTAACTTTGGATAATGGTGCATATAGTACTCGATAGCACAGGACAAGTATAAATTTAAAAAAATGTTTTTCATAAAATTCATTTTCACCATTCCGATGCTATACTCCCACAAAGTTTCAATTCTTTGAGCATTTCCGAACTCCCCAATGTGTATACAACATCATGCATCATTGCAGGATTTTTAATTTAAAAATAATGATGCACTTTGTGAAACCAGAGCACCAATGGATATTTTACTCGATAACTTTAACAAAAGGTTAAATTTAAAAATATGTTAGTCGTAAAACTCATTTTCACCATTTCGATGCTATAATCCCATGAAGCACTGATGTTGTTCCTATTTTGAAACACCATGGTGTTTAAGTAACATTGTGCACTGTGATAGGGTTTTTAAACGAAAAAAAATTGAGGTGCGCTTTGTAAATAATCCACCCTAGTGTGTCGTTATTCAAGTGCATCGAAACAGGGTTAAATAAAAAAAACTTAATAGCCATCAAATTCATTTTTACCATTTGCAGTGTTCTAGAGCTCCCAAGCGTTGATGTTGCCTTTTCCTCTATGAAGCACCCTGCCATCAGTTATTTCCTTGATTTTCGTCCTTCTATCTGTTACTCAATATGTGCCTTTAGATTTTTTTCAAAAGCGATCAAATTTTTTCTTTTAATTTACGTGGAAATGATGCCTCCCCGAAGAGAAAATGTCTAGGTAATGTCTATTTTTCTCGGTAACTTAAACTTTTAGCAAAGTAGAATTGAAATTAGGTAAAAAAATGCATTGTTTTTTAATTTTTATTTTCTTTTACAAGGTGGATTTGAGAGCTTCGACTCACATTGTTCACTATGCACTCTGGAAATTTATAGGGTGCACTACAAATTGGTGCATAATGTTAACACACCAATTTTTTTTAATATCATTCGGTACGTTGTGTAAATGGAAACACAATGGGCTATGAATTTCCACGACACACCACTTCAAAAATTATAATTTTTATGGTGGTGCAGCTAGAAAAAGTAACTTCCTGATGCGTTTATTTTTACCAAATGCACTCCATAATATTAAAAATTTATAACTCGATGTGTTTAGAAACCTGAACGTTTTGGTGCGGTGCGTTGACGTAAAATTAATGCACTGATGTGAAATGCTATGTCGATGCACCACATTGAAAAATAAAAATCTCTAGTGTTATGCATTTATGTGAATCGAAAGTGGTGCTTCAAGTTGATGTATGCACTATTTTCGGTGCAATACCATTTTTGTGGTGTACTGTCTCTGATGTGTTCCTATTTTTTTTACAGCACCAAAGTTGAATCTTTTAATTGAAATTTATATGTCCATATTTATAAACACATTTTTCATTTAGTAAAAAAAAATATGTTCTATGTATGAGGTTGATATATTTTATATGGAAATCATGCAGAGATGTCAAAGGAGAGAGGAGAAATGATAGCAAGAGAAAAGAGTTAACCAGTACAACATGGTACGCGAGTGGGAGGAATCAGAGAGGGAGAGGTATTTGTACCCTTGCTTTATTACTATAATAACCTATGGCCTCTTGAGGAATGTAAGCCTATATTGTCGCTACTACAATACCCTTCAAAATTTTGGTCTACATCCAAATTTTAGAGCCTACTTTGAATTTTCATGTTGTCTTCGCAAGTATTAAGAGTTATCACATGTGTTTTCTCTAAGTATTCTTGTCTCGTTTAGAAGAAAATCAAAGTGTTGTCTTAACATGGTAAGCGTCGCAAATCACACATATGTAGTTTTTGATTTTTTTAAGTGGTAACGTTGGTGCTAGTGATTCGTTCTTACCACGTAGACATGTATCACACTCATTCCAAAAATTTCAAGCACTATCGTACAAGTTTCATTACCATCACTACAAAGTGTACCTTTAGTGTTTCCCTTGGGGAAAGTTGTAACGTCATCGCATTAAGGGAAGTATGTTATTCATGTCTTCTGAGTGACAAAGGTTGTGTCATCAACTGTTCTAAGTATGTTACCATACTTAAGTTTTATCATTTTTCACTTTGGCCTCACTAATTCCACACTTAGTCAAATCTGAAAAAGTTCCTACCCAAGAAACTTGACCTTACTCATCCTTCCTGAACTGTTCACTACATAGTCTCAACCCTCAATCTTAGACCTTGCCTCTTGAAACTGTGAAATGCATATTACCTACCTCCTAGAACTACGTAATGAGCAATCTTAGTGCTTAGCTTCAACCCTTGAGCTCGAAAACTGTGCAACCCCTACCTCCAGTCATCCTCTTCTACGCACTACGTACTCACATGAAAAAAACATCATCACTGATATATTGAACTGTGAAACTTTGTAATACCTTGGACTTTGTCTCTCCATAACAGCCTAGTGGGATACCTCAATATTCAAACCTTTAGCTTGACCCCTTGAGCCCCTTAATTGTGAAATTTTCTATCCCTGGCCTTCCTGAACTGTGCACTACACAATATCAAAGTTTAGTCCTAGATTTTGACTTCTTAAGCTACATAACTACGTAATAACTGAGCCTATTTCCTAGCCTATCACCTGGTTCTAGCTCTGTTAGTGGTTGTCATGAAGTATGTTAGACTAGGATTTTATCGAATTGATGTCGTCTTTTCATGAGTCAATTTTAGTTGCAGGTATTCTATCATGTTAAGACAGGATGATGATGGAGGAGATGAAGAAGGAGAAGCTGCAAGAATGTAACAGCCCTTGAAAAAAATCCATGTAAAAAAATTTAAAACTAATAATCACGGTTGATGGGACATGTAATCCAATATGAATGTTGGGAAAAGCATCCTAAGTGAGGTGGATCTCCGAAATTACAAACACATAGCCTAGTGGTCCGTGAACTGAACTGTGGATCATGATAAAGCTATTGACTTAGTAACCTTTGAGCTAGACTGTGGGTTGTGGTAAATCCATATTGTATTCCTTGGTGGGCCTGGGAATCCTTTTTGGTGAATGAATAGATATATCATAAAGCCAAGAGGTGGATTCCTCTCTGGTGGGCCTAGTAGTCCCGAGATAGGATCTATGGTAAATATGGAATTTGGGCATTATGCAACAAATTGACCACACAATAATTATGACCATATTCTTTCAGGAGGAGCATGAGGTGACGCACTCACCTCAAAATTCTAATTAAAATTCACCCTAATTGCATGCTTGACCAACACTATAATGGGGAGTTTGTGGTACCTAAATTTAGGTGCTTCGTTTCATATGACAGGATGAAAATAATTCTTTAGTAGCCTAGAGGAGAAGGATCTATATATGCACATAGAATTTGGGGATGATGGGTGGGAAAATACCAAATTAATTGGAACTATAAAATTTAAGATGGATTTAGACTCCCATCATCATCTGAAATATGTCATGTATGTACTTGGGCTAAAGAAGAACATGATCTCTGTAGTTGTATTGGAGGATAGAGGCTATCATGTTGTTTTTAGTAAGAGGAAAGCCTTTCTGATACATGTAGCTATCAGGCAAGTGAAATAGATTAGAGTTAGAGTGAAAAATATCTACAAACATGACATGGAACCTTGTGCTTAAATAAGTAGCCAAGAAGAAAAAGTGCAGAGTTGGGATGTTAGAGAACTATGGCACATGCACATGTGACACTTACAAAATGGGGCCTTAAAAATCATGCAACCGGTTGCCACCGGTCTCTTGAAATGCACCTTTGGCCAACATGATGTCTGCAAGGTATGCACATTAGGGAAATATGTCAAATCCACTTTCGAGGGTTTAGATAGTAGAGCTGGATTAATCTTGGATAGAGTACACGCTGAAGTATGTGGACCATTTTCTACATCATCTACAACAAAACACAGTTATTTATGACTTTTCGAGAAAATGTTGGATCTTCTTCATGGAGAAGAAGGATGAAGTTTTCTCAATATTTGTTGAATTGAAAGCATTGGATGAAAAGGAGAGTGGTTATAAATTGAAAGCCCTAAGAAGTGATAATGGAGGAGAATATTTTTCTAACACCTTCAGTGAATTTTGTGCCAAAGAGAGTATTAGAAGAGAGCTGATAACACCCTTTAACCCACAAAAAAATGGAGTGTATTAAAGGAAAAATAGAAACATAGTCAGATAAACAAGACGCATGCTATATGATCAAGGGATTCATTTACATCTATGGGCAGAACCAGGCAACACTGCAGTTTATTTGCAGAACATGAGCCCTTACAGAATACTTGACATGATCACACCCAAATAATCTTTCTATTAGAGGAAGCCAGATATATTTCATTTTCGAATCTTTGGAGCTACTATATATTTCCATGTATCCAAAGATAGTAGGAGGAAATTGGAGCCTACAACTAAGATGTGACTCTTTGTAGGATACACAAATACACCACATAAATATAGGGTCTACTTTACCTCACTCAAGATGAAAATAGTGAAGAGAGATGTAAAATTTGAGGAGGATAAGGCTATGAAATTATCTTTTTAGTGAGAGCTAAGTATCCCACCAGAGGAGGAGCTTCTAGCTCCAAAGGAGGAGCCTCAGACATAGCTTTAGGAGGTTGTGGAATATCCACATGCAGAGTAATAGATAGCAGCTTGAGTGGAGGCACCCACTAAACCAGAATCTTTCAGAGATGGGACCTCCTACATTTGTACACATGAAGAGGAGGTCACCAAATATATACATTGGGTATATGGTTGTCACAACATAACTCTTTGAGTCATAGCCATCTTCATTTGAGGAAGAAATTTCTCATCAAGTGTGGGTTAATTCCATGGTGGAGGAGTTTGATTCCATCATGAAGAAACATGTATGGGAGGTGGTGTTGAGACTAGAGAACATGTCAATGGTTTTTCCTAGATGGATCTAAAAAGTGAATCATGTGGTTTATGGGAGCATTGAGAAGTAAAAGGCCAAATTTTTGGCCAAAGGCTTCTCTCACGTAGACGAAGTGGAACATGAGGACACATTTTATCCAATAGCAATATATTCCTCAATCAGAACTTCCAAAATTAGCTACATAAATGGGGTGGAAAATCCACAAGATTGATGTGAAGACCACCTTCCTTAATGGTGTTGTTGAAGAAGAAATTTACATAGATAAGGTAGAGGGATTTGAGACATATGATATGGAGGCACATGTGTGTAGACTTGGGAGAGCCTTGTATGCTCTCAAACAGGCACCCCGACCATGGTACACTCAGATTGACTCATATCTCTGTGGATTGGGCATCATGAAAAGTGAATCAGATTCCAATCTCTATCACATTGTGGTAAATGTAAAGTTTCTTATATTGTTATTGTATGTTAATGACTTGATACCTACATGGGATGAGCAGTTGATCCAATCTTTCAAAGATTATATTTCAAGAGAATTTTAGATGAAATACATGGGCTTGATGCATTACTTCCTCAAGCTATAAGCATGGTAGGGTGATGGTGAGTTTTTTCTAACTTAGGCGAAGTTTTCCTCTTAAATACTTTAGATATTTCACATAGAGAACTGCAAGCCCATGAACACACATCTAGCTACAAACTGGAGAAGGAAAGTGATTCTTCAGGAGAGGAAGTAGATGCCACCATATACATATATCTTGTGGGATACTTGATGTATATAGCGAACACAAGACCTGACATATGTTGTGTAGTGAATTAGTTGAGTCAAGCCATGGTGAAGCCTACCAACCTGTATTGGAAAGGAAACAAATCATGTGTTGAGTTAAATTAGAGGCAAAAATGACTATGGGTTATGGTACATGAGGAGAGAAGGTGTGAATATCGAAGGATTCACTGATGCATATTGGGTAGAGAGTCCATTGATTAGGAAAAGTACTTTAGGCACTATATTTAGAGTTGGGTATGCAACTATTTCCTGGTATAGAAGGAGACAAAGGTTTGTGTCACTCATATCAACAGAGGTTGAATACATCGTTGCAAGTCAAGGAATGATGTGAGGAAATATGTATGAGGAAAATAATTTTGTCTCTTTTCAGTTAGGATATGGATCCGATGATGATTTATTGTGATAATAGGAGTTGTATCAAACTCTCTGACAATCCATTATTTCATGAAAGGTCCAAGAAAATTGATATTAGGTACCAACACTTGTGGGATTGTGTTCATATGAGAATTATGATGCTATGATACATTCCAAATGAGGAGGAGGATGTAGATATCTTGACAAAATAATCCTCAAGAGGAAAATTTGAAATCCACAAGTGCGAGATAATGGTGTTGCAAATGTTTTTCTTGCTAAGAGGGAGTGTTAGAAATTGTAGCAAGAAAGACTAAATTTGACCTGTGCCTTAGTCAAATTTAGTAATTCAATTTTCCACATTAGAAGGATGACTTTGATGGTAGTTAAATTGTGTGACATGGCCTTGTCTACTATTTAGCTTAGGAAATTCGAGTTATAGGCCAAAAGTAGAGTTGTGCATGTAGTGATTGCTAAAATTTAGCAATCTAGTTTAGTTGTATTCATTTTGACTCAATTAACTAAGCTCAATCCTTTAGTTGAGTCAGTTGAAGGTTAGTTGGGTAGTAGAAATATTGTTAACTCATTGATCTCTTATTTAGCTAGCCAATCGACTAAAAATAGCCCATACATGTTGGAGTTCTAATTTTGTAGCTGGAGTGGATGAAAATGCACATTGTAATTGTCAACTGCATACTAGTTTAGTGTAGAGCCTTGGAAGTTAAGCAGATGAATCATTCCTTGGGAATTGTGTAAGAAAATAGGATTAAATTCCTATCTTTTAGGAGCTAATTTCCTCTAGGATTACATAATGAAATAGGAGGAAACTGGGACCTTGAATTGGCTGTGTTTGCCAAAGCAGGATAGTTAGAAGGACAACATCTTTACAGTGGAAGCTGTGCTTCATATTCAAGCCATACATTGTAATAGTTTCTCATTATCATATGATTAATGAAAATCAATGGATGGATTTTTCCTAGTTGGTTTCCCCTATAAATCATTGTGCTCTTGTGGTTTTGATGGCTTCACGTCATTTCATGTATTTCTAAATTGTGATTTCCATTCCACAATATTGTTGATGAAAGTTGTAAACTCTTTATTTCAGTTTGATTTCATCAGTAGTGGAAAATTGTTAATCTAAAAGAGGAAGATGGAGGGAAAGTAATACATGGAAACAATGCATTAGCAAGAATAACTAGAAGAGGAATAATCAATATTGACAATCATGAAACTAAATCTAAGAATTTCCTATATGTTGAAGGACTAAAACACAATATTATAATTTTCAATCAAATGTGTGATCAAGGATATGATATCACATTTCACTCTAAAGGATGTGAGATAAGAAAAGTACAAATAGGAAAAATAGTAGCAAGGTAAATCAATCCTTCCAAAAATGTGTATGTTCTTAACAATGCAAAATAATATAATTGTTTTGTAAGTAAAACAAATGAGATTTAGCTATGGCATAAGAGGCTTGGTCACATTAACTTGGACAATCTAATCAGAATAAGAGATGCATAGGATGTAAGAGATATTCCAAAATTGTTAAAACCGAATAACACTGTTTGTAAGACATTTCAACATGGGAAACAAATAAGGGTTTTATTTAAAAAAAAGAATGCTCCACATCTAGGCACTACAAGGAAAATACCATAGCCTAGCAGAGGTTTTTGAAGAAGCCCTTGCAAAAAATATCCAAAAATCCATTTGTGGTGGAGGTCACTTGCGAAGTTGGGTGGGTGGATGTTTTAGAAGATGTTTTTTAATGGTACATATATAATACACTAATGCACTATTATATTACTATACCTAAACACACCAGCCTTTAATAACATATAGTGCACCATGGCAAAGTTAGTTTTTAAAAAAGTAAAAAGATAACAATGTGATAAGTACATAAATCACATTGGTGCATATACTACTCAATAGTACTAGAAAAGGTTTAAATTTAAAATAATACCAATCATAGAAATCATTTTTCCCATTATAATGCTATACTTTCATGAAACCCCAATGCTAAACCCATATAGGAATGCCCCAGTGCATAAAAAATATCGTGCACCATTGTGGGGTTTTTAATTTAAAAATAGTGGCATGCTACTTATATTATATGAACCAATGTCGTTAATTGAAATGAACACCCTGGTGCTTAATAGAAATGGTGCATCGTTTCAAGGATATTTTTTATATAAATAAAAACAATGGTGTGATACGTATATAAGTTTCTTTGGTGCATATACTATTCGATAGCACCACATAAGCGTTAAATTTTAAGAAAAATTTGTTGGTTGTAAAATTAATTTTCACCATTTCTATGTTATACTCATTTAAAAAATTGGTGCTTCCCCTTTTATGAAAGCCCCGTTGCATAAAAACATGGTACACCGAGGCAAGGTTTTTAATTTAAAAAACATCAACGCACTACTCATATAATAATCACTGATGTCACTAATAGAACTCTAGATCCCAATGCTTAATATACAATGGTGCACCATTTGAGGGTTATTTTTTTAAATAAAAAATAATGGTGTGCTAAGTAACTTTGTAGCATTGGTGCATATAGCACTTGATAGCACACGTAAGTATAAATTTAAAAAAATGTTGTTCAAAAAATTCATTTTCACCATTCTAGTGCTACACTCCCACAAAGTGTCAATGCTTTGAGATTTTCCGAACTCTCAGTGCTTATACAACATGGTGCATCATTTCAGGATTTTTAATTTAAAACTATTGATGCACTAGGTGAAACCAAAGCACCGGTGGATATTCTACTTGATAACGTTGGAAAAAGGTGAAATTTAAAAAAATGTCAGTCAGAAAGTTCATTTTCACCTTTTTGGTGTTATACTTGCACGAAGCACCAATGTTGTTCCTATTTTGAAACACCATGGTGCTTAAATAAAATTGTGCACAATGATAAGGTTTTTAATTAAAATAAAAAAAAATTCGAGATCCGCTTTATAAATAATCCACCCTGGTGTGTCATTATTCAAGTGTACCGGAACAAGGTTAAATAAAAAAACCTTACCAGCCATAAAATTCATTTTTATCATTTCTAGTGTTTTAAATATCTCAAGCACCGATGCTATATTTTCCTCTGTGAAGTGCCCTACCATCAGTGCTTTCCTTTCTTGTCATCCTTCTATCTGTTACTCACTATGTGCCTTTTTATTTTTTTCAAATGATGGTCAATTTTTTTTTCATTTACGTGGAAACCATGCCTCCCCAATGAGAAAATTTCTAGGTAATGTTTATGTTTCCCGATAACTTAAATTTTTAGTAGAGTAGAATTAAAAATTAAGTTAAAATATGCATTATTTTTTAATTGTATTTTTCTTTTGCATGGTGGATTTGAGAGCTTCAACTCACATTATTCATGGTGCACTCTCTAAATTTATAGGGTGCACCGAAAATTGGTATGTAATGTTAACACACCACAATTTTTTAATCTTATTTGGTACATTTGGTAAATGGAAACACACTGGGCTATGAATTTACATGACGCACCACTTAAAAAATTATAATTTTTACGGTACTGCATTTGGAAAAAGTAACTTCCCGATGCATTTATTTTTACCAAATGCACTACATAATATTAAAAATTTATAGCTCGGTGTGTTTGGTAACCTGAACGTTTTGGTACGATGTGTTGATGTAAAATTAATGCATCGATGTGAAATTTTATGTCGATGAACCACATTGAAAACTAAAAATAACTAATGTTATGCATGTATGTGAATCGAAGGTGGTGTATCAAGCTAATGTACCCACTATTTTCGGTGCATTCCCATTTTTGTGGTGCATCTTTTTTGGTGTGTTCCTATATTTTTAGAGCACCGATGTTGAATTTTTTAATTTAAAGTTATATGCCCATATTTATAAACACATTTTTCATTTAGTAAACAAAATTATGTTTTATGAATGAGGCTGATGTATTTTATATGTCTACCATGCAAAGATGTTAAAGGAGAGAGGAACAACAATAGCAAGAGAAAAGAGTTGACCAATACAATATGGTACAATAGTGGGAGGCATTAGAGAGGGAGGGGTATTTGTACCCTCTCCTTATTACCACAATAACCTAAGGCCTCTTGAGGAATGTAGGCCTATATTGTCACTACTACAATACCCTTCAAAATTTTGGTCTACATCCAAATTTTAGAGCCTAATTTGAATTTTCATGTTTTTGTTGCAAGTATTAAGAGTTATCACATGTGTTTTCTCTAATTATTCTTGTCCCGTTTAGAAGAAAATCAAAGTGTCGTCTTAACATGGTAAGAATCGCAGATCACACATATGTATTTTTTTCTTGTTTAAAGGGGTAAAATTGGTGCTAATGAATCATTATTACCATGTAGACACATATCAAACTCATTCCCAAATTTTCAAGCACTATCGCACAAGTTTCATCACCGTCGTTGCAAAGTGTACCTTTAGTGTTGCACTTGGGGAAAGTTGCAATGTCGTTGCATTGAGGGAAGTATGTTGTTCATGTGTTCTGAGTGACCAAGGTTGTGTCATCAAATATTAAAAGTGTGTGATCATAATTAAGTTTTATCATTTTTCACTTTGGCCTCACTAATCCCACACTTAGTCAAATCTGAAAAATTTCATGCCCAAGCAACTTGACCTCACTCATCCTTCCTGAGCCATGCACTGCATATTCTTAGCCCTCAAGCTTATACCTTACCTCTTGGCACTATGCAATTCACATTCCCTACATCCCAGAACTACGTACTGATAATTCTAAGTGCTCAGCTTCAACCCTTGAGCTCCAAAACTGCGCAACACCTACCTCTAGTCATCTTCTTCTGTGCACTACGCAGTCACAAGAAACAAGCCTCATCCTTGACCTCTTGAACTATATAAATTTATAATACCTTGGAATTTTTCCATCCAGAACTACATATTGTGAAACCTCAATCCTCAATCCTTTAGATTTACCCCTTGATGCCCTCAATTGTGCAATTTTCTATCCTTGGCCTTCCTGATCTACACACTACATAGTCTCAAAGTTCATTCCTAGCTTTAGACCTCTTGAGCTCCACATTTGCATAGTACCTGAGCCTATTTCCCATACTATCACTTGGTTCTAGCTCTGGCAGTGGTTGTCATGAAGCATGTTATACTAGGGTTTTATCACAATGATGTGGTCTTGTCATGAGTGGGATTTAGTTGTAGGTATTCTATCATGTTAAGGCAGGATGACGATGAAGGATATTGAGAAGGAGACCTTTCTAGAATGTAACAACCCTTGTGAAAATTCCATGTAACAAAAGTTTAAAATAATAACCATGGTTGATGGGACACTTAATCCAAGCTGAATTTTTGGAAACATCCTAGTGGGTGTTCATTTGATTTATTATGTTTAAGGAAATTGGCAAAGGAAAAGGAAAAGGCTTTGGAAATGCATGAGGCATTAATTGGAATTTTATTTACGAACATAAAGGAAAATATGATAAAAGGGAGGTGAAAGGTCACAGGTTGCATGTGAGGAGGGAAATGAAGGAAAATAATGTAAAATGAAGAAAATAGAGGCCTCTTCTATAAAAATTCTTCTAAGGATTAGTGGGAAAGCTTTTTCTAAAAGATTTTTTTAGTTCATTTTTTGGAGATATCTCATTATTCTCTCTCTCTCTCTCTCGCTCTTGGACACTTAGAGTTTTCTTGGAGAAATTTGGAATTGGGGTAATAAAGGAAAAGGAAGAAAGGAAGGGCGGGTTCAAGCAGCTACAGTAGGATTCTTTGCAGGTATTGATTTGCATATGTGATTTCTTGGTTTGATTTGACATGCATGGTATTTAGGTGGTTATTTTCTATCTTGGCATGGGTTTTTCTTGGTGTGACAGTGTTTTCAGCCTAGCCTTTCCATTTTCATATAGGATTGTTGGGATGTGTTTCTCATACTTTAGTTGAGCTGGATTTCCAGATGGATTCGAAGCTAAGTGGGGTGGATCTCCAAAATGACAAAAACATGGCCTAGTGGTCCCTAAACTCAACTATGGATGATGGTAATTCAACTAGCCTAGTAATCCCTGAGCCAGACTATGCATTGCGGTAAAGGCAGATTGTGTTCCTCGGTGGGCCTAGGTAAATCCAAGAGATGGATTTCTCTATGTTGGGCCTAGTAGTCCCGGGATGGGATTTACGGTAAATCTTGGAGATTATGTCTTGGTTTAGGTCCTAGTGATTCTTGATTCAGACTATGGATTACAGTAAAGCCTAAGAGAATAGGAGGCACTCAAATTTCTCATGGTGTAGGCGAAGAACTCTGTTATCATTCATGATTTTTTTGTTCTTTTTTGTTGGTTATGAGTCCCACATTCACGCTTGGAATATGGCATGGGGATGATTGTATGAAGTAAGATTTGGCCGAGCTAATCTATGGTCGAGTGGAACGTGGAAGTCCGATCTCTGGTTGGTTTTTATATTCAGTAATGAAGAGGTCATTCCTTTGGTATGAAAATGTATTGGTTATTATGTGGATTCTATTATTTTTGTATCCATGGTATTTCTGTTGTTATTATGTTGGTTATAAGCATGTATTTTATCAATGATGATCTATGGCCTCTATCCATGTTTTTACTTGTACATTAATGATGCACAATGTATATATGGTAAAATAGATTTCATTTCAACTAATGATTCAAGGGAGAAATGCTTCTTAGTGATTCTTAGATAAATATGAGACCCCTATGCTTAAATTTTTTGTTTACACCTGTAGATTCAATGTTCATGACATGTTTGAAAAAATTATTTTCATGTCTAGGAGGGGTCTAGATGAGTTATTATTGATGTGATTTATTTTGTATCATTGTTCCAATGTTATTTATCATCCCCTAAGTTTTCATGAATTTTTGGGCAGTGACCTTGGCTCTAGGCCTAAAACGGTGACTGAAATCCCCAAGTTGTAGGCATAGAACTTAGCAATTGAGGCCCTAGTTGCAGACTTGTTGTGTTGTGCATGCAGCTATAGCCTCATAGATGCTTCCTTGTTGTGTTGTGCCTACAGTTGTGGTTCAAAATGGTTATAAATTCAGTCTAACCCAAGGGTAAAAGGCCTGAATGGTCGGGATACCTCCTGGGGATGTTGTTGATTTTTTGTAAGGTATGTTTGTCATGTTTCTATTGGTTCCACTTTCTCAAGGTCATATAGGAGGTTGAATCTCATATTAGTAGCCTCTCTTCACATTTTTACCCCGGTTGGCCAGTTACTTTGGTAGATGTGGGAGGAGGGTGTTACATAGAAGACACCTTTGAAGCTGCGAAAACAACTTGATAAATCAATAAAGACAAAGGGACACTAGGCTGTGACAACAACTAGAGATGAATATTACATTGAGGACTCCGTACTTTTAAGCCTTATGGAGGAGGAATAAGAAGACCATGTTCCATATTTTAGGAAGACAATGAAATCAACAATAAAGAATGGCTTGACATTGCCATGTCATCATGAAATCCATGTCATTAGTATCATTTCATGAGTCATCATTTGCCACATCATTTCTGGATTATGTAAATTCAATATTGGATAAATTTAACGTAAAGTGGAAGTCCAAGTGTCATCCATAGAATGTGAAAAGTCATGAAGAATTCAAACAGACATGAGCGTAGTCCAAGAGTCACAAGGGATGTGAATGGTCAACCCAAATTTTTTATATACACTCTCTTTTCTTATGCAAATGAATTTTCACCTTGGCTCCTCCTGTTATCACCAAATTGATTCTGATAGGTTGCTCATCAATCAACTTAATGTAAGTATTTCAAACCACTTTTAACTGAATACTAGCCTCTTCAGTTTGAGAAAGATCTCTTAAAGTGAACTTATGATTTTCAATAGAAATTCTATAATTACCGTCATTGAGGTTTACAATGACTCCATAAGCCCAATGGTAGAAAATCCTCTACATTTTTCACCTTCAATCACATACAATAAAGTCATTATCATAGAGTTAGCCATGTAATAGAGTTTTTATTGAAAAAATAATAAGTTATCTTGAGAGAGCCCTATCAAACTGAAGACACTAATCTTTAGTCAAAATCTAGTTTGAAATAGTTACTCCAAGTTGACCATTGAAGCATCCCAACAAGACCCGATTTGGTGATAACACCTCCTACAAATCATTGGAGAGGAAAATAGTTCTTTTGGAGAAGCACATGGTTGCTCTAATGCTCCACTATTGGGGCTAGTGTTTTTCATTGTCTTGATGTATATTGGAAAATTTTTCTTAATTTAGAATCTCATTGAGCCAACACACTTTCATATGTATGTCTTAAATATTGTAAGAATATTCTACTCCTTTTCGCTGACATTTTGCCTCATAAGCCTATAGAAAAAGAAGCATCTCCTAGTGGAATATTGTTCTATTGAGTGGAATATTTGGTCATCATAACCCTCGAAGTGTTGGTTGAACCTACATAAAAGTGATGGGAACTTCCACTTATTGAGGAGAATGTAGATAGTGAAGGGGAAAATTTTGAAGTTTCTGACGAGAAGCACACTGATTACAACACAGATCTGAAAGGTGAGGTGGAAGTGTCTTTAGATTTAGAAGAAGAGGAGGGGGGAATACAAGAAGACATGGCTGAATCATATTTATATTGGATGGCCCAAGGGCCACTCATTCTTCAATAAAATCTTCACAATATGCCCAAAATTCTAGAAAAGTGGCTCTCAGATTTCGATCCAGACAGGAAGACCAAAGTTGAAGATCATATAGACGAGTTATACATGCATGTACGGATGCTTGAGGTATGTTTAAATGATGTTGATTGTAGCATATTTTCTTACACTTTAGAAGGTATATAATCTGTATGGTATCACAGACTTCTAGCCAATTCAATCAGAAACTGGAGGGAGTTTAAGAAAAATTTTCTTGAAAATTTTTCTGAAGAAAAGACTCAACCATGTTATTGAAAGAAATTGGGAATTTGAAAGTGGGGGTTAAAGAAATAATTAAATATTTTAATCATATATTTATGATATTTTTGAACAAGTTTCCCACTGATGTGCAACCTCACTGTGACATAACTAAGGATTATTACACATTTGCCTTGTCAACTAACATTTATGTTTTTGTAAAGACAGTTGCGAAGGAAAATTGGCCTTAAACTTTCCAGAAACTATTTCTATAGAAAAATATTTGTGATATATTAGAGTCAATTTATATGATTATGATCCCAAGGAATCCAAATAATTTGCTAAGAAAAACTAGGCCTCTTCCAACATAATAAAACAAAATGATTCTTTTGTCATGGAAGGCTTGACCAAGTCTCTGAATTTGCTCACGAACGAAGTATCAGAATTGAAGCGACAATAAAGTGAAGCATCCACTACCAAGAGCAAGCTTTCTAGGCCACTGTTATTTAAAAGGAATAACAATTCATGACTATCCAAATATTCTTAGAGTTATAACACAACATTCAATATCGAAATCTAGGGCATGGATATTTTCTGTTATTTTCATCAGGAGAAACATTCATAAAATACATGCCCACAATGGAACCATAATATTAAAACTATGATGGCTAATCTGGTTGATACCTTATTAACATAAGAACAACCCGAGAAAAATTAATAAGAAAGAAATCCTACTATGACCGAATAAAGTTCGCGTGCTAGAGATCCAGTAAATATGTTGAGCATTATATACAATGTTGACAAAAAAAAATGTTGATCCGCTGACAACGATTGAAGCTCCTCCAAAGCATTCAACTGATCATTAAAATCTGAGGATCAATGGACTTGCTTCTAAGAAAGATATTAATAAAAAAAATTTGTGCATAATTCTACCACCTTTAAATCCAACCTATAATTCACATAACAAGTCTTGAGGTGCTCCTTCTTCCATGAACACTTCCAAAAAATTCAAGAAAAATTCCATCACTCATACTGCAGCAAATAAAGTTACACCACCTGACTCAACAACATAGCCCATGCGATAAAAAAATGTATTATAACATTGTCAAATATGTGAAGACTGATCATTCTAATGGGTCAGCGTGAACTGATTCTCCAAGCACTCTCATAGCGCACTCTGGTAGGTAAAGAAGTTTTTTCATCATAGGTAATGTCTGGTAACTCTTGTGATTTTTTCATCGCAACCCTCAAAAATTTGGTTGAACCTATAGAGAAGCAATGGTAACTTCCACCTGCTAAGGAGAATGCAGATAGTGAAGGGGAATATTTTCAGTTTTCTGAGGAGGTGCTCCCTTATTACAATGCATATATGAATGGTGAGGGGGAAACATCTTCAAATTTAGAAGAAGACGAGAAGGAAAAAGATGAAGAACTGGCTAAAGAATATTTGGATTGTATCACCCGAGGGCCACTCACTCTTCTAGAATATATTCACAAGATGCAAAAACAACTGGAAAAGCAACTCTAAAAGTTTGATCCGAACAAGAAGACCAAAGTTGAAGAACATATAGACGAGTTCTACATGAATGTATCGATGCTTGAGGTATGTTTCAACAATGTTTCTTGCAAAATCCTTCCATACACTTTAGAAGGCAAAGCTTTTTTATGGTATCACAGTCTTCCAACCAATTCAAGCTGAAACTGGAGGGAGTTTAAGAAGATTTTTCTTGAAATTTTTTCTGAAGATAAGACTCCAACCATGTTATTGAAAAATATTGGGAATTTGAAAGTGGGGGATAAATAAAGAATTAAATATTTTCATCATAGATTTGTGAAATTTTTGAACAATTTTCCCACCAATGTGCAACCTCACAATGACATAACTAAGGATTATTACACATTCTCCTTGTCGACTAACATGTGTGTTTTTGTAAAGAGAGATGCGAAGGAAAAATTGGCCTTAAACTTTGTAGAACCTCTTGCTATAGAAAAATATTTGCGATCAATTGGAGTCATTGTAGATGATGATGATCCCAAGGAATCCAAAGAAGTTGGTAAGAAAAACTAGGCCTTTTCTAACAGAACAAAACACAAGGATTCTTTCGAAATGAAGGGCTTGACCAAGTCTATGAAGTTTCTCATGAAAAATGTATCAGTATTGAAAAGACAGCCAAGTGAAGCATCCACTACAAGTATCAAGTATTGCATACCACTATTCTTTAAAAGGAATAAAAATTCATATCTCGCCAAATCTGCTCAGAGTTATAACACAACGTTCAACATTGAAATTTTGGGCATGGATAATTTCTTCACTTTTCATTAGGACAAAGATTCAAAAAAGACATGCATGCAGTGGAACCATAATATGAACACTATGATGGCTAATATTGTTGATACCTTATTATCATAAGAACTCCATGAGAAAAATGAATAAAAAAGCGATCCTACTACGACCAAAGAAATTTTAGGTGTTGGAAATTTAGTAAATATGTTTAGTATTATATACAATGTTGACAAACATAGTGCTAATCAACTAAAAAAGATTGAAGCTCCTCCCAAGAAGTCAGTTAATTGTTACAATATGAGGAGCAAGGGGTCTGTTTCTGAGTAGGATATTAAGAAGCACTTGTCATGTAGAATTCTAACACCTTTAAATCCAACTTAGAATTCACACAACAAGTCTGGAGGTTCTCCTTCTTCTAAGAACACTTCAAGTAAAAACAAGAACAAGTCCATCACTCCTACTACAGTGGAGAAAGTTACATCACATGACTCATCAACATAGCCCATTGCGATGGAAAACATTGATTATAACATTTTCAAAGACATGAAGAGAGATCGTGCTAATATTTTACTTTTCGAGCTCATAGAGATAATGGACCAATGTGAATTGATTCTCCAAGCACTCTCATCACATACTCCGGTAGGTAAAGAAGTTTTTGCATTGCAGGTAATGTATGGTAACTCTTGTGATATCCTCAAATTTGTTGTAAATGTCGTAAATTTAAGTTCTAACACTTTTTTCTCGCCATTTCTATTAACTTTTTAAAATTTTAATTATAATTTTCACAACTGTTTGGTTGGTTCTTGTGCATCCACAAATGTTATGCGATTGTTGGTTTCTAAGTAAATAAATGCAAAATGGGTTAAAACTAATACATGGATCATACAAATGGAAAAATCACTTGTCCATGCCATTGGTGAACTAAAAAATGTTATTATCCTTTTGTCATATGATCATAGAGTTCACCAGTGTATAAATATCCTAGTTGTGGACATTCCAGAAGCCTATGGATTATTGCTAAGAGGAGATTGGTCAATAAAAATCCAAGAATACTTTTCAATGAAATGGTATCATTTATGGCTTCCATTCAAGGTTTAAAATGTAGGTTTTAACCTTGTATAGAAATTACCTACAAAAAAATTCTTAAAAACATAAAATAAACAATGGCAAGAACTTAAAAATAAAACACATATGAACTAATATTTTCCCCTAGATCCTAAAATCGAGACTACTAGATTGATTTTCTCATTATTTTCCTTTCAATGTTACAATATATATATATATATATATATATATATATATATATGTTGAAGCATTCATAAACCCCAATCCATTAACCCTAGCTTAGAACATAATCATAGTTCTCTTGACTAGATTTACAAAATACCATGGACATAAAACCATCATGCCCAAAACCATGTGCAAACCCATGCAATAGTCGTGGAAAGAATATAACACACACCCAGCATTCTCCAATTTTTTTTCTTTTCCACAAAGGGGATCACATGAGAGCTTATTCATTGGTCGAACCCTACAATAGCCATTGATTCTCTACAACAAGAAAACCTCTAATTTCTCACAGAATGTGAAGCTTTGTGATACTCCACATCAATGTGCTTTGTCTTTGAATGATAAGCCTAGTTCTTTGCCAAGAAATTTTCACTTTGGCTATCACAGTCTATCCTTATAGCATGTTGTACCAACCCCATACTTGAACACAATATCTACAACCAAACAGATTCCTTTCTTGCATGATTGGTTGCCATGTATTCAACCTCTGTAGTTGAAAGAGTCACTACAGACCGTATTTTTCTCATCCAACTAAATTCTCCCCCAAATACATTAAATACATACCAGCTTGTAGATATTTTCTAATCTAGATATTTAGCCCATTCTGCATTAACAAAGCCATGAATGTCCCCAATATTGGTATTCCTTGGTAATACATACCATAATCACTAGTGCCACATAAATATTTGAAAACCTGCTTCACTGTTGTCCAATGCTCCTTCCTTGGTTTTTACATATACCTGCTAAATATTCCCAGTGCATGTGCAATGACTAGTCTAGTACATACCATTACATAAATCAGGCTACCCACTTCACTTGCATATGGAACACGGGACATGTCCTCTTCCTCTTCTTGTCTCTTGGGACAATGTTCAACAGACAACTTTACACCTATAGGAATGGGAACCTTCACTGGTTTACTATCCTAAATATTAAACCTTTGCAATATTATTTCACTCTCCTCTATGATTTTTCACTCTAACTCCAATTTGTTTCACTTTCCTAGTAGCTACATGTCTTAGAAAGGATTTCCTCTTACTAAAAACAACAACATAGAATATATCCTCCACTAAAACTACAAATATCAAGTTATTCTTTAGCCTAAGCACATACACAACATATTTCAAATGATGATGGGAGCCTGAATCCCTCTTAAATGTTACATTTTCAATTCCTTTGGTACTGTACTATCCATCATCCCAAAATTCCATGTGCATTGATAGATCCTTCTCCTCTAGGCTACTAAATCATTTTTTGCATCTTGTCATATGGAACGAAACACCTGAATCTAGGTACCACACACTCCCTATTATAGTGTTGGCCCTGCATGAAATTAGGGTGAGGTCTAATTCAAATTGCAAGGTGAGTGCTTCACCTCATGCTCCTCCTGAAGGCTTCTTCTTAGACTTCTTGTGTGGACATTTTGTTGCATAGTGCCCAAATTAATAGCAGTGAAAACATTTTATCTTTATTAGGCCCTCCTTCTTGCTATTGTTTTGGCTGGACTATAGATTTCTTTGGGCCTTCTTTCCCTTCCCAACCAAGGAAAAAAACTCTTCCTCCTCAGACTTGGATGTCACTCCATCTCTAGGCTTCATCTGAATTTATTCCTACACCAAATCATACCAAAGTCTCTCCCAATTTGAAAAACTTTCCCTTCCATTTATGGATTCCTAGTAGTTGTGACAGGATTTTCGAAGGCCTAGAAGAGCTAGCTTCACTAGATTTGAAGAGGGAATATTTTCTCCAACTCCCCCAAGCTCATCTGGACACCTAGTGAACCTAGAGAGGTAATGTGGAATAGTTTAATTTTTCTACATGCATATGTTTCTGAGCTTATCCTTCAATGTCAATTTCTTGGCATCACTACCATTTTGAAATAACTTGGTAATGGTATTCCACAAAGCAAATGGATTCTCCTTTCCATGTAAATTCGAGACTATGTGGCCTCTCACACCCTCTAGGATGATCCTCTTGGAATTTTTCATATCCTTCTTCCACTAGGCTACATATTGTGCATTTGATATTGTTGGCTTTGGAATGTCAGTTTTGGTGTACTGTAGCACACCATTATCAATGCGCACTACTTCCATCCTATCCTTCTAGGCAATGAAATTTTAGGTTCCCTCAAGGGAATACTCCAATCTCAATCCATTGAAAGACATTTTCCCACACATAATAAAACCTACTTCATTGAATCTAAAAACATAAATCTCTGAAGAATAAGATATATTGACTAGTTTCTAGTATGATTTTTGCTCTGATACCATGTAGAAATTAATATAAATTTTCTACTACTAATGAAATTGAACTGAAATCAAGAGTTTTCAAATTCTCTATACAATACTGCCAAATGAGAGGTACTTCCCATGAGTCCGAAACTCAAATGGGTAGATGCATACGGGGCATAGATCATGAGAGGTGAACCAACTCAATCATCATAACGATGGGGCAGAAGCACACCAACAAGATTAGACAAGCCTAGCCTTGTGGTTGCTTATAGCTCCGAGAAGTTTTCCCCAAAGCTCCTCAGAGCTCCAACAGCTCATCGTCCAATAGGACCCTCAGAATAGGGTCGTTCCATGATTCCAAGATTCTCATGGAAGGCTAGGAACATAACCTTACCCAAGGGCATTGTGAGAATATATGTGACCTGCTCATCAGTTCCTATATGATCAAGCCTTACGGAACCTCGTTGTACCATATCCCAGATAAAGTGGTACCAACCATCAACATGCTTGGATCGATCGTGGAAAATTATATTCTATGACAAACGAATCCCCCTCTATTTATCATAAAGGATAATAGTGGCATCTAACACATGCTCGAACAACTCTTTTAAGAGCTTTTGTAAGCAAGTGACTTCACAAGAGGCTAGACATGTTGCAATGTATTCGGCCTCAGCAGTGCTCGAGGCTACCGAATTTTTCTTCCTGCTCGAAGTAGACCTACGTGTGAATAAACATCCATACGTGCTCTTGCGATCCACCACACTGCCAGCTCAAACGGCATTAGTATATCTGTTACACCATTTTTTGGTCATCTAACCTATTATCATTAGATGTACCCAAGTACACCATGTAAGACCAATTTTACTCCAAGTAAAATTTCTTTCACTATTAAATTAACTTAGTAAATCACCTTTATTAAGTTGTTTATGGTCTAAACAGGAAACCCCATAAGGAAATATTAAATAAATATACATTTGTTTGATTTTCCTCAAGAAATAATTAGTTAAACATTAGTTTAATTAATATTTCTGGTTATATTTAACCCAAAACAAGGAAATTAATTAGATAAATCATTATTTATCTTATTATTTTCTAAGAATAATTGTTTAAATATTATTTAAATAATATTCTTTATTAAATATGACTAATTCACCCTTAAATAATTAAATAAATCATTATTTATTTGATTATTACTCAACCATATCCTTAAAATGATAAATAAATCATTTATTTATTTATTATTACTTAATCACATCCTTAAAATGATAAATAAATCATTTATTTATTTATTATTTACAAATAAGGGGATTTGACTCAAGTCAAATTCATTTTCTCTCCAACAAATATAATAAAATATTCCATAAAAGTTGGATCTAGATTTGGTTAATAATATTTTAATTATGCACCAATATCTAGACTAACCCAATATTTTGTTATAAATAGAAGGGTTTTCCCATTCATTTGTCTCCTTTTGTTGCCTAAAGATCACTCTGGATCTCAACACTTGGTTTGCCTATTGATCCACAATCATAGCCATTATTTTCTATTTTTTTATGGGTTTTCTACACCATCAAGAGAGAGGAATTCTAAATCTGAAGTGCTGAGGACTTACAAAAACCCATCCCATTGAGGAGAACAGGAAACACCCTCTTGTGTTTTCCTCCCAGGTGCCATTAATAAAATCTCATTGGATATATTCTTGTCTTGTCTATTGGATCTATGTAGTAAATCTTATTTTTCTACTGTTTAATGTCTTCTAATGCATAGATCTAGATTTTTGTAGCATTTGTCTTGATCATCTAATTGCAGATCTGAAGATATTAACAGTCATTTCTACTGTTAGGGTTGTTAGTTATGCATAGCTAAAGTGGTCTTTTTTCGTATGCTTCAAATCAAGATTCATACTAACAACTGGCGACTCCACACAGGTTTAACATTACGACCGCTATTGTTTTTCTGATCCTTGCATATCCAGATGCTTCAAACCCTAGGATTTCTCTTCAACCCCTTGCTTTTCTTATTCTTGATGTTTTTTTTAACCCATAAAACCCTAAAATGATAAAAATTCTAAATTCCGCGTGTTTTTGGACCCATTGCATAGGTGACAGACATTAGCCACAGCTGAGACGACAAAGTTTTCTGAAATCTGCCGCCGAGAGTGCCTGAAGTGCAGGTCTCACTTGTCTACCCAAAACCTATGACATGGACCTCCAAGGTGCACTTTACAGCCCAAAAAGTGTGACCTCTACTGAAAACAGTCCAAAAATTGTGACCTAGACTTTCTACAGGGATTTTTCTGAAATTTTTCTGGGTTTTGTTGAGCTTTTGTTCAGGGTTGTCTAACCTCCGTCTCCACCCATTTTGGACTTGTACTTGTTCTTTTTTGCTCAAATAAGTGGGAACCTAGCCCCCTAGGGCTTCAGTACCCTCCACTTTTTGTGGAAGAGTGTTTGCTGTTGTAGGTTGTCTGAAATTTCAGAGTCTTCAGCCATTTTTTTCAAATCTGGTACCTCATCTTCAAATCCACTTAAAATTAGCTTGTTATCCATCCAAATCACCTCATCTAGCTTTGTTTTGGTTTTCCTCTAGGGTTCACTCTGTTTCCCTTCAGGATATAGCCTTCCACCACTTCTTCTACAACAATTCTTCCTCTGATTTGTTGTTGTTTTTCTGCACCACTTTCCAGCAGATTTTGTCTTTTAGATCTCTGCCCCTCTTGACCCTAGATATATTAGAATTTTTAGTGTGTTTTGATTATTTTTTTACTCACCTATAGACTAGTTATTGAGAGACCCACCTCCTTGGGTTTATATTAATGCATCATTAGCTGTTTATTTTCTGTTTTGTAGGCCTATATACTGAGATTTGCAGGTTTATTTGCAACTATACAACACAATTTTTCTTTTTTCTCTACAAATGTCTGGGTTTAAAAATTAAAATTTACACACTTTTACACAAACACCCTAAGTGAAAAAGGGCTTGGTTAACACCGCCAAGTAAAGACTCTAAAACATTGAAATCAATTGATCCTACACCTTGTTGCCCTTGTTTTGACATTGTAATCGGTTGATCTTGCACCTCCCTACCCTTGTCAGTCTCTTTTTCCTTTGTGTCATGTTTTGTGTTGTCATTGTTCAACCTCCCATGGGCTCCAATTTTCCTCAGGGGGGGCCAGCACCTCCTGCATTTTTTCCCCTCCTAGTAGCACGTATTTAGGATATGACATGCCTCCTCTTATCGCCCAACCTTCTACCTACCACACTGCTACCCACCCTTTTCCATCTAGTACCACTGATCACTAGATTCTCATGATGAAATCTAATCAACCTTCAACCATAGACATCAATCTTCAAACTCAGTCCCGTCAGTACAACAAGCCTCCCACTATGTCTGTTCCCGAGCCACCTCCTTTGGTCTCTATAGAGCCTCTTTCGACACCTAAGGGTCCCTTACATATCCCTCAACCTAGGGCAGAGGTTCATGCCAAGATCCCTAAGGGACCATTGCATTTAAATGCTGCTTCTAGCAAAGCCGCCCATTCATATATCATAGTCGATGATTTGGCATAATCCCCTGTTGCCATTTCAATGCTGGAACTCCTCCAGTCATGCCCTTCACAACAAAAAGCTCTTCTATCTGCCGTGGGTGTTTTAGACCCTTTCGATGATCGATTTATTGTCTTTGATGTCGACCAATTATAACATCCTCCTCTCCCTACTTCCATTTCTTTCCAAATCCCAGTCAAGATCCAGAACGCTAACGTTTCCCGATGCATTATTGATGAAGGGGCATCCACCTGCGTGATGTTTGCTTCAGTTTGGAAAAAAATTAGATCCCCTAAGTTGGCTCCTTCCACAATCACTCTCCAAGCGTGGGATGGCCATGCCTCCAAGCCCATTGGCTTGTTCCGCAATTTTCCCATTACTCTTGCAGGCAAGACATCTTACATTGATGTAGAAGTAATAGATGCCCCCTTAGATTACAACATTATTTTGGGTCTTAGCTACACTTATGCGATGTCTGCAATCCCTTCTGCAGTCCACCGCAAGATGTCCTTCCCTCATAATGGAAATATAGTCTCCATTGACTAGTTGACATATTATGAACCGAAGTCTCAGCCCTCCCCTAAGTCCGCTATCTCCTTGGTGGCCAGCAAGCAAATCGTTGACCCTTTGACCATTGTCTCACCTGGTGTCTACAAGGATTCCTCCTTGATGGGTACATTCCCTGGTCTTCCTCCTCCCATATTTGATCCCAGATCATCGAATGTTTTCATGATGCAAGCATTTCAGGCTTCTCTCAAGCGGCCTGCCTTGGCTAGTCAGCAGCCTCCTCGCCCTCTGCAGCCGTATCCCAGCCCTTCGATGAAGCCTTTTGGACCTCCTTCTCCTGGCCCTTTAGCTAGTACTCATGAGCCTCTTTATCCCCCTGGGTCGGTTCCTCCAGGCCTTAACCATTTAGGAGTCGTCCCACCTAGCCATTACCTCTCTGGTCAGATACCGTTCCTAGTCCCTCCACCGGGCATCTATACGGCACCTTTCATGGCCACCCTCTCTCTTCTTAACTTGACCATTGGGATTTTGTTTTGGTACCTTGATCCTCCAACCGCTACCCCGACAGGCCAACCTAAACCTTATCTTTCTTTGACCCCAGTTCAACCGATCCCCCAGACTTCTCTCGTTGTCACAATGCCTCAACCACCTCAATAGGAACCGCCTCCTGTTGCGACCACTTCAAGTAAGAAGGGAAAAGCTTGCAAAAGGGCATCAAAGGAAAAAGTGGCCCCGACTGACCCTACACCTGCTCCGCCTCCAAATCCCTGTGCTTTATGTGATGTCATCGGTCATTCCACCCATACTTGTCCTGAGTTGCCCCGCATCAAGCCCATGGTTAATGTTGCATTCCCTGAGTCGACGGTCCCCGAAGCCTCTGCTTCTTCATTGACCGTTACCAAGAATGCCAAGACTATTCACACCGAACACCCTTGTGCTTTGTGTGGTCTCCATGGCCATTACTCTCATCATTTTCCCCACCATACGCATTACCATGCCTGTTTAAAGGTAGTTAGGGAGTATGAGTTGAACAAAACCAATCTGCTTCTCCCGTACTTACATAATATGTGGCAGGCCAAACCCAGGATTTACCTGCTCCTATTGACATTCCCCCCCTGATGTCAATATGATGGAGCATGCGGCCACCATCCTCTACCTTTCATCGTCCATGAGACCTCGGGTGGAAGCTCCCATCGAATCTTCCCCTATTATTTTTCCTGAACCCCCTTTAGTGATCACCCTAGGCTCAACCTCAGTAGATCCATTATCTTCTTATAAATCCATCATCCCCCGTGACGATGCGCATGTGAACCTTCCTTCTCAAGAGGATGAGTCAGGTAGCTTCACCGCGTCAGGTGGTCTCTCTTCCTATAATCACCCCATTTTCTACTGCGATGATGACATCGTGGAAACCACGTCCACCCCCGACTCCATCATTCCCGCCCATCAATGGGATAGCACACCCCATGCCCATGATGACTTTCATAACCTCAACTCAAGTTACACCTCTAGTAGCTCCCACACTCCACCTTACAAACGACATGTGAGTTGTAGACATCTTACCCAGATCACCCCTTCCCGTGGAGTGCGTTCGATTTCTACTTTGAGCTCAGGTTTCCAGCATTTTTCATCAGACTTCCATTTATTGTCTTGTGGCACCCTTCATATAGATCTACCATCCACACCTTATATCGGTTTTGCTGACGGTGCAAGTCGCTACTCTCAAAATTTAGCCTCAATAGGTTGGGCCATTTTTACCCCCTTGCATGCACTTGTTCTTTCGAATGGTGTATGTATTGGTACTTCTACCAATAATCAGGCCGAATATGATGCAGTATGAGGTTTATTAGCCAATTCCCTTTCACATCGCACCCTCCATCTTCATGTTCATTTAGATTCCCTGCTTCTTGTCATGTAATTGAATGGTGTCTATCGTGTGCATAATCCTATCCTTTTCAAAAGATATTTACGAGTGAAGCTTTTGATGCGTGAATTTGAAATCATTACTTTCAGTCATGTACCTAGAGCACAAAATCACTATGTAGATCGCACTGCAAACCATATTCTGGATTGGCATTTAACACACACATTTAACACAAGACAATAATATAAAAATATCAAAATGATGCATATCCATAATATGTGTCGTATAAAATGCTTTAGAGTTCATCAACTCTGATACATATGACATGCCCATAGCATGTTACCAAAAACTCAAAAGTGGGGGCACCACATGCCCCTACACACTAATCACTATATGGAGGATCCCGAGCCAATGGCTCCACCCCCGCATCTCATAGATCATGCACACTCTGTCCGGCCATCGCCATGCGTCGCATGACCCCTCACCATTCTGAGGTAAACCAATACATGGCTCTATGTACTGGTCATCTAAGTCTTGCCATCTGCGCTCCAAAACACCAGTCAGAAGCCTCTCACATCTATGATGTATGTCCTCCAGAAGGGCTGCTACGTCCTCATTTTTCTTCACCCTTGATCCACTAGATCCTGCGGCCCCTAATACTGCAGGTCGCCCCATGTACCCAGCCGGTTTTACAGGTGCTGTATCTGCATACCAAAATTAAAAGAATCAGTACTACATACAATATTATAAAAAATTTACATGCACGTAAAAGATTAGAAATGTGACACTTACCATCCAGTCCCCTTATACGACCAGGTGGAAGTGGCAGATCCGAGTCCCCACAATAACTCATCCCACTATAGGGATAGTCGTCTATCTACAGTGGCATATTATCCCAATGAACAAAGAAATCAGGATGGAAAACTCGTCCAATTGCTCCACCTCCTCCTCTGCACAGTATTCGCCCCCACCAGTGCATCCTAGGCTCTCACGGGCCCTCATCTAAGAGTTGTATGTGAGGTCGAAGTGTCGGGATCTTCTCAAAGAATAAAGAACACAAAACTGTACCATATGCACAGTCATGGTTCACTTGCCGCTTACATAGCGACAATTGTCGTTTCAATGACAAGAGCATCATCTATGCCCACCCATATTAGGTCCCACTCAAAACACTCTCCACAATCATCATCTGTCCCCCGATGATGTGATGGACTGCTTGGTTGCGCAGGATCTGCAACACTGCTACGGCCACAGCACGAGTCTCTAACCTCTCCAAATCCCCGATGGGTATCTGAGTCCCCTTGACTTGGAGACCTTGAAAACAATGGTGCTCTACAAACTCTATTATATTTCGCCCACGCGGTAATACTGGCTGAGTATTCCCTACCATCCCAAGTGGTGGGAGACCAAACAGGAAATATATATCCTGGACCATCAACTCGATCTAGTGCCCCTGCAGTATAAAGACCTCATGGTCCGGGTCCCAATAGCTGACAATCCGAGCCAATAAGGGCTCCCCAGCTCTCATCAAAGGGTTCTCCACAAACTTCAGAACCCCAAACCTGCCCAAAGCACTTTGGACACCCTGATCCTCCTAGATCTCTGACCGTAATGCGCCCAGGTCTCTCTCTCTCCAGTTGATCTGTAATTCTACCATACCTGCACAAAACCATCATATTTATCAGTATACAGATAGGAAATACTGTTTCTCATCAAAAAACCCTATTTATTAGCCAAAAAATAGCACAAAAGCACCCCTCCCCGACAGGCCCCACTTTTCAGGCCCAAACGTGGGATAGGTTGCACTTTTCTGGCCAAAACTTGCTACCCAAGTCGCACTTTTTGCACCAAAAAATATGACCCGGCCATGAGGAGGAGTAGGGGGCTGTTCCTGAGCATTACGGACCTAATATAAAATTTTAATCCACTGAAAAGAAAGTGTAGGGTTAGGCCTCTTACCTGCAACTGACAGCTCTCGATTGCGACGGTCGGTTTGTCGGCTATGATCGCCGCAAGATTTAGGGCCTTTTGTCCTCTTCACATTCACCACAGCTCCACATGCAAATGAATGAATCTAGAGGGAAAATTCCTTATTAAAATAGAAACCCATTTTTCTTCTTTCGCTCGCCGTGATCCAACCGTAGCTCTGTTTACAAAACCGTCCTCACCGTTGGAAAGCTCTCACTGAGCCCTCAAATGGGTATCTGTTAGTTTTTAGTGATTTGATACTTCACCAAGACACATTTTCCCAAGAAGCGCCACTTCACCCTTCCTCAAAAATCGAATTTATCCACTTGCAACACTCGTACCAAGGGCACCATGTTGCCTCCATACTTTTCCATGCTCGTGTCGACTTTATTCATGAGTTACCATCTGGTACTCATGCTTTTATGGTCTCCATTGGACCCTTTTCATATGTGGCAGCACCATCGATTCACCCTTGTTTAGAGCATCTGAGTTGAGTTATCATTGCTTTCTTGGAGTCTATCTCGAGTCCCTTTGCATCTTGCCACAGTCCTCCATCATTCATTGCTTGGTCCCTATCTCGTGTCACAAGTTATGGCCTTTAGTCCCACTGTCCGCTATCCCTCATAATGTTGTGTCAGTTGTTGCTAGTTCATCCATGCCCTTTATGCTCTAACAAGGGAAGTCATCCATTTTCTACTCATTCCCATCCATTTCATCATCATCATTGGTGTCAGTATCTTAGTCACTCTACTATTTTCTCTCGTGCCCTAATTGAAGATCCCTTATTGCCTCACCTATGACAGATCTCCTTCTATCGACATCAACTCATTCATTCCAAAAGACGGGTCTATAGGGCGGTGTACCTTGGTTCCATCTTCCACTCTATTTTGGTGCCTTGGATCAGGAAAAGGGACTCCTTATTTCCCTTTGACTTGATTTTTTCTCAGCTCCAGCTCTTTTCAACATGATCGAGATCAATATACTCGATGGTTCAGTGATGCAGCAACTGACATCGATGATTTCGAGTGTGTGTGAGATGTCTCAGCCCTTATGAGGGGGTGGCCCTACAAGTAGCCCCCCACACACTTGGATGACCTCTTCATCACAGCCTTCGATGCAGCTCCATACAGTTGATGATGTTGGCCTCAACTGCTTGCAACACCATTTTGTTTGCATGTATCAGTGATATTTTCAAAGCCCTTTCCTATGTTTAGGGGCATCTGGGTTGCATTTATTTCTCATTTACTCAGCTATTGTTGTACAAGTCCTGGCTATTATCCCAGGCACAATATGTATGTGGGATTCATTATCATGTTATTTATCTAGCTCATGTTTATGCCAGCATATCCTATATTATTCTTTCCTGTGGTTTTCTGGACGCCTTATTGTTTGTACTATTGCCTCGGCGAGCATAAGTATGCCTCCCCCACTGCCTATAGTAGGTACTCACTCATCAAAAAGACTTATCGCACCTGCAAGTCACCTCATCAGGGTCTAGTTCTTTCAACACTTTGGTTTACCTTATACTTCTCTATCTTTGACTTCCCCTTCGATGTCTAGTGATTGAGTTCTTACAACGTACTTAGGTCATACGATTAGCTCCCACCACTCGCACGCTGGGGGGTAATATGTTACACCATTTTTTGGTCATCTAACCTATTATCATTAGATGGACCCAAGTACACCATGTAAGACCAATTTTACTCCAAGTAAAATTGCTTTCACTATGAAAATAACTTAGTAAATCACCTTTATTAAGTTGTTTATGGTCTAAATAGGAAACCCCATAAGGAAATATTAAATAAATATACATTTGTTTGATTTTACTCAAGAAATAATTAGTTAAATAGTGGTTTAATTAATATTTTTGGTTATATTTAACCCAAAACAAGGAAATTAATTAGATAAATCACTATTTATCTTATTATCTTCTAAAGAATAATTGTTTAAAGCTTATTTAAATAATATTATTTGTTAAATATGACTTATTCACCCTTAAAATAATTAAATAAATCATTATTTGTTCCATTATTACTCAACCATATCCTTAAAATGATAAATAAATCATTTATTTAGTATTGCTTAATCACATCCTTAAAATGATAAATAAATCATTTATTTATTTATTACTTACAAATAAGGGGATTTGACTCAAGTCAAACTCCTTTTCCCTCCAACAAATATCATAAAATATTCCATAAAATTTGGATCTAGATTTGGTTAATAATATTTTAATTATGCACCAATATCTAGACTAACCCAATATTTTGTTATAAATAGAAGGGTTTTCCCATTCATTTGTCACCTTTTGTTGCCTAATGATCACTGTGGATCTCAACACTTGGTCTGGCTATTGATCCACAATCATAGCCATACTTTTCCATTTTTGTCTGGGCTTTCTACACCATCAAGAGAGAGGAATTATAAATCTGAAGTGTCGAGGACTTACAAGAACCCATCCCATTGAGGAGAACAGGGAACACCTTCTTGTGTTTTCCTCCCAGGTGCCATTAATAAAATTTCATTGGATATATTCTTGTCTTGTCTATTAGATATATGGAATAAATATTATTTTTCTACTGTTTAATGTCTTCTAATGCATATATCTATATTTTTGTAGCATTTTTCTTGATCATCTAATTGCAGATCTGAAGATATTAGCAATCATTTCTGATGTTAGGGCTATTATTTATGTGCAGCTAAAGTGATCTTTTTTCATACACTTTAAATCAAGATTCATACTAACAATATCTATGGAGTGTCATGCTCCCAATAGTGTATCTCAACCCATGGTTTATTGTGCCTCAGAGATATCTCAAGAGTTTCTTGGCACCAACCTAGTGAATGTTATGAGGCTCAACCATATGTTGACTCAAAGTGTTCACTACAAAATATACATCCGAACGGGTGTTCACTAAGAACATCAGGGCCCCTACGAGTTGATGATAATAAGTAGGATTTTCTAACACGGTCCCAACAAAGTTACCACTGAACTTCCTAAAGTTAAGCTCCATTGGTGTCAACACGGACTTAGAGTCCACCATACCAAATATTTCCAGAAGCTTCACAATGTATTTTCCTTGAGAAAGGAAAATCTTGCCAGGTCTCTGCTAGGCCTCCAGACCTAGGATGTCATGCGTTAGTCCTAGGTCCTTCATCTCGAACTCAACAGCGAGATCCCTCTTGCAGTGATGAATGAGAAGGTCAACACCTATCAGGAAGAGGTCGCCCATATAAAACATCAGAATGAGATGATTTTCTCCATCAACTTTGAAGTAAAGGTTTGGATCAACATTTCTATGAGTGAAGCTCATCTTCATCAGGTAGCTATCTCTCCTCTCGTATGAAACTTTGGGTGCTTTCTTCAACCCATAGAGGGCTTTCTTCAACCTGTAGACATGGGTGTCCCGATCCTAAACTTCGAACCCCAGAGGTTGCTCCACATACACCTATTCCTTTATTACATCATGCAGAAATGTGGTCTTCACATCCATCTAATGAAGACTCCATCCTTGCATAGTAGCAAGGGCTATGATAGATCAAATGGTGGTATATAAGGACAGAGGTGAAAATATGTCATCTTATTCTATGTCTTCCTTTTGAGATAAGCCACAGGCAACAAATCTTGCCTTAAACTTTTCAACACTTCCATCATATCCATGCTTGATCTTTGTAGAGATATTTGGAGGTGACAACTACTTTCTCCTTCGATCTTGGAACCACATCCTAGACATAATTAGTCATTATGGACTCATACTCTTCGTGCATAGCATCCTTCCATACTTGATGCTTTACGGCTTCCTCAAAAGATCCAAGCTCAAATTGTACAATAGTGCTCATGGCTGCTAGATACCCTTGGTATCTATTTGGCTTCTTGCTTTCACAGAATGTCCCCCTTGGGGCCATATGTCCCTCGACATCCTCGAGAGTTTCCCTGAGCCATGTTGGTCTCTTCCTCATCTAGGGAGGTGGATCAATAGGGTCCATTGTTTCTTCAACATTGGGCGTCGTCTCATGCTTCGGTTCTTCTTAATTTCTAGACCTTGCTTCATGATCTTCCTTAGATATCCAACCTAAAGGAGACACCTATCCCTTGGTTTTAAAATTATTTTATGATATGTTCAGGGAAAGTCTTAGGGATGGAAGTTTATCTTAAATTTTAGAAACCTTGGCGAATCTTACTATTCCCTAATATGCAAATTTTAAAGTTTTTGTTGATATTTTTGTAGAAATATTTATGTTTATAATGATTTTATATTAGTGGATATAATATTCTGGCAATTTTTAAGGTAAAATAATGGCATACTATAAAATTTAGGCGAATCATTTTAGGAAAAAATGGAAATTGGAGAATTTGTTTTCTGGAAAAAGAATAGCAAATTAGGCCACCTACAAATATTAGCCCATAAAATTTTCAATGGATATGTTATTCCTTGTTCTTATCAACTTTACACTTTTCTCTCTACAATATAGTTCTGCACAAAACTCCATCTTTAATGTTCTCAACGGTCCACACTTCTCTCTGCTATGTGCTTTGTATTTTTTTCTGAAGATCTATATTCACTAAAGTATTTATTTATTTCTAGAATTAATTTTTGCTCCTCTAACTTATTCAACTATCAATTGTTGTCTCCATCTCTCCTTTTACTTGATTATCTACATCTCTCTTAGTCTCATTGGTTTTGGACATTTTCCTTGACTACTTAATATCGCCAAGTATGCATCATTTTGCTTACATTTTCAATTTATTGATACTATATTTATAGATTATGACTTCCTTTATGATTTCTATTGATCCATCGTATAGAACCATGGTGTCATGGGTTTACTGGGTTATGCTTCTCCTTTTACATGCCATACTTCTTCGTTCCTTTCTTTACTCATGGTGTTGAGATTGTTTTTCTAATTACCTATATGGTGCAATTCAAATAATAGTTCCCTTATATCCAACTCTTTACTAATCGCATCGTTCACATTTGTTCATGCCCATGACTACGTGTTACCAAGATTAACCCCTCTTGTAGACAAGAGCGATCTCTCTAGTAATCCAACGAGTAACTAGAAACAAAGATCCATTGCATATCTCTTTCTCTAGATTATTTTTATTTTAGATTATTACAAACATGAAAATTAAGAGGACATGCTCCTACCTTTCAATACAGATGTCTGATGTAGTCCTTTGTCTTTTGATCTGAAGTAGTTCTTCAATGATGAGTAGAACCTGTAATCACAGAAAATACAAACGATCAAAGCACCTACAGTATATAATACTCGTAAATACTAATCCAACTTAGTGATAAAGGAATATATGTATTGACATCATTCCCATGAATTCAGAAATTAGACAATGAGAAAAATAGATCTGTAAGTATTATCATAAATAAAAATAGAAATCTTACAACTGAATGCCTTGATGTTGTATATATTTCTCCCCTGTGTTTGAGCAATCATTTTCCTTCAGTCTGATAAGCCTTCCTATTTAGAATGACCAACATGAATTCATGGGAACAAAGATGTGATATTCAATGTGTCAACAACAACTAACTAGCATAGAAAATATGAACTCTACAAACTCTCCTCAACTTAGAAACTATATAAATCAGCTTCTATTCACATTGGTATCTACCCTTTCACCTGAAACTTGAGCTCAATTTATGGAGAGATTGAGCTAGTTTCAGATCCATTAAGAGAGGGGTGGATTCCTCCCATGAAGGGATTTGAGTTCCTTGGACTAAGGGATAAGCTCCATGAGTGGAGGGATAAAGCTCGAACTGGTGTGAATCTAGAGGTTTCCAGTTGGGAGAATATTTGACCAACTAGGCTTCTAGAAGTTACTTTTTATTTTTACATTTTTTTCATGGGGGTGTGCAGGTTTTAGTGGTGAATAGAGTTTCGATCACCACGAATAATGGAAGAAGAATCAGCACATGCCCAAGAAAAGGATATAAAAACTACACATGTAATATTTTAAGGGTTTTACAGAGCTTTTATCCAATTTCCAAGACTTGATTCAAGAACATGAGTGTTTTTTACCTCTAAGGGAGCATGATATGGATGGTGATAGACCCATATGAACAGTAAAATGTCATGGTGACAAAATTTCGTGTAACAAATTGCCCCCTAAAGTGTGAATTCTGACAAATTTTTTCTAAAGAGTGAAGTGATTTATCATTCCGAGGATTGGATTGGAGACACTGCTCGAAAACCTATAAAAACATTCAATACAAATATATATCATTGTTGAGGTAGGAATTCCCATACTCAGAGAAAAATTAACTAAGTGTTCTGGTACAAATATATTTTAGTATTACATCAAAAGTAGACACACTATGGGTGCACCCATTTGTCATAGGAAGTCTACTATATTATGAATATAAAACCCCTCGAAGCCTGGATGGTGGAAACTAGATCCATGGCCTTGATTTCAAATTCTCAAACTAATACAAATCTACCGATGTGATTGATTATCTCTGAGTTGAACATGGTAGAAACCACTTTATTACTAGTCAATGATGAGAATAATTAACAAGTGTGAGAGAAACCATCAATAATGACAATGTCTCTCAAAGTACTTCAGCACAATCTATGAAGTGTGAATGAACAATTTGCAGTTTAACACTCATAGAATCATTCGATTGAAGGTCAATGATGAGATCCTATCATCAAAGGTGAGAAACTTGCCATTAGGTCATGCAGATTCCAAGGGACTGATAGGATTCTAAAAAAACTTTCTATATAATGAGCTTATGTCAATAGAAAGTGATCTATCGCAAAAAAGCATACGACATGAAACCATTAGATCAATTTTTGAAGAATTTTTTTGCAAGGACTGACTCATGGATGGTCAACACAAAAGGAGACAAATGTTTGCAATGAATGGTAAATTGAAATTTCTCTTGAACACATAATGACACTGTAAATGGCATGGCAGCATTTTACCTAAATATAATGCCTAGAAACTAGCTGAAGGCTTTCAATTTGGTTTGATTAACTGTAAGACAAAGGATTTCCCACCCAGGTACAAGTGTGACAAAGTGTCGTGTTTAAGAGAGACATGTTGATTTCTAAAACAAGGACAATGAATGGATTCTTTTTCTCACTCTCCCCCCCACCATTACTGGCAAGTACCTCTTTATTTTTGTCAAGCTTGAGGAGGATAACGTTTTCTTGTTGTGTAATCTCATCCTTTGGATGAGTCTATCTTAGTATTAAAAACGAACCCTAAGAAGGAGTGGTTCGTTCCTGTTGTGATCGATACATCCTATACTGTTTAATTTTAATGAGTCCAATATAGGATTAACTTGGTGTTTTTCAATTTTTAGGGAGTCAGAAGAAAAACATAAGTAAACTCCATGGTGTTATTTTTCGTAAATTTATTCCCTCAAGATCGAAAAAGGATAAAATAATGCAGCAGATAAATCTATTGACCATGATTAGTCAACATATACATTTTTCGTAAATAGTCCAATTCAGTCCAGAAAAGGGGTAAACTTATACAGAATGGATGATTGTTCATTTATTTTAACAATTTCGAATAGTCAAGTGCTCGACGATTTTTTCATGTTTAGATACTTTGAAAAGGGCTTAAAAGAGGACTCCAGGGTTTCACATTTTTGTATTTTTATAGAGCCCAAAAAAAGTGATAAAAGCCTACTCAATGTCAAAATGATTCTTCCATGAAATATCCAGTTTCCTGCACAAAAAGTTAAAAAATTATGAACATCTGCTCTCAAAAAGGAAAAAAAATTTAATTTTATTTCTAAAGTAAAAATAAATAAAATAATATTATTTTATTCATTTAAAAATACAAAAAGAAGTTTAAACAAGTCATTTTCACCTTTTGGTTTTCAGAGTAGATCAGAAAGATTTTGTGCCCAAAATATTCTGGAGCTGATATCAGGAGAACCAACCAACCATTTCGAGAACCGTCCACACCAGGTAATACACATCATCATTATCTTTGTTTTCATCCATTTAGTTTTTTATTTTAAGCTTTCAGTGAAATTTTTTTGAGGGAAACCATGTTTTAAAATCCACCCTCGGGGGTGCACGAGTTTTCGTGGAGAAAATCGCACACCACTATGATTTTTCAACAGAACAATCACTGGGCCACCACGGGATTTGTGTATAATGCATGTGCAAAAATGCATCGTTTACAAACAACATGTGCACAAGTGTTTTGGGGTTTTGAAAAACATATTCCTCTCCATAAAAATGGCTCAAAAATCCCCCAACTGATTTCTAATGATTAAATTGATGGTTTGTAGGTTGAAAATCATGTTGGAATGGAGAGAAAGAGAGCATGGATTTGTAGAAAATGAAGCTATTGATGATCCAGAAACAATGTGCTTATTAAAAAAAATGTGGCTTGTATAAGTTATGGGCGATTCAAGGTATGAAAAAATAGGTTGAGTTGATTACCTGGCTAGTTAATGCATGGGATGTCTAAGGTCAATGTTTCATTATCAGAGACAATAGGCTTGTGATCAAGCTGGAGGACATATATTTCCTCACTATATTACCTTGTAAAGGGAGGGACATTGCCTTATTTGGGACCAGAACAGGAGGTCTTCCCACTACTTCTGACATGGCTCAATACTACAGCCGAGATTGAGAGTTAAAGGACGGTCACATTGATATCAAAACTATTGTGCGTCTGGACCTCAAGATCATTGCATTCACGGTTACTAGGTTGTGCGGGAGTGCATCTCCGCATGTGGCTACCAAATCCTAAATGCAGACCGCAATTGAATGTTCTAGGGGAACAGTTTTCAACTGGAGTGGAGTATTAGCTAACATGAAGGGCCAACTCATGAGAGCTCAGAACAGAAAGTTAAAAAACTTCAGGTATGGGGTCATTCTCATATCTTTTGCTTTAGAGAGGATCTGACTCCTTACACCTTAGCAGTCTCCAGTGGATCCCATAGGACCTCGAGAACCACATATATTGTGTTGGGTAGCATTGATGGCTTGCCATGGTGGTGATGGTGGTACTCCTCAATTTTTTATATCTATTAGGAAAAAGATCTTCATGATCAAAGATTTTCCTTATGCAGGGATGGATTTTAGAGGTGATCCTGACACATCTCTTCCACTAGGGGCATAGTGGGATGCAATAGGTAAGAAAATAATTTTCATTTTTTTATGTTATCTAATTTTTGTTTGATTTTTTATCGTCCAATACTGACAAAATTTTAAATGTAGATGTCGGTCCAACATGACCAACAATGCTTCATTTTTTTGATATGCAAGAAGCACAACTTATAGCAGGCCCACCACAGAATTATGTAGCAAAGATCCTAGAAGAGTTGGAGCACAACCTAGAGAGGTTGACTATTGATGTTCCAGAGACGGGGATAGATGATATACCTCTCAGGCTTCAGAGACATGTGACTGGTGTCCCAGGCCTGTTCAAGAGATTTCTGTGCAGGGTGGCACGTGCCATATTTTTATATCATGATCATCATCATGGATAGATGATGGTTGATTTAGATTGAAATTTTGTTTTTTGTATTAGTGTATTTTAGATCATAAGGTGTTTGATACCTATGATCACAGATGATGTAATATTTTTTGACAAAAAACTATTTATCCTAATGATATTACTACCTTGTTCTCTAAGTATCTTGTTCAACATGGATTGAATGTTGTTTTGTTTTACTTTTAATTTTTCATATGTATATTTAAAACTCGTTTATGTAATGCATCAACCAATGTTTTTAAATTTCTTGAATGTGTTGATATTTGATATAATAAAATTTTCTTTCCAAGAGACGAACCCTCAAAAACATTCTTAACAAATTTGGATTTATGATAGCATAAACCCTGTTTAAATGTAATACAATGAGTTTTTAATCTAACATAATGATCAAACATAGAATACCAAACGTGATGGCATCAGATAATAACTCAATGACTGCGCTATATTCTACAATATTATTCATCGTTTGACCAAGGCATATCCCATGAATAGAGACTAACTCATCAGTGGGTGAATAGATAACCCAAGCCATGGAAGAGATGTTCCATGTACTATGACAGGCGCCGTCGGAAAAAAATATGTAAGTTTGAAGGAATGTCGACATGTGCAATATCAATAGTAATCAAGATATGCAGTGAAAGTAGCAAAAGTTGTAAGACAAAATTAACTAATCCTAAGGCACACTTGTCTAAACTAAGGCACACTGTTCTAAAATGTAACTAATGTACAAGGGAGATCTTCACACGAAAATTCATGCATAATATCTCTTGATATAAAGACCATTTCTGGGTTCATCTAAAAAGACGTCGTCATAATAAATTAATTCATAGGCTCCTTTTGTAAGCACACGCTTAACAATATAGGGACCATGCCACATTGGTTCGAATTTACCAACACCTATCTTGTCATGAGCTTGATCATATATGAGAGCTAGGTAACCTTCTGAATATATGTGAGGGTTAACACTTTGATCATACTGACCTTTAACACGTTTTTTATGAGCTTCAAAAACTAATGAAATGGTGCAAGGACTCTCATCTAACTGTGCTAGGTATAAGAATCGTTTATCCTCTTCAGAGGTAGTTGGTAATAATTCAATGGCTAATTTGAGTGACATTATTTCACAATTAATGGGTAACACAACTTCTAAACCATAAACTAGTTGAAAAGGAGTGAACCCTGTGGCCGTATTTGTAGAGGTATGATATGCCCATAATGCCTAAAAAATCATGGTATGCCAATTAGTTTTATGAGTTCTGAAAATCCGTTTAATCATGGTGGTTAAAACCTTGTTGACAGCCTCAACTTGACCATTAGCCTCTGGGTAATATGGTGTAGAATTATCATGGTGTAGACCAAGTTTAGCTAAAAGTTCGGTCATCATAATATTTCAAAAATGGCTTCCATGGTCTGTAACGATAGCTTGAGTTACACTGAACTAAGCAAACATGTGAATGAATATGAAAGCTACTGCATTTTTTCCATTAATTGTGAATGTAGGCATCACCTCTACCCATTTGGTAAAGTAATCTATGATGAGAATAATATATCCATGCCCCCCAGCCAAGTGAGGGTTACAAGTGATGAAATCGATGGCCCATTTGGCGAAAGGACCAACAACAATGATTAGGTGAAGAGGAGTTGGAGGTGCACGCATCTTTCGATAAAAAATCTGGCAATTGTGACATTTTTTAACTGCGAGAATACAGTCTTTGAATAAATATGACCAAAAATAACCAGTGCACAATATCTTTTGGGCTATGGAAAACCTAGAAATGTGACCACCACACGCTCCAGAATGGAAATCATTCAAAATTGTTTCGGCCTTTTCATGAGTTATACAATGTCGAAACACCAAATCAGCACCATGATGATAGAGAGTTTCACTAAAAATATTGTATTGCTGAGATTGGTATCGAATTCCTCATCGATCTAATCTTGAAATCTCTAATCGAAAGGTTTAGGTCTGGAGATATATAATGATATCTCCAAACCAAGGATCTAAAGTATTGACTAGAAATAAATATTCATCATCTAGAGGATTTTTTGCCACCATTTCAGACTCAGTATTGAGAAAATGACACATAAGTTAGGAAAATACCAGTGATTTATTAGACTTGGATTTCTCGAACTCCAAATCAAACTCTTACAGGATAATGATCAATTTGGAGTATTTTCCCTCGAGCAATTACTTTTTCAAAATATACATCATCAGGTTGCAATTAGATATCACTTTGGTTTTGCGTAATAATATGTAATGACGAAAACGTTGGACAAATTTAACAACTGCCAAGGCCAATTTCTCCACATGTGAACACTTGATTTGCGTAGAGCTGAGATTTTGACTTAGGTAATAAATCACATTTTCATTGGTAGATTCATCCTCTTGAACTACAACCATTCCAGTCATGGAATTGGATGCAGATAAGTGCAAAATCTAATCCCAGTGGTAATTGGGCGGATGCAATAATAGTGCATGGGTCAACACATTTTTAAGTGCATCAAAATATTTATCGGCAATCTCGTCCCAAATGAATGGAACATTTGGTTTCAGCAACTGGGTAAAACCTTTCATTAACTTTGCATAGTTCGGATAAAACAACGTAAAATGTTTTCTTTCCCTTGAAAACTTTGGAGTTGGAAAAGAGTGGAAGGAAGTAGATTAATGATAGCCTCAACCTTCGATGGTTCAACATGAATGCCTTCTTTTGAAATGAAGAACCTAAGGAAACGTCCCGATTCCACACAAAAAATGAATTTGTGTGGATTCAAATGAATGTTGTAATGCCTACATCTCATAAAGATGGCACGTAAATGTGTAGGATGATCTTGTATGTGTAAAGAATGAGCAGGTAAGGCCATACAATATGTTTGATATCCTGAAATTCATAAGACATAGCTCTTTGAAAAGTTGCACCAACATTTTTCATTCCAAAAGGTAATTTACAATATGCAAACGTGCGCCAAGGACATATAAATGTTGTTTTCAGTTGATCAGCAGGGAGTATGTTGATTTGTCTGTAACCATAAAAACCATCCATCACTACAAGAAAAAAGCACATTGGTGAGGTTCATGCTTGTGATGAACCTTTAACATTAACATTTCTTACCACCCCACATGTCTTGGAACATCTTTGTACCTAGAAGATCTTGTGATGACACTGATGCCCAGGAAAATGGTGGCATACACTAGCACAACATGGAACTCTCCTAGCATGTGTTGGCATGCTGCATGTAGTCCCTAGCATGCCCTGGAACACCTTGGTTGAATGCATTGACATACATTAGAACTTGGCACACAATGCCACTTGGCATGTATTGGGACCTATTATTAGTGTGCCTAGCATGCCCCTTTTAAAAAATATAAAGTCCTGACTTATTAACTATCTTATTGGTTTTTTTTTTGTTGCCTTGAAATATATTGACATACCCTGGCACCATACGCCACATCCTTAGCACCAAGAATGTATTGGCATATCTTGGCACTATTAATTGGCACATTATATAATTAGCACACCCTGGAACTCGCAAGAACACTTTGGGAATTCATTCTTGACATGCCTTGATATTCCCTAGCATGCCTTACCAATGCTTAGCATACCTTGTCACTCCCTCCTTGGCATGACAACTAACACCCATTAACACTAGTCTCTGGCACACATTCCTCATATTCATTAACTTCCATGAATTTTTAGCTAGTGCTCCCTTAATGTTTTTTCCTAGTACTCCTTAACACTCATCAACATGCATTACCACTCTCTAGCACACCTTAGCCCTCTTCAGCATTCTGTTCCACTTCATAACGTGCATAACACTCCCTGACACATATTGGCGCTTGGCACATCTTGGCACTCGAAAATTCTTAGCATGTATGGGATACATTGAGATGCCTTGGTATGATTTGGCATGGTTTAATATTAAATTTGTTTGTAATGATCAATTTTTGGAAAGTAGATGAGAAGAAACAAAGGAATACTTGGCACTTAGAATGCACTAAGACTTTTCACTTGGCACCTATTGCCACCTAGTTTTGGTGTGCCTAGCATGCCCCTCTTGGAAAAGGTAAAATGATGACTTATTAACCCTCTTCTATGTTCATTTCCTTGTAGTTTAACTTTTTTCTCCCTTTTGTTGTCTTGATAGTCCCTGACACGCATTGACACACCCTTGCACATCTTGGTATGTCTTATCACTTGGCACATCTTAGCATGTTTGACATGTATTCCCACTATCTAGCACATCAAGGGGGTGAAGTGAGATGTAGTCCTAAAGTAGTTCGAGTATGAGGGCCGAGTAAGGATTGCTAAAGTGAGGTCATGATCATCCTCCAAGAGCAAGATCAGCATGTGATGGTTCAAAATAATGTTGCATATCTTAATGGCCAGTTTGCGCTAGGAAGTAGGATGGCATATTGTTGGTTCTCTTCTGGCAGATCGAGCTTAAGAGAGGTTGCTCATGAGAATCTGGGCATGTGATTTCAATGGTGTCTTTGTGTGAAGGCCGCATAAAATTTTGAAATGTTGAAATTTGCAACAAGAAATAATGAGATTGGAAACTAGAAAGGACAAAAAAAAATGAACCCACACTGGTGAGGAATTTTGATGCACCAGGAGTGAGGAATGTGGGGTGTCTAATTTATTTTTCCCTTAAATAAATTGGACAATAAATTGTAATTTCATCTCATAACAACTTGTGTCAGTTAATTAAGTCATGATGACTGAGTTAGCTCAAGAAATTTGAGTTGAGGGTTTAAAATGAGGCATCTAGATAGATTATAATATTTTTGGGGTCCATTTGAAGTTGATGCATTAGTGGGGTGCAAGTGTAATTAACTCAATTAAATGAGTTAAAATAAGTTTAACTAGTTCTAACTGAGTGATGAGCTAGTGAGAGGTCCAGTGAATTAAATTAGATTAAATTCACAATGAGTGATGAATCAGATAACTGATAATTCTCTATTAATAGTTACATGCATGTCAATTTCGAGGAATACCCAGTTGAGATAGAGGTTAAAGGGAACATAGCTATCAGTTGTATTCAAAGAAAATTTCCCATGTGAAATTATAAAGTCATTGGGATGCCATGATGGATTGCACAATCAAGGAAGACTATTTTTCCTAATTAATAATGAGTCAATTCCCTAGAAATTGCATGAGCAAGGTAGGCTGAACTAAGAATGATAATTGGCTATGTACTAGACCGATTTTTCCTAGATCAATGGGAGACAATTGACAGAGTGTTGTAGAATCTCATGAGAGATTAAGCATTGCATTGTTCAATGATTCCTTGACTTAATACACAATAGAGATAGAGGAGTTTTGAGCAGTTGCTTTCCCCAAATACATCATGTTGTTGTGTGATTGATAATTTATTTCTCTTACTTATATGTGATTGTGCGATTGTGTTTTGTTTCTGCAAATTGTAGGAAGGATTCAGTATCTTGTTTTAGTAGATTACAAGATCAGATTGAATCTAATTTGTTAGATTTTATAAATGGTATCAGAGCAGGAATTTTTTGGGCGACAAGTCTACAGAGAATATCTGAAGATTTTGGTATAAAATTTTCAAAAACAAATAGAATATTTGGATTCCTTGTGAAAAACTACCCAAATGGAAAACAAAAATCGGTCGAATCGGAGCTCGGATGAGGGAGATATCATCGATTTAAAAGAAACTCATTTTTAGAAACTTTTTGTAACATCGAGACAATTACACTGTGCACGAATCAAGAACCTATATGCACTTGAGATACTAGATGCATGCAAAGCTTTGAGGAGAAAGGCAGAAGTTAGAGAATTGGTGGTTTGGAGGAAGCATAAATTACCTCTCAACATGCAGCCTCATGAGAAGCAGTCTCATAAGGTTGTGGAGTAGCTACCACAATTGGAGAAGTAGAGAGGAGACCAAGTGGAAGCGTACACTCATGAAGAGACCTCCATGAGGGGGAAATTTTGAGCTAGATGGGAAGAGGGAGCAGCCATACCTCGAGGTGTAAGGTGGGGTGATGTGTAGACATAATCCCAAGAAAAGAAATTTGGGCAAGGTCCATTGAGATGGCGTGTCTCATGGATCGAACCTAGCTACGATGAGCCCATAGTATAGCAGTAGTAGGAAGGATCAGTTAGATTGATGTAGTCAAATGTCAGCAAGATAGAAATCAGAGTGAAAATTTTCAAATACTGGAGCACAAGTCAAGGTTAGCAATAATTCAAAGGGCACAGATGCAAATGTGAGCAGCAACGTAGAGAATCTAGTACTAGATAAGCATAGTAGCTAGCAGCAGTCAAAAGACTCTGATGATAGATGCATTATATTGATTCAGTTGTTCGAAGGCTATTCAGTTTCAATATTTGCAGGTGCAAATAACACTAGAGAAGTGTAGCATGCAAAACATTCAAAAGGAACTGGATGGGGATAAATTGAATTCCTTTGTTGTTGAGAGGGACTATTGAAATTTGCAAAAAGAAATAATGAAATTGGAAACTAGAAAGGACAAAAAAAATGCACCCACACTGGTGAGGAATTTTGATGTACCAGGAGTGAGGAATGTGAGGCGTCTAATTTATTTTTCCCTTAAATAAATTGAAAAATAAATTGTAATTTCATCTCATAACAACTTGTGTTTGTTAACTAAGTCATGATGACTGAGTTAGCTCAAGAAATTCAAGTTAAGGTGATCGAGGTGGATATTGATGGCCACCCACCTATTCCATTTGGGCCCTCACCATCGTCTCTTTCATTTTTTCAGTTTCCTTAATTATAGCACAATTTACTATTTTTGTTAGTTTTTCGGGTCCTGAACTTCCAGAGCTGTTTTGAGGCCCCAAACTACATTTGTTGGGCATGAAAGGTTTAGCGATTTCATATAAATCTCATTATCAGTTGTAGTCCTTAGAGAGATCTTTCTAACGAGGTATCATGTGCATCAAACGAAGATCATATGACCAAATTACGACCCTAGGAAATTGGTTGCCCAACTAACCCCAATGGGGCCCATAAACTCTTGGTGTTACATCTCCTCAGGTTAGAGTTACAGATGTTTAGGGTTTTCTCTTATTTTAAATAATAAAAAGGCCCTTGATCCTTATTGTAGCATAGTTCAAAGGAACATAACTATCAGTTGTATATATAGAAAATTTACCATGTGCAATTATAAAGTCATTGGGATGCCATGATGGATTGTGCAATCAAGGAAGGTTGATTTTCCTAATTAATATGGAGATAATTCCATAGGAATTGTGTGATTAAGACAGTCTGAAGGAAGGGTGAGAATTGGTTAACTACTAGACTGATTTTTCCTAGATCAACAGGAGACAATTGGTAGAGTGCTATAGAATCTCAAGAGAGATTAAGCATTGTATTGTTTCATGATTCCTTGACTTAATACAAAATAGAGATAGAGGATTTTGAGCAGTTTCTTCCCCGGATACATCTTGTGTTGTGCGATTGATAATTCCTTTCTCTTACTTATATGTGACTATGCGATCTTGTTTTTTTCCACAAATTGGAGGAAGGATTCAATATCTTGTTTTAGTACATTACAAGATCAAATTGAATCTTGTTGGTTATATTTTATACATGAAATAGAAGAGAGGGTTGATACCATCTTGCCTTGTGGTGGCTAATAGGCCGCAAGGTCTATGATAAAGACCAACATAAATGGAGGAGGGATTGCACTGTAATTTAGAGCCATAACAGAAGTCGATGCAGGCATAATATTGATTAAGTTAACCCTAGTTTGAGGATCGACATTGAGATCTTAAGTTCATGTCAATATTCAATCAAAGAAATGCCCAGAATCTATGGATCCATATGAGCTAGGTCGAGTCTCTTATGGAGGCAAGAGTCCTATTTTTTCTATGTGTGGATAGGGTTTGTTCTACAACAATTAGAAGTACATAAGTATAATTCCCTAGTTAGGACAGTTTCCTAGCATGTTTAGTTCATAAGGTATGCCCTTAAGACTGTAAAAAATCTGCATAGAAGAAGATGGGTTGTGACGCTTAGAGCGAGGTTTATTTCTGCAATATAGATCGCAGATCTAGAAGATGGTTTGCAGATTCAGTATGTGTGGAAACAAAAGATCCAAAGGAGGGTGGAACCTGAGAAGAAGATTGAGCAAGCAGAATAAATGTGCCATATGAAGAATGGATTGACATGCAGAGGATTTTATTTGGTGGAATTTCCATAGAGTTTTAGACAAAGATCTGAAGAAAACTATAAAAAATTAGTAAATAGACTATTAGTGGCTGATTTGTGATCCTAGTTCAGTCATCTACAGATTGTTAGAAGTATGATAAGTGGAGTAGTTCATATTTGTTCATAGATTGGACAACAAAGATCAAATTTTCGATACACAAGAACAGTGATGTTGAGAGGACTCAAACCATTGTTAGGTGGCAGATTTGAAGAGCCCTATATGAAGACAATATTGTGGGCCCTAGATCAGTAAAAATAATTTACTGTCATTGGGCAGATTGATGGTAGTCCAAGTACAGTTGGAGGGCTATTAGGTTATTGTCAAAGAAGAGCCCTAACTCCTGCTTTGGTGAAGGACAACAACATTAGTATAAGGGTAGGTGTATAGGGCTTAAGAATGTGTAGACTTTAAAGAACTAAAGTAACAGTCAAGTGGGCCAGCCAACTAGCCATATTTCACTATATTGTAGAGGATTGATTCAGTGAGAAGAAGGGTAGCCTTTATAGCCCTGGACTTCTCATCTTGGAACTGTAGTATGGAAAAAGTGGGCATACCAAACAGTTGTTCACAAATGGAATTGTGAACAACTTGTTACCACTCAAACTAGTAGTGGACCTAAAAGGGGTTCCTAAGAGGGCAACTTCTAGGACAAGGGAAACGATGGAGGCTTAGCCCATTGTCACCACAACTAAGGTTCCTTGCTCTTCATGGACTTTCATGGATGGGTGGAGTCCTGATAGTTTAGGAAGTCAATTCTAGAGTATAGGTCAATGAATAGGTGGGAAGTGACCCTCGAAACCCTTTCCCTAAGATAAAATAAAAAGTGGGACTTGCTTTCCTTTTAAGCAAGGGAATTTATCTTCTATGGAGAGAGGAGGGGGATTGAAGGGTTGAGGGAGAATAATAAAGCTTATGAAGGAATTCATCAATCCCTAAAATCCTTTTGGGAACTTGGATTCCCAAATGGTCCTTGATGAATGGCCTTTGACACCAAATGGGACCACACATGGCCAAGTGGACCCATCCCAGGTTCGAGGATGGAATCTAGCAACCAAGGATGTTCCTATCTGTTGTGGTAAAACACAACCCCCCCATTTTTTACTTGTTCACTTCAAATAATGGGGACCCTTTCTATAAATTTTTGGCTAAACGTCTTTTAGGATTTTTATTTATTTGATTATCCTACGCGATTGTTAATTTTTCATTTTCTTTGTATTCTTGTTTTGATTGCTTTGTTAAAATCTATTTTTAATAAGCTTCCCATTGATGCTTATTTTACCTCGTTTGGTCAACTGATTTGAAAATGGTACTCCTTTAAAGTCACATCATTTATCTAGTCTGAGTTAAAAATGCTATTTTAATTCTTTTTATTTAATTTCGGAGTGGCTGTAGTTTAGAAAATTTCATAACTAAACTAAACATCATTAAAATAAAACCAAAATAAAAAACTGATATTTAACGTTAAATTTTGAGATTAATTAAATTAATTATTATAATAAAATATAATTAATTTAATTAAAATTAAAACTTAATATTAAAATATATATATATAAATAAAAAAATAAAATTTACATCGCATATCGCAATCTCGCAATATCGGATCCATCGCAATTTTTATAACATGCACATTTGAAAAAACTCTGATCCAAGGTTCTTGCGATATGCGATGTGTTAAAATATTTTAATACAAAGTTTTTGTTTCACCCCTTATGCCTCCCGTACCTCCATCTCACTCACCCTCACGTCACCCTCACCTCACACTCCACTCACCATACCCCTCCACAAACACACATGGATGAATTAATAAGTTTAGATTTATTTCAATGGTTTGTTTTATGGATTTTGGGTTTAGATTGATTTCAATGGTTTGTTTATTAACTTTTATATTTTTTATATTATAATAATTATAATGTTTATTATAATTTTAATATAATTTGAATTATAATATTAATTATATTTAAATTAATTTTTTCAAATCATTTGTATATTAATTTAATTTTGTAACTTAATTAATTTTTAAATTAGATGATAATTAATTAGATTTAATTGTATATATTAGTTAGTTAATAATTAATTTAGAATTAATTATTAGATAATTAGAATCTAATTTAGGATTAAATTTCTAATTAAAAATTCTGATTTTTAGCCCAGCAACAGAATTTCCATAATTATGCCAGATTTGACTCATCAACTTTGGAAGCTCATAGAATGAGGTTTACTTGGCCAAATGAGGCCCATGACGGCTCATTGAAAAGATAAAATCAAGGAGAACATTTCTGGGGAGGTTCCACTAATAGATTTGGTCATTTATAGGGTGGAAAATTAGGCAGAAGATCAAGCTCCGAATTTCTAAAACAAAATCAATTCTCTAAGTTATTTTCTGCATTTTCATTTGTCCTAAGCCTCTTCTAATTGCAGATTCGCTCATCAATAATATCGTCGGCCAATTAAACCATCCAGGCATCGATAGAGGGCTTATATTTTATTTTTCAGTGATTTATTTAAATTAAATTGGATTGGATTTGTTTTAATGCCAGAAATAGGATTTTGATTTTGTTGTTGCATCTTAATTTATTTTGATTTCTTTTTGCAGGAAAACAGTAGAAGAGATATGAAGAAAAGATCTTAATCAATAAGAATGCTCCAGCAATTAAAAGATTGGAATTTTTGAGCAAATAAAAGTGATTGGGCAGATTTTCTTCAACAAACTTTCATCTCAAGAATTCCTGTGCAAATATTATAAATAACAGATTGCAGAATGTAATAAGGGCTGCTCTCCTCTGCAATTTTGGAATTCTAAAAGCACTTTTGTAATAGCAATTTAGAGTTGTAGGTGGAAGGAGCGGAATCTCAGATCTAGGGATTATTGAGGTTTTTCTTTTACATCCTGAGTTATATATAATGAACATAGTTTGCACTATTGTAGCTCTGATTTTGAAAGCAGAAGCTTAGGCATTGTAAAGGACTATTAGAGACCGGAGCTGGAGAAATGGATTCAATAAATTGGTATTTCGAATACTATTATTTTAAATGCTAGTTTTATTTTATGATAACAGGAATGGTGTCAATTTACTTACATATTTGTGCACTTTTGTCGGTATGGGTAATTTGCTTCTATTTTATGTTATTATTTATCTCTGCTCTTATGGGCTGAATTCTGATTTCTGGGTAACTATTTACTCATAAATCTATCTTTTAATATTGGATGAATAAATAGTGATATGTTGTGAACTTCTTCCGCATATTATTGTTTAATAATTCAAGTTAATGATTAAATGATCAAGATCATTATGAGAACTTCTTCCTGAGTGTTGTTGATTGATTATTTCAGTTAAAAGGTCTCAATAGGATGTGTTTTGCTATCCATAATGTCAGTTAATTGAACTATTTTATTAACATGATATTCATTATAAACAAGACATATTTCAATCCCAATATTATAAATAGCTGCTCTTGGTTGGGTTAGATCCATATCTGCCTAATTAAGATAGGATTAAGATAGTTTATTTTGCTTGCATCTTAGAATAAGTTTGCATTTAGATTAATTTCTACATTATTTTAAGTCATCTTCCCAAAGAGGCAAACTTTAGTAGTGGATTGGTTGAGCACTAAATTAGCTTAAGGATCACTTTCTTGCCTGATCAGCAAGAAGGTTGATTTGATGTCTCTTTTCCATTGGTGAATGAAAGTCATATTTTAAAGCCATTGGAGATTGATAGAAGGTAACTGGACCTAGTTGAACCAGTCGGAACCACTATTCCAAACGGAAAAGGAGTTGCTTTAAGGTCCGGACCGGGTGGTCATCCCCCATGTTGTTGCAGCAATTTTCAAGGCTTCAACATTTTGGCACTAGAAGGAGGGCCTGTAACTTGTTGTCTATTGGAGTCTTTTCAATTTTAACATTTTATTCAATCACGATGGCTCCTCTTAAACTTCCAATTTGGAGTTGTATCCATGGATGTGCATCTTCCAATACTCCACCCGAAGTGGTAAGACTCTTGTCTCAGGTAAAGTTTAATGGTGAGAGAAATTCTTCTGCTTTTAATCATGTCCTTCAATTTATTCAAAATGTTTCAAATTATGATTTTCAAGGAATTGATGAAGGGATTTTATGCAGAATTTTTACTCTCACATTTGCAACAAAAGCCAGAAACTGGTGTAGAACTCTTCCGGTTGCCTCAATTCACAGCTGGGATCAATTTGTTACAAGTTTCATTTGTAAATTTGACCACTATGATTATGATCAGGTATGTGATGAAATTGAATATCTACGAAATGAAAATGAGTCTGTTAGAGATTTTAATATTCGACTTCAGTTGAATTGTTTAAAATTTAATGTCAAAGATGAACCTATGAAAGAAGAATCATTAAATTGGTTTGAACATAATTATTCTCTTCCTCCTATTCCCGATCCATATGAAATTAGTTCAAGCTTTGTTCCATCCCCTTCTAATATAAATGAGAAATCCAATTTCTATGTACAAATAAATTGTGATGAAGAGGTTTCACAAAGCTTGGAAAATATTTCTAATCAAATGCAAGAAGACAACAACAGCTATTTTGGAGAAAGACCTGCATTGGAATATGAAAGTTTATCTGCATTAAATTCAAAAAATCGGATTGCAAATCAGCAAGTGCAAGCAACAATCAAAGTAAATAATAGCATGCAAACTGTTGTACAAATTTCTGAATCTTTTAATGATGAACAAATGCTGAAATCAGAGCAGCAAAACAATCTTCTTCAAAAAAGCATGAGTACGCAAAGGAATGATTTAAAATCTGAAATTTACAATTAGCATAATCTACAAGAATTCTGAAACATAAACATTTTTAAATGCATTATTTCAGATTCACATTTTTCCCTTTATCCTGATATTTTTAATGATGGTAATTTTCCCCCTCTTGGTGTTAATGATATTTTAGAAAATACAGAGGCTGATCTAAATGAATTACCATTAATTTTTTATCGAGACGGAGAAGCAATTAATGATCATTCTTTTGCCATTAATGAACATGAAATTCTTGTTCCTCCGTGTTTGGATATATTGGATAAGATTGAAGGGAATTCTAGAGAATCTTGTGAAGTTATTTATGATAATTACTCTGACATTGAGGATGTTGATTTTTATTCTTCTAAAGAGAGTCCTCATGAGAAAATTCAAATAACATCTGAGAATGAGGAACATTTCAATTTAGAAATTATTCCAACTAATCCTCACTCCAAAGAAAATAATCATCTTCATGATTTCACTATTCGAGAAAATATTCCAATTTATGATTCATATCATGATCAAGCTTTCATTCATGTTCATAATCATAAATCTCTTTCTAATTCACAAGTTGGAATTCGAAATTACTCAAATTCCATAATTCTGGCCAATCCTTGTGAAAAATAAATTATTTCAAAACAATCTCAATTGTGCTGTAACATTAGTTGTACAAATAGTGATTTCATTTTATTTTTGTTTCCTCATTTATTTTGTATTAAATCAAATTTTATTTTTCAAATTTTTGATACATTACGCTGGCATATTGAGCACTTTATTATCAAACATTCAATTGATACATTGCCCTGTTGGAAAATTGAAGTTTTATATTACAATCAAAAGCATCAAAAGCTATTTCAATTTCAATTTCAATCAATGCTAATGTTTTATCAAAAGCTTCTATCTTCTTAAAGGAAATATCAACAAGAGAATGTATTTTTAGAAGTCTGCCAGTAATCCAATTTAATTAATAATTTTCCATTTCATTTGAAATATTTACATCCATTTTTCATTAATTCATTTGAAAAATATTTGGAAATTTTTCCTTCATGGAAGATTGTCAATAGCTTAACATTTACACATAACACTAACAATTTCTTCGAGGCCTTTGAATCTAAAAGCTCATATCCACAATCTGGCCTTTTATCTCCTCTTTTGAACATTTCCCAATTACTAATAGAAATCCATCCAGATTTCTATGATCCAATTGGTATTCAATTGGAAAGAAAATTTCATGAGAAGGATATTTTAGATAAGCTTCTAACAATAGTTGTACATTCTTATTTCAGGTTTAATTTTCTTAGTTCAATTAGATTTGTATTTTTATTACTAACGTTTGAATTGTACATACATGCGGGGATTAAAATGAGAAAATGGTTACACTGGAAATATGACTATACCTAGTCATTTTTCAAGTATATGGTTAGAATAGGAGTAGAGTTAATGTAGTTAATTTATTTTCAACAGTTCTATAGATTAAAAATAAAACAAAGCAATCAGCCATTTTCATACATGTTTAGTGAAAACATTTTCTCCCAATCAAAAAATTTTAATTCTTTCTTTCCTTTTTAAATTTCTTACAACAATACCTCTACTTTGTCTATTTTGAATAATGTCTTGATTAAATTCAATTAAGGTTTCACTTGGCATCAATTGCCTCAAAGCCACTTTTCTTAATTTCGGGATTTCCTTCTAAGATTTTCTTTTGAAATTTATATGATAAAGGTTTTGAGGATATAAAAGCTTCAGGATCTCATTATCCCATGAAATGTATGACTGTCTATGATAAGCTTAATTCTGACTCAATCATTATTATTCAGTCTAACCTTTCATGGTAATCATATGAAGTTCATATTATCTTCCTCAAAATTTGCTAAACTGACCTTAAAGATGCCCATTTTGCTGTGTGCGCACATTCAAATATGTTTTGACATTTTTCCACGACTAGTGGTTTTATCCCATTCGGACCTTTAGTTTATTATTTGATGTTGCAATATGCATCATATTCATTTACTAAAGGCATTATTGAACAGTCCTATAACAATACAACTTTTTCTCAAGTTAATTCGGAATGTGCAGAGGTCATAAATTGTTGTTACAATTCAAAAGGGAAGCATAGTTTCATATTTATTTCTGGTAAATTTTGTATTTCCTGAACATGAATAAGAAGATTTTATTTAGGCTGATTACTCACTCCGATTTAGAATAAATGATGAGATGATTTTGGACAAAGGAAAAATTTTGATAAATTGAAGGAAAAATTTGAAGATTCATGAGGTAAAAAAAAAAAATTATAGAGAATTTTCTTCCAGGTACTCATTCACAAGTTCATTCTCATCTATTATTAGTTTCTTTTTTTCTTAGTTCATTTTTTATTTTTGTTTTGTTTGCAGGTTTTCATTTGTTTTCAAAACTTGAAGTAAGCAGCAAACCCATTTCAAATTTGCAACAGGTTCAGGGAAATTTTATTTTGAGATTCATTAGAATTTGAACACTTTTAACTTTGCTTTCAACCATCAAAAAACCTAATTGAAATTTCAAGAAATATCATAGGATTCAACTTGATTTTCATATTGCTGATACTATAGTGAAAATGTTTGCAATACTACCATCCCACTTGTCTTCGTCAATAATTTCATTCCGATATCACATATCCACTTCACAACCATTTGTAGCGAAATATTTCATTGGAAGTAGCTTTTAGCATTTTTGATAACAAATTGTTCATAAAAGATCTCCGATGTATTACCTCACTCATATGTCATATCGCATTTCGCATATCAGAGGTTTGCAATTGAATATACTTCCATTATCATGAATCGCCGATCTCCGATAAACGACTTTACCGATATTGTGATGACCACATAATTCCGGACCCGATATAAAATTCAAATCAAGTTTATAAAATATCACGTCCAACCAATCGCAATAAAAGTAGGAGCATAATTTTAAAAGGTCAATGTCTCAGATCCAATATGTTACTAAATTTTCATCATAAAATTATCGAGTCCACTCTTCATCGCATATCGGCATATCAAGAATTGTTACATCATGTGCTTAAGATTGCCGATCGCGATTGCCGATCAGTCACGTCATTCATCGCATATCGGCATCGCAAGAATAAAATTGTGTTACATCGGGTACCAAAACTTTCTCTAATTGCCGATTAGCTACGTCATCCATCGCATCGCCGATATTGGAATTTCCAACATGATTATTCTCCGATATTCCGGTACGCCGATATCGTCATCACTTCATCGCATTTTTATTCATGGCCATACCACTATTCCAAATTTGCGATGTGCAATGTGCAATGTGCAAAGTACAAATCGCGAGATGTGGTGTACGATCTGCAAATTGCAACATGATTGTCCCCTATTCGCAATATAAAAGTTCTTCAATAGTGTGATCGCTACATCTCATCGCACATTTTTTTTTCGCATGATCTCATATCGACAATTTGCTATTTCAATCGTCGATGCGATAAAATCCAATGCATGTCTCTACATACAATGCAAATCATTTGATAAGGCGATGTGTTATTTTAAAAGCAAGCGTGGGAAACCACTATGGTAAGAAAGCAAATAATGACCAATTTGCAGTATATTTAAATCATTTCGATTTCTCATATATTTCAGTTTTAAATATATAATTCCATAATTAAATATGGAATTCAAGACATCTCTATTTTCATATTTAAATTTTATTATTTTGGATTTAGTCTTGATTCTGGACAATTTATAAAATCATGGAGTTTATATGAAACTTATAATATTTTGAGAAACATTCGTTACTGCAAATTCGCATTCTCATTTTTGATGCATTTATTTTAATTTCAATTCCCTTGAGCACTAAGCATTCCATTTTTACATTTTAATGCTTGCTTTAGTGTAAATAAAATAAATAATGATTTTGGGTTATAGGATTTTGGTTAGTTTGACTTCTTCATGTTTTTAATGTTAATTAAAATAAGAAGTTAGCTAGTTTGGAGAAACTGATACCTTTCAGGTAAGATCAAAAGAAATCATCCAATGGTAAGATTCATGTACCCACTTTCATTTATTTCCATTTCATTACTTTAGTTTCAGTTTTTTTTTTCTGATAAATAAATCTCTTTTGCAGCTCTTCATAAAAGCTTCCAATCCTCTGCAGGATCATACTTTCGAAGTCCTATATTCTTCTCCTGGTTTTATTTCAATAAGCAGCAATAATTTTTATCAAAACAGCTACACCAAGAAGTTTCTGAACTTTTAGTTTGTTTCTTTAAGCATTTTTTTTATTAGAAAATAATTAAGATGATGCTTTGAAACAAAAATATTGATATTAGACAGAAAAGTTTTCATTGTGGCTGAATATTATCGTCACTACTATCCAAAAAGCCTAAAACACTTACAACCCTGCAAGCTATGATTTTTCTAAATCTCGACATAAGAAGGATTGATTACACAATTATTTTCTTTCGTCATATTGTTGAGACATTGGTATAAACATTCTTGTTAGAGTTTGTATTTCAAAAACTTGAATTTTCCTTTAACTTTTCAATTTCTTCATTTTTGTTTGCTGATTTCTTTTCTCATTTTAGCATGAGAATTATTTTCCTTTGGTTTTCAGTTTTGATTTTGGTGACCTTGCCATGATTTATATGGAAAGCCTACTTGTTACCTAACAATGGTCATCATACATGGAGAAAAAATTGTTAATAGTCACCTATTAGCTTTTTAAAATCTCTTAGTAAAGTTTGATTTTCTTATTATAAAGGTAGACATACTTAAGGAAGAGATTATCAATTTAGAGAAGTTGACAAAGTATCATAAAATCTGGAGAAATTTCTTTTTCATCAAAATTGTAATCATTTTGAGATTTCAAAATTTTATTAAGATCTTTCAAAATTTTATTATCAGTCAAGAAAAGTTATTTTTAACCAAGTAAAGACACTTTACAGCAAATCACCTTTTAAACTCTAAAATTGTCATTCTTAACTCTTAAGGAGTCAATGATTCTCCCTGTCCCAAAGAGTCTTATTTTTCTAGAATATAATCCAGAGATATATTGAAACTTAAAATATAAGAGGTCTCATTATGAGCCTACTTACCATGATCATAGGGGAAAAATAGGCTGACATTACCAACACTGATAAACAAACCAGGGTAATGGCTTATGATTGCAAACAATTATAAGACAAGAGGTCTCATCACGAGCCAGCTTGTTCAGTCCAATTATAACTAGTGAATGGCATTTTCAACTATCTGGCTACCAAACCAGGACAATGGCTTTTAAGATTTATAATAAAAATAAAAATAAAAAATAAAATAATATAGATGGATTTATCTCTAGGTCAATAATTCTTAAAGAGATGGGATTCTGAATCATTGATTATTAAAAGGTAACCCTGTCGAGACTATAGATGTTTGCTGGCAACAGTGGCTCTACCTGTGAAAAATGAGTATATTTTAAAAGCTAAGCTGTAAAGTGACCCCTGCTTTATCTTTAAGACTAATTAAGGACTGATATAGAGTTTTGAAATATTTTAATTTATGAGGAATTTTAAGAAAAATTACAGTTAGATGATTTTTGCTTTTATTCAGACTAATGAACCTAGTTAAGCATTTCAAGTGGCTCTACCTGTGAAAAATGAGTATATTTTAAAAGCTAAGCTGTAAAGTGACCCCTGCTTTATCTTTAAGACTAATTAAGGACTGATATAGAGTTTTGAAATATTTTAATTTATGAGGAATTTTAAGAAAAATTACAGTTAGATGATTTTTGCTTTTATTCAGACTAATGAACCTAGTTAAGCATTTCAAGCATAATTCTCTCTTCTTTAATTAGTTTTACTTTGATTTTATGGAAATCTTATTCATATAAAACAGAGATAACTAGTTCTTCTCCCGTGTGTCACCACTGTTGTGGTAAAACACAACCCCCCCATTTTTTACTTGTTCACTTCAAATAATGGGGACCCTTTCTATAATTTTTTGGCTAAACGCCTTTTAGGATTTTTATTTATTTGTTTATCCTACGCGATTGTTAATTTTTCATTTTCTTTGTATTCTTATTTTGATTGCTTTGTTAAAATCAATTTTTAATAAGCTTTCCATTGATGCTTGTTTTACCTCATTTGGTCAACTGATTTGAAAATGGTACTCCTTTAAAGTCACATCATTTATCTAGTATGGGTTAAAAATGCTATTTTTATTCTTTTTATTTATTTTCGGAGTGGCTGTAATTTAGAAAATTTCATAAATAAACTAAACATCATTAAAATAAAACCAAAATAAAAAAATGATATTTAACATTAAATTTTGAGATTAATTAAATTAATTATTATAATAAAATATAATTAATTTAATTAAAATTAAAACTTAATATTAAAAAATATATATATAAATAAAAAAATAAAATTTACATCGCATATCGCAATATCGTAATATCGGATCCATCGCAATTTTTATAACATGCACATTTGGAAAAACTCCAATCCAAGGTTCTTGCGATATGCGATGTGTTAAAAGATTTTAATACAAAGTTTTTGTTTCACCCCTTATGCCTCCCGTACCTCCATCTCACTCACCCTCACCTCACACTCCACTCACCATACCCCTCCACAAACTCACATGGATGAATTAATAAGTTTAGATTGATTTCAATGGTTTGTTTTATGGATTTTGGGTTTAGATTGATTTCAATGGTTTGTTTATTAATTTTTATATTTTTTATATTATAATAATTATATAATAATTATAATGTTTATTATAATTTTAATATAATTTGAATTATAATATTAATTATATTTAAATTAACTTTTTCAAATCATTTGTATATTAATTTAATTTTGTAACTTAATTAATTTCTAAATTAGACGATAATTAATTAGAATTAATTGTATATATTAGTTAGTTAATAATTAATTTAGAATTAATTATTAGATAATTAGAATCTAATTTAGGATTAAATTTCTAATTAAAAACTTTGATTTTTAGCCCAGCAACAGAATTTCCAGAATTATGCCTGATTTGACTCATCAAATTTGGAAGCTCATAGAATGAGTTTTACTTGGCCAAATGAGGCCCAGAACGGCTCATTGGAAAGATAAAATCAAGGAGAACATTTCTGAGGAGGTTCCACTAATATATTTGGTCATTTATTGGGTCAAAAATCAGGCAGAAGATCAAGCTCCAAATTTCTAAAACAAAATCAATTCTCTGAGTTATTTTCTGCATTTTCATTTGTCTTAAGCCTCTTCTAATTCCAGATTCGCTCATCAATAATATCCTTGGCCAATTAAACCATCCCAGACATCGATAGAGGGCTTATATTTTATTTTTCAATGATTTATTTAAATTAAATTGGATTGGATTTGTTTTAATGCCAGAAATAGGATTTTGATTTTGTTGTTGCATCTTAATTTATTTTGATTTTTTTTTGTAGGAAAACAGTAGAAGAGATATGAAGAAAAGATCTTAATCAATAAGAATGCTCCAGCAATTAAATTATTGGAATTTTTGAGCAAATAAAAGTGATTGGGCAGATTTTCTTCAACAAACTTTCATCTCAAGAATTCCTGTGCAAATATTATAAATAAAAGATTGCAGAATGTAATAAGGGCTGCTCTCCTCTGCAATTCTGGAATTCTAAAAGCACTTTTGTAATAGCGATTTAGAGTTGTAGGTGGGAGGAGTGGAATCTAAGATCTGGGGATTATTGAGGTTTTTCTTTTACATCCTGAGTTATGTATAATGAACAAAGTTTGCACTATTGTAGCTCTGATTTTGAAAGCAGAAGCTTAGGCATTGTAAAGGACTATTAGAGACCGGAGCTAGAGAAATGGATTCAATAAATTGGTATTTCGAATACTATTATTTTAAATGTTGGTTTTATTTTATGATAACAGGAATGGTGTCAATTTACTTACATATTTGTGCACTTTTGTCGGTATGGGTAATTTGCTTCTATTTTATGTTGTTATTTATCTCTGCTCTTATGGGCTGAATTTTGATTTCTGGGTAACTATTTACTCATAAATCTGTCTTTTAATATTGGATGTATAAATAGTGATATGTTGTGAACTTCTTCTGCATATTATTGTTTAATAATTCAAGTTACTGATTAAATGATCAAGATCATTATGAGAACTTCTTCCTGAGTGTTGTTGATTGATTATTTCAGTTAAAAGGTCTCAATAGGATGTGTTTTGCTATCCATAATGTCAGTTAATTGAACTATTTCATTAACATGATATTCATTATAAACAAGACATATTTCAATCCCAATATTATAAATACATGCTCTTGGTTGGGTTAGATCTATATCTGCCTAATTAAGATAGGATTAAGATAGTTTCTTTTTCTTGCATCTTAGAATAAGTTTGCATTTATATTAATTTCTACATTCTTTTAAGTCCTCTTCGCAAAGAGGCAAACTTTAGTAGTGGATTGGCTGAGTCCTAAATCAGCTTAAGGATCACTTTCTTGCCTAATCAGCAAGAAGGTTGATCTGATGTCTCTTTTCCATTGGTGAATGAAATTCATATTTTAAAGCCATTGGAGATTGAGAGAAGGTAACTGGACCTAGTTGAACCAGTCGGAACCACTATTCCAAACGGAAAAGGAGCTGCTTTAAGGTCCGGACCGAGTGGTCATCCCCCATGTTGTTGCAGCGATTTTCGAGGCTTCAACACTATCCTGGACAAGGTGAGGGGACAGGATCGGACAAGATTTTTTACTTTGATAGGTCAAATTGATCCTACTATGTTCTATCCTTGGGAACACCTAGGCAAAAATTGATCCTAGAGCTAGGGCTTAAGGTATCCGAAGATTCCACCATCAAAATTAGGCCAAGTTCTGAGGAGAGTGAGGGCACCCAGTAATGCAATCACCTCTAGGATATAGAAGTTTTCCTCTGTTAGAAAAATTATATATTATGGAGTAATGCAACACATAAAATATGTGAAAAATACAAGCACAAAAAAAAATAAAACGAGAGAGACACAGATATACGTGGTTCACCCAGTTTGGGCTATGTCCACCCCGAACAACCAGTCCTTCCTTTCTATTATCCAGAAAAAAATTGAAGAAACAAAACCTACAGCAGATCCACTGTAATATCCTTTGTTCTCTCTCACAGTCTCCCTATCTATTTCTCGCTCTGAGAATACATACGTAATACACAGCCGTAATACAATACCCTCATATATACAAGGGGGTTTCCTTCTAGGGAAAAAAACCCTAAACTAAACATAACTTCTACTGTCAGATCATCCGCCTATGAACGGCCCAGATTGACTGGAAATTACTATACTTTTACAAGGCAATTTTACATCTGTTTTTAGCTTCGGGGGCGCTGCCCCCGAAACCCCCCACCAGAGGGGGGCTCTGAAAAGTGCTGCCGCCCCCCCCCCCATGGCAGCGATTAATTATGGGCGGCGTTGCCACCCCTTTTAAGGTACAGGGGTCCAATGTTGTGATACCAAGTAAACAAGATAATCAGGCTCCACACCCAACAATCTCCCACTTGGATACTGATTGTAGCAACTCCACCGCTACTTCATTTGCTGGACAATGACTCCTCTTTGGACCTGGTTGTTCCTCATCTTCATCGTCATCCTTGAAGACCAATTGAAAATGAGCACATTCTTAGTTTCTCCCTGGTTACAACTTTTGTTAACATATCTGCAGGATTATGGCTAGTGTGTATCTTTTCCAGCTTCAACTCTCCATCTTCCAATACTAACCGTATGAAATGGTACTTGAGATGTATGTGTTTAATCCGGGAATGAAACTCTGAGTTCTTTTCAAGATGAATGGCACTTTGGCTATCACTGTATAACGTGCCCATATCATGATTCTTACCCAATTCATCCATAAACCTTTGTCACCAAATTATTTCTTTACTAGCCTCTATAGCAGCAACATTCTCATCTTCTGTTGTTGAAAGTGCAACAACACTTTGGATTTTTGAAACCCAACTAACAGTTGTTCCACCTACAGTAAATACATATCCTGCAATGCTCCTCCTGTTATCTCTGTCACCTGCCATATCTGCATCAACATATCCCTGTAGAGAAATGTTTGAACCGCCAAAGCATAATGCTTGATTTGTGGTACCTCTCAAATATCTGAGAATCCATTTTATTGCCATCCAATGTTCTTTTCCTGGATTATTCATGTACCTGCTTACAACTCCCACTGCATGTGCAATATCAGGCCTTGTGCAAACCATTGCATACATTAAGCTTCCAACTGTTGATGCATATGAAACTTTGGACATATAGTCCATTTCTTCTTGGGTCTTGGGGCACATCTCCTTACTAAGTTTGAAATGGTTAGCAAAAGGTGTACTAACTGGTTTTTCATTCAACATATCAAATCTTTTCAACAGCTTTTATATGTACTCATTCTGAGACAGTGTTAATTTACGATTTTTCCTGTCTCTAGTTATCCTCATACCAAGGATTTGTTTTGCAGCTCCCAAATCCTTCATTGCAAATGAATTTTCCAATTTTATTTTGAGCACATTTATTTCCTTCCTGTTAGACCCTGCAACAAGCATGTCATCTACATACAATAACAATATAATATAGCTGCCATCATTTTTCCTTTTTATATAAACACAATAATTAGAGTGACATCTAGTATAACCTTGTTCAGACATAAACTTGTCAAATTTTAGATACCACTACCTTGGAGCCTATTTTAAGCCATACAAGCTCTTCTTTAACCTGCACAACAATTTTTCTTTCCCTTTTACCTCATATCCTTCTGGTTGTTGCATGTATATCTCTTCCTCCAAATATCCATGGAGAAATGTTGTCTTTACATCTAACTGTTCAAGATGTAAATCTTCAGCTGCTACAAGACTTAAAATAGTTCTGATTGAAGTCATTTTAACAACAGGAGAAAATATTTCATCAAAATCAATACCTTTCTTCTGTGCAAAACCCTTCACCACAAGTCTAGCTTTGCACCTATGTTTTCCTCCATCTTCTTCCTACAGCCTGTAAACCCATTTATTCTGCAATGTAGTTTTACCTGCAGGCAACCTGACTAAGTCCCAAGTCTGGTTATGCATTAAGGAGTCCATCTCTTCATCCATGGCTAGCTCCCACTTCTTCCTGTTTTCAACCTGCATTGCTTCTTCATAACATTCAGGTTCACCAGAATCAGTCAACAATAAATAATATAATGAAGGAGAGTATCGTTCAGGGGGTCTACTTATCCTAGTAGATCTTCTAACACCACTTTCAAGTGTTTGAGGTGCTTGTTGTTGTTGTGGTGGTTGCTGCTGCTGTGGTTGTTGATTATTATTATTTTAAGGCACCTTTACTTTTTCAGTTATCTCATCAAAAACTGTGTATTCCTTACTTTCTTTTTCCTGTTTCTTTTCCCGCAACTAATTCTTATACAAGACCTTTTCATTGAATATTACATCTCTGCTCCTAATGATTTTTTGATTTTCATAATCATATAAGATATAACCAAAATCATTAACACCATACCCAATAAAGGTACATTTCTTTGATTTTGCCTCAAGCTTTGTTCTATTTTCTTTATTAATATGGATAAAGGCCTCACAACCAAAAGGCTTTAAAAAAGAGTAGTTTACATTTTTACCTATCCATGCTTCCTCTGGAATACCACCATACAAGGAAATTGAAGGCCCTCTGTTTATTAGATAAACAATAGTATCTACAACATCTGCCCAAAATTATAAAGCCAATCCTGCATGCAATCTCATGCACCTTGCACGCTCCATGATTGTTCTGTTCATCCTTTCTAACACACCATTTTCTTGTGGTGTACTTGGAACTGTCTTCTCTCTATGAATTCCATGCTCTGAACAGTACCTATCAAACTCTTTGCTGTAATATTCACCTCCATTTTCTGATCTGAGACACTTCAACTTCTTTCCTGTCTCAATCTCAACCAAAGCTTTCCATTTCTTGAAAGTATCAAATACATCAGATATATTTTGAATACAATATATCCAATTTTTTCTAGTTGCATCATCAATAAACGTAACGTAATAGTGAGAGCCACCGAGAGATGATACCTGAGCAGGTCCCCATACATATATATGCACAAGCTCCAATTTTTAGCTCTTATTTTCTTTCCCAACTCTGAGAAATCTAACTCTCTTTTGTTTTCCATAAATGCAATTTTCACATAAATCCAAATCAACATTCTTCAAATCTGGCAACAAATTTCTTGAGTGAAGAATCTTCATCCCCTTCTCACTCATGTGTCCAAGCCTATGATGCCATAATTCTGCATCTGCTCCTTTGGAATTTAAAGCATTAACAGAGTTAGAAATAACATTGCATAAATATAATGTACCAACCTTTTCGCCTTTTTCTATTACGAGGGCTACTTTGGTGACCTTCCAAGTTTTATCCGTGAAATTTGTCACACAACCTTCACCGCCTAACTGCCCTATTGAAATCAGATTTTTCTTCATATATAGAACATGTCTTACCTCCTTTAGTAGCCATTGGTTTCCATTCTGTTGTTTTACAAGAACTTTACCCATTCCAACAATTTTACAGGGTTTATCATCACCCAAACGAACTTGTCCAAAATCTCCTTGAACATAGTCATGAAAATATTTCTTATCAGGTGTGGCATGGAATGAAGCCTCTAAATCTACAACCTAAGAATCAGTAAAATTTTCGAAAGAAAGAATCATAGAATCTTGCAACACATCACCTCTCACATTTGCTTCATGATTGTTTTCTTGTTGTGAATCTCCTTCTTTTCCCTTCCAAGATCTACAATCTTTCTTTAGGTGTCCTCTCTTTCCGCATTTCCAGCACACTATCCCCGATCTGGACTTGGATCTGCCTTTCCTTGATTTACTGCGATATCCCGAGCTCTTTCCTCTTTCCATTCACCTTCCCCTAGACTCTTCACTCAAAGCATTACCCGATGTCTCACCGGAGATTTTCCGTCGCATTTCCTCGCTAAGGATAGCACCGACAACATCATCAAACTTTAAAGTACTAGATCCAGAGACAAAGTTACTAATGGCCATTACTAAACCATTCCAACTCTCTAGAAATGAGCACAAGAATAACAGAGCTCTAACTTCATCATCAAAGTTTACCCCTACAGAACTTAACTGACTGGTAACTGTATTGAAATCATTTAAATGGTCTGCAACAAATCCACCTTCCGACATCTTTATATTAAATAGTTTTTTTCATAAGAAATACCTTGTTTGAGGCCGAGGGTTTTTCATATAGTTTCACCAATGTCTGCATCAAACCCCCTATTGTTGTTTCCTTATAAATATTGAAGGTGACTTACGTCGCAAGGCACAACCGTATTGTTCCAAGTGCCTTTCTATCGAGAATGTTCCATTCCACGTCTATCATGGCCGCCGGCTTCTTTGTTTTTCCGCTCAATGGTAGGTACAGATCTTTTTGATATAGATAATCTTCCATTTGCATCTTCCACAACGGGAAGTTTTGGCCATTAAATTTCTCGACCCTAAACTTACCATCTTCCGCCATTGCTCCCACTCGAACCAAGAAACCCTTCTTTCCTGCGAGTTTATCAGCCAAATATACCTTTGGCTTTGATACCATTTGTTAGAAAAATTATATATTATGGAGCAATGCAACACATAAAATATGTGAAAAATACAAGCACACAAAACACATAAAACCAGAGAGACATAGATATACGTGGTTCACCTAGTTTGGGCTACGTCCACCCCGAACAGCCAGTCCTTCCTTTCTATTATCTAGCAAAAAATTGAAGAGACAAAACCTACAGCAGATCTGTTGTAATATCCTCTGTTCTCTCTCACAATCTCCCTATCTATTTCTCGCTTTGAGAATACACACGTAATACACAGCCATAATACAATACCCTCATATATACAATGGGGTTGCCTTCTAGGGCAAAAAATCCTAAACTAAACATAACTTCTACTGTCAGATCATCCACCTATGAATGGCCTAGATTGACTAGAAATTACTATACTTTTACAAGGCAATTTTACATCTGTTTTTAGCTTTGGGGGCGCTGCCCCCGAAACCCCCCACCCAGGGGGGGCTTTGAAAAGCACTACCGCCCCCCCTGGACCCCCCACGGTAACGATTAATTACAAGCAGCGTTGCCACCCCTTTTAAGGTACAAGGTTCCAACGCTGTGATACAAAGTAAACAAGATAATCAAGGTCCACACCCAACATCCTATAGCTAGATTCCTTGGAAATTTTTGCCCTAGGTGACCTAATAGGGCTAGACCTAGGGAATGTGAAAATTTCTTAATCTAAGAAACCCTACTACAGTATCTTGATTTACTTCTCCTACTTGAATTAAGTTATAAGTTAATTTATGAAATATTCAATAAATTAGCGAAGTAAATTGTAAATACAACTAGCAACGTACACATATAGAAAAAATATTGAATAACATGCTCATAGACAAAGTGACACATAGATTTTATGGACAATTGTCCCCAGAAAAAACCTAATGCGGGAAAACCAGTGCAGCTAGCTCTAGAGGGTTTTCATTATTATGAAAAATCTAAGTACAGCAATCATGGGCACCAAAATTGGTTCACCCAATAAAGAAATAAAAATGGCAGTAATATGATGCTCTAAAGCCCTCTACGTCATCCTGACTGGCCAACGTCAGCCTCTGCATTGCTCAGTAAGGGACTGCGTCACACCTGAAGGGATTACACTACCCCTGCACTACCCTGATTGGGCCTGCATCAGCCTTGCATGGCTCCTGCTGCCTCTGCTGGTCTCTGCCTAGACTGTGTGGCTCTTGTTGCCCCTACTGCTCTGGCTGGCTAGAATTCTTAATCAGAAAAAGCATGGGTAAGAAATAAGGCACTGGCCAAAGGTAGCACATAACAGTTAGAAAAATTGAAGAAATGAAATATAAATAAATCAATGTCCACAAATAACTGAAATAGCTCAATGGGACTAGAGGGTAAAAGCTTTGACAATAGCAATAAGTGCTTATAGCATCAACTAAGAGAACATAGGAGACTAGTTCATGTGGTTAAAATGTTGTATAATTGTTGGCATAGGAAAAATGTAGAATTTTTAGAGTAAATCTCTGTAGGTACCATTAGTTTGTGATCGTCGATAATCATTTCATTTCATCAAATACCTTGATGAATGGGCCTTATAAGCTATTTGCATAAACAAACCCCACAGAAGCTGTGTGATGGAAAAATATTCACACTATATTGAAGAAAACACCTACCAAACAAGGATGACATTTCAAATGGGGCAAGAAACAATAGAGCGATAGACATTGAAAAAGTTAAAATGATAGGGTAACAGGAAAGCAACTAGGTACCATGGTAGAAAGTACAACAAAGAAAATTATAAAAATGGAAAACCCTACAAATTAGCACCCATCCAAATGTCACCAGAATTTTTTATTTAGCTCTAAATCTCCAAATTCATCAAATTATATCCTATATTCAAACCTGATCCTCTCTGTTATCCATTCTGAAGATAAGGCTGAGAACCTACTACAGAACCATCACCTACATGTAGTGATCTTATTCTGTGACCAAGCAACCTACTTTCCTGAAGACACGGAAAGGTAAACACTCTCTTCCAAGATTTTCCATACAGCCTAGGTTGAGAAACCACATATACATCACCATTTTTTTCTCTTCAAATTAGTAAATTAGAAGAGTTTTGTCTGACCACCTCCGGGTTGCTCCCAGTCACCCAGGAAAGCCCTCTCAACATCATCCTCTTTCTGTAGTACCTAATTAGTAATTTAATTAACCATAACATTTTCTTGATCATGTAGGTATTTCAAATATATTTCCAATAAGCATAAAGCTTTCATGTTAAACAATCAGGTCAAAAGAATTTAGACTATGATTAAAAAAAATACAAAGAAACCTCACCAACACTCAATGGACAAACAAAGTCAAATCTCTACAAAGTATAAATAGATATCTGATAAACTTCATTCCACAATAAAAACATGCTTAACTAAAGAAAATTTTAATTATTGTGCTTTCGAGACAAAGCTTTCAAGGGCAGTGATGTTATAAACATGCCCCTACACCTCGTGAACAATCAATGTGTATAAATAGACCATCATCAGCCTCATTTTAAACATCATTATTATCATTTTATAAATCATTTTTATTAAATCAATAAGAAGCAAGCAACAATTGCATTCAGTTCCACTGAAGCAAAGTATATGGCAGTTTCATATACTTATTATGAAGCCATATAGATTTTCAACTTGATTGTAGAGTCAACCAATCAGTTGTTGAAGCCCAATATTGTCTCTTGTGAGAACCAAAGTTACATCAAGCTCTATGAAAATCCAATGTGTCATGACCATTTCAAACACATTGATATTCAATACAATTTCCTAAGATTCCAAGTTCATTAGGGAGTTGGTAGTGTTGGAGCACATTCTAACAAAGTTGCATATGGTTAATAGTTGGACAAAGCTCCTAACAAAGGGGAAGTTTTACAAGTTGGGAGAGAATCTTGGGTTATTGGAAAAAAAATTTCTCAATAGTGTTAGATTACCTAGTTGGTCTGATTTGGTCTCACCTCAGCCTTGGGAAGTTGAGAAGCACCAGGATTGTAGAGCTAGATTGTGGTACACCAGTTAGAAAGAATCTTAAATTTAGCTAGAAGCTTATAACGACACCTTTGAGGATAGACGAATTAATTTTTGAGTCACACCCACCAAGTATGTCACACTTGTTGAGGAGATTAACACCATCATCTCAGGTGCAATCAGGAACTTTCAAGAGAGGAGTTATATCTACTATGATAATGCACTACTCTAAAAGAAAATCCTTTCATACAAGGCAAAGTTATGAGGGAGTTACTCATGTTCAAGGGAGATGCACCACTAACGCTGTCATTAGCCTATTTTCTAACATCACCTTCTCTTAAATTATAAATCAAAATGATGGGCACACTAGTTAGACATTTGTAGAAATAGATAATAAGAGTGAGTGTTAATTTGTAGGTTGTAGTAGGAGATTTTGTGAGATGACAACTTGTTGTGACATTCTTCTATTTGAGTAATAAATACTTCTATGCAATTGTTGTTGGAGCCTGCTCTTTTTATCCTGAATTCTCATATTGTAGATTTGTGTAGAGTGGGCCTAACATATTTGTTGTTTTAATCCACTGTGCATGTTTTGTTTTCACTCTTGAATTTACATCCTTCAATTTATCTTCATACAAATATGAAATTTTGATAGGCAGATACTAAAGTTTAGTCCTGCTGTTAGGATTTTTTAATTCTCTGAGGGAAATCTCTTGTTTTCAATAGTATTTTCATATTTCTGCATCACATCTCATCTCTTCCAGTCCATTCTACTATAATACAAAAATCCTTTCTAGTATAGTTGAGTTTATATCTACTTTTTACTTAATTGATCTTTTATTTTATTTTATAGGAGCAGTACTTATAAATATCAATTCACACTCCCTTTGTATTCACATTGTTGTATATGTGTGGTCGTTGGAAATTATCTCATATTTATATTATCTTTGGGCGCATACTTGTGTATCACAATTCACATGTTAGAATTGACAATCACGAAACAACAGGTTGCATTTTGTGTTGTATGACCTTAAGTTGTTGTTTCTAGTTAGTTTTGCAGCAAGTGTCTTCATAGACAACCCAGTAACCACAATTCTGGCTAAGGAAAATAAACTTGCTATGTCCAATGGCTGAAAAACATGAAAAATTAAATCTCAAAGATGAATATGGTTCAATATAGAGAATGTGACTAAAATTATCCAAAACAATACTTGTAGCCAAGTATTATATCATTTTCAGGGAAAGAAAATAAACTCAATACAATTTTCTAGGGAAAAAGTAATGCAGAATCCAACACACATGGTCTTCGAAATTTTAAAGTCTAATATTTGTCGAGATAAAGCTAGGAAAAATAATTGTTTCCCAATTATAAATCATTCCTGTGCTATAAATTTCATGAATTAAAAAGACAGTAACAAGAAGTATGGAATTGGTTTGTTGACACATCATTTGAGTAAATACTAAATGCCCCAGCAATATTCTTATGGGGCTAAGCCAAATTTCCACGTAATACTTAATGGCAACCACTACTCTTGATGCATTCACCCTTCAAAGGATTTATCATCACATGACTCCAATGGTTATTCTTGTTGAGCCTCTGTTCCCCTGAAATCTTCATGGGTATACACAAACTATTAGATATTCTAATGTATATTAAGGATTCAGTGGAATATTGCAAGATCCAAATATGGGCACAAGTTAGACAAGGAAACAATCTCAAATCCTAGAAATGACAAACAAGTACAATGATAGTCAAAGGAATGACTCAGAAGAGAGATTGCAACAGTGGAGGCACAAGTCTTTAACATCTACGAGACTATAGCAATATTAATTCCAATGCTATAGAAAAAGACCCTTTGAGGTCTCATTGGCTATAATATGGATGATGGTTGTCTCTGGATAAATAAGAGAGAGAGAGAGAGAGACTAGGTTCTAATAACACATATCACCAATCTATATTTAAAATGGATGCCTAGACACCAAGACTTATCAAGGTGAGATGAATGCTATAAAATTAAATCATTGGTTGCAGAAATTAAAATGTAGAATTCTACTTCATTGGGGTAGCATCGGATGTGTAAAAATGGCATTCCTCATGTTCCCATGAAAACATCTCCCCATTGGTTGGAAAGACACTAGCCTATGATAATTTTTTCTCATCTTAGATACTCTACAAGTGATCTAGAAAGAGGAGGAAAAAATGGTAATTTTTGGTAGTTTTAATTTCAGGACATTTTAGTGGGGCATTAGCTGGTAGACAGTGATATTACGTTGAAATGTGGCTTTGCTGCAACACTGGAGAATTATCTAGGAAAATTTGTGTACAAAAATTGCAACTAGAGGCAGTTCTAGCCCTCACAGAACTGAAACAAGGAGACTCTATATGTGGTTGTAACTATTCTATATGTTTTTTGGCGATTTGTTATAGAGAAAGGCCATTCCTCTTATCACTCTTGTATGGGTAACTATGTTTGTGATGAAAAGTGGACATATTACTGTTTAGAATTACACTAAAGAAACCAAGTGGTAGATTCTTGAAATTTGGCAGGTCATGATTGTAAAAGGAAAAATTATACATATATGGAGATCTGTTCTTCTTTTGACAAATCATCCAGATGTAGAAAATCTTGTTACTTGAAGATTGTACATGAAGGTCTTCATAACTGTAAGTCACCTCAACATTTGTAGGATGAAGTGTTCTCTCCAAAGCTCCAAAAGTCCTTGTGCGATAAAATTGAGATTGAGTATTGTGAAAAACACACTTATCTTGGGAGATATTGTCCTAAAAAAAATCATCATGGAGGATGTGATGAACATCTGTGTGGTAATGAGCATGCTTGTTATAGGAAATGTGAAGTCAATTATTTTGTGAGATTTTCACTAAACTTGTGCGAAAGACATGCTCATTTTAGGACAGAAGAGTTCCATTGAGTATGAACATGTCTCTAAACAAAGTGGCATGCAGAAGGATGGTTACATAACCATGACACTTTTTGAAACATACCATGATGGTCAACATCTTCACACACTAAATCTAGATGCTACACGTTATAGTAAGGTAAGATGTAAGGCTTGTAGGTATTGTTTTCAATGACCAATCAATCATTCTGGTTTACATCAAATGGTCTCATGGGAACATGAGGAGTGCCATTTTTGCACCAGAACATGAAGAAATTGATATCTAAGGTAGGAAATATACATGGGGGGAATTTGACGTGGCAGAGATGTGAAATGTGGATTGTAAAGCACAAGGTCAGGGCAACATTGATTTGATTTACTATCTAGTAAGGATTTTGTGGAATATTTCAAGATCCAAATATCGACACAAGTTAGATAAGGAAACAATCTCAAATCCTTAAAATGACAAAAAAGTGCAATGATAGTCAAAGGAAATGACTCAGAAGAGAGATTGTAACAATGAAGGCACAATTATTTAACATCTCCGGGACTATAGCAATATTAATGCCAATGCTAGAGAACAAGACCCTTTGAGGGCTCATTGGCTATGATATGGAAAATGGCTCTCTCTGGATAAATAAGGGAGAGAGAGAGAGAGACCGAGTTCTAATAACATATATCACTGGTATCTATTTAAAATGGATGCCTCGACACCAAGACCTATCAAGGTGTGATGAATGCTATAAAATTAAATCATTGGTTGCAGCAATTAAAATTTATAAGTTTACTTCACTGGGGTAGCATCAGATGTGAAAAAATGGCATTCCTCATGTTCCCATGAAACCATCTCCCCATTGGTTGGTAGGACACTAGCCTATGATAAATTTTTCTCATCTTAGATATTCTACAAGTGATTTGGAAAGAGGAGGTAAAAATGGTAATTTGGCACTTTTAATTTCAGGACATTTTAGTGGGGAATTGGCTGGTAGATAATGAGATTGTTTTGATGCAACACTGTACAATTATCTAGGAAAATTTGTGTACAAAAATTGCAACTAGAGGCAGTTCTAGTCCTCACAGAACTGAAATAGGGAGACTTTGTATGTGGTTGTAAATGTTCTATATGTTTTTTGCGATGTCATGTTCAAGAGAAAGGTCATTCATCTTATCACTCTTGTATGGGAAACTATGTTTGTGATGAAAAGTGGACATATTACTCTCTCGAATTACACCAAAGAAGCCAAGTGGAGGATTCTTGAAATTTGGTAGGTCATGATTGCAAAAAGAAAAATTATACATATATGGAGATTATTTCTTCTTTTGAAAAATCGTCCAGATGCAACAAATATTGTTTCTTGAAGGTTGGACATGAAGGTCTTCATAACTGTAAGTCACCTCAACATCTATGGGATGAAGTGTTCTCTCCCAAGCTGCAAAAGTCCTTGTGTGATAAAATTGAGATTGAGTATTGTCAAAAAACACACTTATCTTATGAGATATTGTCCTAAAAAAATGCATCATGGAGGGTCTGATGAACATCTGTGTGGTAATGAGCATTCTTGCTATAGGAAATGTGAATTCCATGATTTTGTGAGATTTTCATTGAACTTGTGCGAAAGACATGCTCATTTTAGGACAGAAGAGATTCCATTGAGTATGAACATGTCTTTGAACACAGTGATATGTAGAAGGATGGTTAGATTACCATGACACTTTTTGAAACATACCATGATGGTCTGCATCTTCACACACTAAATCTAGATGATGCACATTATAGTAAGGTAAGATGTAAGGCTTGTAGGTATTTTTGTCAATGACCAATCAATCATTCTGGTTTACATCAAATGGTCTCATGGGAACATGAGGAATGCCATTTTTGCACCAGAACATGAAGAATTTTATATCTAGGGTAGGAAATATACATGGGGGAAAGTTGACGTGGCAGAGATGTGCAATATGCATTGTAAAGCATAAGGTCAGGGTAACATTGATTTGATTCAATGTATATTACGGATTCAGTGGAATATTTCAAGATCCAAATATGGGCACAAGTTAGACAAGGAAACATTGGTTGGCAGGACACTAGCCTATGATAAACTTTTCTCATCTTAGATATTCTACAAGTGATTTGGAAAGAGGAGGAAAAAATGGTAATTTTGGAACTTTTAATTTCAAGACATTTTAGTGGGCCATTGGCTGGTAGACAGTGAGATTACATCAAAATGTGGCTTTGTTGCAACACTACATAATTATCTAGGAAAATTTTTGTACAAAAATTGCAACTAGAGGTAGTTCTGGTCCTCACAGAACTGAAACGGGGAGACTCTATATGTGGTTGTAAATGTTCTATATGTTTTTTGCAATGTCATGTTCAAGAGAAAGGCCATTCCTCTTATCAGTCTTGTATGGGTAACTATGTTTGTGATGAAAATTTGACATATTACTCTCTCAAATTACACCAAAGAAACCAAGTGGAGGATTCTTGAAATTTGGCAGGTCATGATTGCAAAAAGAAAAATCATACATATATGGAGATCTGTTCTTCTTTTGAAAAATCATGTAGATGCAGCAAATCTTGTTTCTTGAAGGTTGGACATGAAGGTCTTCATAACTGTAAGTCAACTCAACATTTGTAGGATGAAGTGTTCTATCCCAAGCTGCAAAATTCCTTGTGTGATAAAATTGAGATTGAGTATCATGAAAAACACACTTATCTTGGGAGATATTGTCCTAAAAAATGCATCATGGAGGGTGTGATGAACATCTATGTGGTAATGAGCATGCTTGTTATATGAAATGTGAAGTCAATGATTTTGTGATATTTTCACTAAACTTGAGTGAAAGGCATACTCATTTCAGGACATAAGAGGTTCCATTGAGTATGAACATGTCTCTGACCAAAATGGCATGCAGAAGGATGGTTACATTACCATGACACTTTTTGAAACATACAATGATGGTCTGCATCTTCACACACTAAATCCAGATGTTGCACGTTATAGTAAGGTAATATGTAAGGCTTGTAGGTATTTTTGTCAATGACCAATAAATCATTTTGGTTTACATCAAATGGTCTCATGGGAACCTGAGGAATACCATTTTTGCACCAGAACATGAAGAATTTTATATCCAGGGTAGGAAATATATATGGGGGAAATTTGACGTGGAAAAGATGTGCAATATGCATTGTAAAGCACAAGGTCAGGTAAACATTGAGTTGATTCACTGTCTATTAAGGATTCAGTGGAATATTTCAAGATCCAAATATGAGCACAAGTTAGAAAAGGAAACAGTCTCAAATCCTAGAAATGACAAACAAGTACAATGATAGTTAATGGAATGACTCAGAAGAGAGATTGTAACAGTGGAGGCACAATTCTTTAACATCTCTGGGACTATAGAAATTTTTATCACACTAATAATTCTTAGGTCGTGGGATTTTGGTTTATAGTTAAAGAAAACCAGGGGTAACCAAGAACCTCTTTTAGAATTCAGGATCTAGCCTTCCTAAGTTCCGGAGAGGGATCTCTCCATAAGATTTAGCTTTGTTTTGTAATGGATTTGAGGCTAGCTATGAGTGGATAATTTGGTTTGATTTGCTGAATTTTGGTAGGAATAAAGGACTACAAGGGAAACCATAGAAATATCTACCTAACCATTGGGCAATGGAGTCAAATTTATAGCAAACAAGACTAGAAAACTAAGGTCAAAAGAACAAATAAACTAAGGGCAAGATAGATGATCTACAGAGGGTCTAAAAAGGCTATTTTGATGAAGTGGTATGATCTGGACTAAGGGGAATTAAGAATCCTTAGATCACAGAAAAGGAAGATGGAAATTGAGGTCAAACCAGACTAGAGAGCAATTAAGAATTCTAAAGTCTGGAAATCAGCAAAAAACATAAAAATGAAAAATAGTAATAACAGAGAGCTTTTTACACTGATTCTGTAATATCTTTCCTAGTTATTCATTTAAGATAGAAATAAACACAAGATGTATGAATGAAACTTAAATAGATACACAATGAAAACTTGAAAAGACCGTACTCATCTGGTCATCACATGAATCCTTAGCTATGATTTCTATTTGCTTTAGTTTCCAGCCTGCTGCTTCAACTTAACTCACATAAAATCCCAATGAATTCTACAAAAAAGTATATAGTAATATTATGATTTTATTCCACACTGAATACTTCAAAAGATGAAGTATTTATACACATAAATTGCTTACAAAATATCTCAAAAGTTTGAGAGAATATCTCAAGAAAAATAGGAATTACTACATAAGAAGAGGGATAGCTACAAAACAGATGGGCAAGTTGTCCTCTTTTACAAGAAAAATAGAATTGTTTATCCTAATCAAACTGATTTTTAGATTAGCTGGAAGCATTGCTGGAAATTTAGACATTGTCTCAGGAAGATGACTTGTAGAATACTCTTCCTTTTCACCTTCTGTTGTAATACTCTTTATCTCTTCTTTTCACTGTCTCACTGCTGTAATTGAAAAATAACTAGCTGTAAAAATTTGCTTTTATTGATACTCTTTGACCACTGATACACTTTGACTACTGATTTTTCACCTTGATATACTTTAACTACAAAATTTCATAGTAAATCAGTGAATTCTTGCCATTGCTCTGCACTGGGAATTTTCATGTTCTTTAGCTTCCTGTAATTTTCATCTGCCTCTGTATATTTTGCAAAATTGGGTTTAACCACAAAAATATGCTTGATCTCATTTTTCAAAAAGAATAAGTTTTCAAAATATTCCAAAATGATTTTACCAGTAGGGGACCCTTGAGGTAAAGGTTTATTGACCTGCTCTTTGGCATATGCCCTTATTTTGTTGTCATAATATTTTTTTGGCATTAAATTCTCATTCAATGCATGAATATCTGGTAAACCTTCTTGTGACAGTACTGTGTATTTGGCCTCAAATCTGGTGATAGACAAGTTCATATCTTTGCACCTGTCCTCAAAATTATTCATCATGTTTCTTTTATTCATGACCTTTTTTATTTGGAGTATACTTTCAATTCTGTCATGAATTATTAACTGTTCAAGTTCCTCTGTGTGTTTACTATTCAAAAATTTGATAAGCCTCAAGGCTTGAGCAGGCTTATCAGCCAGTTCTTCTTTCGTCTTCTGTATTTCTATTTGTGCTCCTTTAAGTAACTCTTTTTGTTCATAAATTATCTGGATTGAGGGCCATTGCAAATGTATGCCCTGAATGTTGTTATTCCACAGATAATTCTTAATGTAGGATACCTGCTCAGTGAGATTTACCTGCTGTTGAAGAATCTTAACCTGTTCCTGCAATATGTTGGCCCTCTATTCATGTCCTTTTGAAGTGATTAAGGCGTCTCTGTTGGATGTTTCCAGATTTCTGATGGTGCCTTTTAAACTGATTATTTCTTTATATTTTATGGGCATATCTTCCATAGCCTTGACTATGGTAGTTGTTTCTCCTATTGTACTTACGTGTGATGTTGATGAAGAAGTGGTAGAGATGTCTTCAGAAGTAATTGACACTGTAGTTGCCAATACTTCTTTTGGTGCCAAATGTTCTGCCAATGTTGAAGGAATAGTTGTACTTACAATTGGAATAACTGTAGGAATGGAAACTTCTTAAGTTTTCTTCAAATTTTAATTTTCTTGCATAAGAGCTTCTATTTGAGTTTCCATATTTTTTATCTGGGCTGTCATTTTCAAAACAAGTTGCATATTTTCCTCTTTCTCTGTCGTTTCCTGAAGAACTTCTTTTGTTTGAGGGTGCTCACTCTGTGGTAATTTGAGCTGCTTTCTTAAGGATGTAATATCATCATTCTTCTATCTTATTAACTTCTTATCAGCTTCAGTATTAGAAGGATCTACTCCAGACTCAATTATCAAATCTTCTAAGGATTTTATTCTCAAATCCTTGGCATGTAAAGATGATTTATCCAACCTCATTTGATTTTGCAAGTTGGATACAGTTTTTTGGAGCATAGTGGCACTCATTGTTTTGCTTACTACTTTTGAATATAACATTTCTGATGCACTCCTATGAAATTATATCTGATTTAGCTCATGAATAGTATCAACATTTACTGCAAATTCTGTCTTTTCGTAGTCTGAAGCTGATTTTGGATGTGCTACTACTGGTTGGAGAAAGGAAATGATCATTTGGTTAGTTGAGTAATCAAATGCAGTTACTAATCTGTCCTTATCTCCTAGTTTTTCCTTGAGAAGTTTAAAATAAACTTCATTTTTTATTTCTTCATTTTTCTCTCTGATTAGCTTGAACCTCTTCTGAATATCAGAATCAGTTTCTTTAGTTGTTTTAGAAGAAGAAGAGGGAGCTTCTGTATCCATTTCTATTTCAACCATCTCTTTGCCTTTACCTTGTGATTGTACCTGTTCATTTTGAATTTCTCTGAGTGTCGCATTCACAATGATGGTGGCTTCATCATTTGTCTGCTGCTCATTATTATCATCCACATCTATGACTCCTTTTTCTAAAGTAGTCATTTTGGCCTTTTTGTTGTATACTATTTTGAACTTGTTTTCAATGATTGTTTCAGCCAAATATCCTTCTTCTTTCCTTGGTATTTTGTTGGATATATCTGTTGATTGGTTAGCTGTAACCACCTGTACATTATTCACCTAGGTTCCCTGTGTATCAACATTCTGCATTCCTTGTGCATCATCATCAATCAAAGTATTTGGTTCCCATTCTAATTGATTGGCATATTTTTAAGTTATTAGCTTTTATTCATGGAGGAATGGAGGCAATTTACAGTGGACCCTGAGATTATTTAGAATACCATGAGGGTCATAGCTCCAGAAAAAACTTTCTTGAAACTTTAATGCTGATAGTTTTTTGCTTGCTTCCTTCAAGGCATCTCTATTGTTTACAATGAAAGAGCCAATTTCACTTTTTAATTTAAATTGTGCCTTCTTTTTAGATGCTATGAAATTTACTACATCAGCATTCAAAATCTACCTTATGTACTCCAGGGCAAAGATACTGGTGGTCAGAAACTTTGGCAATTTGTATCGGGCCAAGATTGCACCATATATTCTAATCTCAGTGTGATTTTTGTATAAATACAAATCACCCACTTTACAGTTTTCAGACAACTGTAAAATCCTTTTGATATCTTCATTTATTCTTGGTGGTTCTGCTTTATCTAAAAAACTGATGGCAGGTCTGATAAACAAGTCATTGAAATCACTGTAACTGTACTCACTTCTATTTTTTCTAAGAAGAGAGGTCCAAAATATTATTGAAAGTGGTTTTCCCTCCATATCCATATTTTGCACAGCAAAGGGAAAATTATCTGCTTGACAGAACAAGAAGAGATGTAATAGATATGAGGTATATCTGAACACTCCTTCATCAGGAAATTTTATCAGCTGATAATGAATATTGTCAGCAATAAATTTATCAAAATGAAAGATCAACTATTGTTGTTTTCCAGGAGACAAAGTGGAGAGGAAGCCTAAGATGGATGCATCTGTGAATTCATCATTGACATAACCTAAAATAAATGATAGCATGGAAATGACCTGTCTGGAGCCTTCAGGAAAATCAAAGGTATCATAAGGAGGATTCAGCTTGGGAAGATTGACATGATTGGGCATGAAGATTTGAAGGATTTCAAACTTCCTAGGGAAGTCTAGGTCCAAATACACCTGGGTCAGGTCTTAAATTGATAATGACACTGCTTTTGGGTCACTTTTTAGCTGGAGCATGTTATTAATTGATTCAGCAGTTTTGTAAAATAAGACCTTACTATTTTTATTAACCATGCACCTTTGATCAGGAATATAATGCATCTGACACAACTTGATGAAATCCTAAGCAGGATGAGTGATGGGAAACATATACTTGGGCAAATGGGACTCCCATATAGGTATTTCATTAGCCTCTTTCTTTTCAAATTTCTCTTGAAACTAGTTATGCACTTATAGAAGATCAAATTCCAGAGTGGCATCAGAAATTCTATAATCTAAGTCAATCAAAGGATTGATTTCTTCATTGGTGATAGGAGGCCGTAAAGGTCTAACAATTTCAATAGAATCAACAATGAAGACAGGAGTAGGTTTATCAATTTTGGGAGGTTTATAATTTGGAGGCTTGTTGGAGGCAGGCTTCTGAGATTTAGGACCTTTGGTTTTGGGGGTGACCTATTTCTTGGTCATTTTAAATGAACAAAGCAAGATTATATAGTTTTCTAAGTTCTCTTGAGAAACAGAAGGTTAATTAAGTAGATTTGGAAAGAATTCAAAATCTGGGCTAGGTTTTATGGGGAAAAAGAGGCTTTGTATAGTGCATAAGGTCTTCTAGATCAAATTCAACAGTGAAAATGATCTTGGAACAGATTAAAACCTTAAAAATGGAAACAGTGGATTCTGGAGAAATTTTGACAGGGTTTCCCCTGAATTTTGAAGGTTTTTAGACTTTCTCAAAAGGGTAATTCAACTTTATTTAGTAAGAAGTATTTCAATTGGAATTTGAAGATTATTACAGGTTGGAATGGAGAAAAATACCTATGAAAGGTATGAGTTGCGGTCGCAAAGAGTTACTGGTATGCAACAATCTTAAATTCTGTTGAATTTGGATGGCAGAGGTTGTGGAGATTCTCGAGAACAAATTTTCAAAGAAAAAATGATTTATAGGTTCAGAGGATACTCGAAAATGGCATTGGGAGGCTCTGCAAAGGGTTCTCAGTGGTTTCAAAGGTTAATGTGTGAAATGTTTATGAAAATAGTGAAAAAACTAAGGCCAAGCCTTAAGTCAAATCATGATAAATCATATTAATTACAGGCTTAATGGCAGGAGCGGTTTGTGCGCTTGAAGGAGAAACCAGAAATGGTTTTCGCATTATTTTTGAGCAGTAAGTGGTTTTTTTCTTAAGCAATGCGATCTAATACATTTCGGACACGTAGCGAGCGACGGTTTCTCAAAACAATTTTTTTCCCAAAATATTTTTGGAACTTTGATCGATCACTTTAAAAATGCGAAATGAGACATGTGTCGTTGGATCTAGCAGAGTGGAGCGAACGGACGGGATTTGATGCGAAGTTGCAGGGTAAAGGAAATGGGGCCGAAGCTTTGAATTCTGGTCATAGATCTAACAAGGGGAGATCAACGGTTTAAATTTAATCCGATAGGAAATGGTGGGGTAGGAAAGGATTTATCGGATTTGTTTCTGACGGACCGTCTAATTAAAAAGGAGAAGGATGATCAAACGGTTAGGATTGAGTCCGATGGTGTTGAGGGATTTGTGAAGATTAATATATAAATGGATTTTATACAATGGACTAAAGTGGTCGGGAGGTATGAAAAAAGGGGCTTTACCCAAGGTTACAACTGTGGTGATGGATATATATCGGGAAAGTATAAAAGGTTAAGGTTTTAACCTTGGGGTTAAGGGTAATCGGGGAAAGGGATGTATAAACAGGGAATTATTTTATTTGAAGTTTAGTTTAAATTAGACTTCGGGAATTATATTTTTGTTTTAAACACATATAAACATGTTTAAAGACTTTTTGAGTATTTTTTTATTATATAGTTAATTAAATCATGTTGATTTAATAACCATAGAGGGTGGGATATTTACATAAGGTTATTTTTAGCCAAAGGGGGTATAATGTGAGTTTTTATTTAAACATGTGGGGATAAATAACTTTGGCTAAAGTTATATAAATGGGTTTTTAGGGGATATTTTATAAAAGGGAGTTATAGAAAATAGGAAAAGGTTATTCTATAGGGAGTTATTAAATAAATTAAGGTTAATATGACAAGGGGACAATGTATACTCAAACACACATCAACATAACTAAGAAAAGTTAAGTTTAAAGGTAAATTTGCATTATAATAACTTCATCACTTCAATCTTAGGATAAAATGTGATTTTGAGGGTTTAATGCTTTCATGTGATGTAGAAAGTTAATCAAATGGGAATTAGAGTATCTTCAAGTAAAAATGAGGTTTTTACTTAGGATTATTCAGGGAAATGAATGCATGAATGGAATAATGATGTGATTTAGGGATTAATATGGACATTTAACACTTTCAGTTAATCAGCCATAGAGCCTTGGGTCTGATCCCAACAGAAGTCAAGGAAATGCCTTGAGCCTTTCTAACTGATAGTTTAGAATGATAAATGGCTATGGGGAAGGGAAGTTAGTTATTTGCAGCTGGTGAATAATATTTACAATGATGCTTCTCACTTTCTTCTACCTACCCAATTTTAACCGCTAACATTTTTTCTTCCATTTTTATGAGGAGCATTTGTGCTAGCAACCTTTACAATATTTATTTTTTCTGAAAGAAATAAAACTATCTAATTCTACACTTATTTCATCTAGGAATCCAGATTAAACTGTTGGATTCTCTTTATTTATCTACTTAACTACTGAATTTTCATGATTAAACTGTATGACAATTCTTTATTCTCTATCTACAACATTTGAAATTGAAAAGTGACAAGTCAAGATTAAATTGTTCAACTCATCACAGATTATGGCATTTATTGACACTCTGCCATAATGAACTGCAAAAGGTAAAAGTAGTGTCATTTATACTTGCACACTTTTCATGTTTTATTGATCTTTTTTCTTTTGGGGTATATTATTTTTTCTAAGTCCTTAGATTGTTCTTTTAGGACTTTTTACCCTCGTTTTGATTTTTTTTTTTTTTTTAATTTTTTTTTTTTACAAAATATGTGAATACAACTTGCAGAAGGAAAAATATGTATAGATTTACAAGATTACCATGATTCAAGTCAAAATTATGAATCCTATATATAATAGGTTGCTAACATCGACTTCACTTGGGGATGGCATTTCCTAGTGGAATGTCAAGAACTCTGAGATCATTAGCCTTCATCTTTGACTTTGGTGCTCCTGTAATTGTCTTCTATTTTTCTACAACAATTCATATTTATGAAATCTTATACTACAAAGCTTAGGGCCTTCTCTTCGGGCTTCAAATTTGTAGATAAAATCTCCAATCCAATCTACACACTGACTATGAATATTTAAAATGATAAAGTAAATGAATCTAACTATTGAGTGACTCTGAAGAATAGTAATGTTTCAGCATCTTACCATTCATTGGTCCTTCTTGAAGTTTAGTTCCATCCAAATTCCTGATGAAAAAGGAATTATTACCTCTATAACCATATATAACATAGGGTCCTTGCCATAGAAAGTCAAACTTTCCATGTTTGCCTTTATCCTCTCTTCGTGAATCCCATCTCAAAACTTGATCTCCTATGAAAAAATCATTTTCTTTAACCCTTTTATCAAAAATATTTTTGATTTTGTCATGTAAAAATTGTTATTTTTCATAAATTTCTTCTCTAGATTGTTGGAGATGTATGGTTTCATTGATTCTTCATTGAATATCATTTGTTTCCACCTGTGATTCCTAGATAATATTCATGACTGGAACACCCAAGGAAGAAGGGAAAACTGCATTTGTTCCATAAACAATATGATAAGGTGAAGTTCCAATAGACTTTTTTTGTGGTAAGCTTAACAACACATAGGGCATAGACTAAATTTTTGTTCCATGTATTTTTATTTTCTTGGAGTAGTTTTTTGATGATATTGATTAAGCTTTTGTTAGATGATTCAACTAAACCATTACCTTGGGGATAATACACTATGGAATGACCTAAGGTAATATGGTATTTATGACAGAAAGAAATAATCTTCTTCGATTTGAATGCTGCTCCATTGTCAATCATAATCTTATGTGGGCATCCAAATCTTGAGTAAATATTACTTTCTATAAATGAGATTATAACTGAATCAGTGGCTTGCCTAGTGGTAATGGCTTCTATCCACTTGGTAAAGTAATCTGTAGCAGTTAAAATCCATTTATGTTGGCCTTAAGATGGAGGATGGATCTCACTTATGAAGTCTAACCCCCATAGTTGAAATGGTTTTTCAGTGGATATAGGCTTAAGGGGTAAAGGCAACAGTTTCTTTTTCCCTTCAAAATTTTGGCATTTGTGGCAAGAGGGGACAAATATTTTAACATGAGAGAATAAAGTTGGATAGTAAAAACTAGCTCTCAATATTTTGTCTGTTGTACTCTTCCAGTATAGATGGCCTCCACAATCACCTGCATGAAATTCCTTAAGAATTTTTTCAACCTCAGATTTTAATAAACAATTTAGTAAAATCTCAATATTTTCTTTCCAGTAAAGTGCATTATTTAAGATAGAAAACCTCATTGCTTTCTGTTTGATGAATCTTGCCTTGGTTTTTGTTAGCCCGGGAGGAGCTTGTAAATGTGTTAGTACAAAGATAATATCAGAGTACCATGGTGAGTTTAGATAAGCCTCACTGATCAATGGAGTCGCCATCTCCTCCTGGTCATCTATTTGTGCAATGAAATTAATATATAAAGCATTGCAATTTGATTCAACCATTAATCTAGCTAAACGCTGTCCTTTAATGAGCTTAGTTGGTTTTATTTCTAGATCGTACTCAAGGATAGTGGCTATCCACTTTCCTCTCCTACCATCAGGTCCATCTTGTGTCAGAATATCTTTAATTACTACATTAGGGACATATGCAACGATGTGTGAATGAAGTATATACACTATGAAATCCTTGATGGCTTTAACCATGGCTAAAGCCTGTTTTTCCATTATATTATACTTCAGAGGTGCATCTCTGAGGGCTTTACTAAAGAATGCAATTGGTTGTTCAAAACCTTGATTGTTTTTCTGTAGAAGAACTGTAGTTATGGTGTGTTCAGATGCAAAGGAAAAGATTATAAAATCTTTTGTATAATCTGGACTAATGAGCACTGGTGCTTTTGTTAAGGCATGTTTAATAGATTCAAAAGATTTTTTGGCCTTTATTTTCCATTTTATTGTAGAGTCCTTTTTAAGAATATTATTTAGATCTTTTATAATTTTAGCCAGATTAGAGATGAATCTTCTTAAAAAAATTATTTTACCCAAGAATGCTTGAAGTTCCTTTATGTTTCTTGGTGGTTGAATGTTTAAAATGGCTTCAATTCTTGCAGGGTCTACTCTAATGCCTTCTTTGGAGATTATGTGACCTAGCAGTTTTCCTTCTTCCATTCTGAAAAGAGTCTTTTTAAGATTAAGGGATATACCATATTTTCTAAATTTGATAAAAAATTGTCTCAGGTGATCTAAGTGTTCATCATTTTTTTTTGAAAAAACAGTAATATCATCAAGATAAATAATTAAAAATTCATGGATCTCTTTGGCAAAGGCAATATCCATTGCTCTCTGAAAAGTAGCTCTTGCATTTTTCAATCCAAAAGGCATTTTCACGTACATGAAAGTGCCCCAAGGAGTAGTAAATGAAGTTTTAGTTTGATCATATTTATGGACTAGAATTTGATTATAACCAGAGAAACCATCTAACAAAGAAATTCTTGAAGAACCTACCACCCTCTGCAAAATATGATTCATTTTAGGCAAGGGGTAATTGTCTTTCAAGGAAGCTTTATATAGATTTCTAAAGTCTATACACAGTCGAATTTCTCCTGTTTTATTTCTAGTGGGCACTAAATTAGATACTCAATTAGAATATCTGACTGGTGTAATTATTTGTGCATCAAACATTCTCTTAACTTCTTTTTCGATTAAAGGCAACAAGATTGGATTAATCCTTCTTAGTTTTTGTTGAAAAGGTTTTTTATTTTCTTTCAAAGGAATTTTATGTTGAATTATGTCTTTGTTGTAAGTTTTCAAATCTTCGTAACTCCATGCAAAGACATCCTGATATTCTTTCAAAATTTCTATGTATTTAACCTTTTCTTCTGATGACAAAGATTTTGATAGTTTGATCATTTTTGGCTTTTCATTTGTCCCTAAGTTATATTCTTCTATATCAGACCTAACTTGTTCCATTTTATGCCTTTTGGGCACATCATTAGAATCAAATAAGTCTTCTAGGGGATTCAAACCTTTGGGTAAAATGTTATGTTTTAAATCAATCAAATCTGGTTCATCTTCCATCATTTCCTCTATATCTACTTTTTCCAATTCATCTATGTCACTCTGAGTAAATATAGTAGGCTTATCAAAATTATGTACATCTAAATTATCTAAATCATCTATTTGACAAGAATTTGAATCTATATTATAGTCATTATCAATTTGACAATTTTGAAATTCTCGCTCATTGTTCAAAAAGTGATAGATTTGTTCATATTCTGAGAAAATTTGCCAGTATTTTACATTATCTGGGAAAGTATGCCTGTGTTTGATTTCAGCAATGTATTTCTGTAATGGTGAAAATGGAAGTTTTCAAGTGCTGGAAAAGGTTGCCAAACAATGGGCTTGCATGTTTTGTTTTCTAGGGATGATAGCAAACTTGCTTTCTAACAAATCTTCAACCAAATCTATTGTTGTGTCCCTGTATCTTGCTAGTCTGGGGTTGTGAACAGAGTATTTTATTTGCGTTTAGTTGCTTGATAACTAACTCAGAATCTCCCATGACTAATATTCTTTTCCCTCCCAATTTTCTAATGATCTAAAGACCTAAGATTAACGCCTCATATTCAGCCATGTTATTGGTACATTTGAAATTTAATCTAAAGGCATGTCCTTGAGATTGGCTTGTTTCAATGTTGGTAATCCATACACTAGCTCCAGCTCCTGATTTGTTCACAAATCCATCAAAATCCAAATGCCATAAAGCCTCATGACCAATGTAATCATCCATTATTTTAAGTTTCTTATCAGTGAGTTCATTTTGGTCGTTATTATGATCAGAGTTACAGAGAATAAAGGAATCAAGATCAGTAGGAGTAGAATAGATTGGGTAATTGGTAGGTCTTTTAGCACTGCTGATCATAAACTTCATTAAGGTTTCTCTGTAAAGCTTTTTAGGCTGTCTAAATACCGAGATAGTGGCATAACTCACGTCAATTTGTAGAGATCCCTACAACTTTGTTCCCCATGAGCGAGAAAGAAGCATGCCATACTTTGGCGGGATATCAGCTACCACAACATCCATGATCATGCTTTTACTAGGATATTGGACTAAGTTTACACACAGGTCTTTAATCAATCCTATGCATTGGACTTTGGATGAATCAAATGAAAACAGGTCTTTATATGGTCGGGTTATGTCTAGATTTAGGGTTTCCATTATTTCTCTGGGCATTAGGTTATGGGAAGCTCCAGTATCTAGCATAGCATTGTGTAATATCTGATCATGTACAATAAGACTTAAATAAAATGGAGGTACTGACCCTTCTAAATTCTTACCATCTACATTTGGACCAAAGATTAATTCAGGCTTATCTTCACTCATATTAATTGTATCCTCATTTTCATTTAAATTCAATGCTTCAGTAATAATAGATCTATACAAGTCATTTTTAGCCAATTCTACTAAGGGAACAACTATCTTTAACTTGGATATTTCAGATTGCATGTTAAATGTTGAATGAGATTTGATGGCTTGAATTATTTCATCTTTTGGAACTGTGGTTTGGGATGATTTTTCTTGTGTTTCAACAGTTTTACCTTTGGTTTGAGGTTTTATTTTGTCTTCTGTTTGAGTTTCTTGGTTTCTGCTATCTTTAATTGTTTTTTCAGGAACAGTTTGAGGGTTAGCAGATGCTTTATCAGACTTGGGATTCTCAACAGAAGATTTAGGATTTGATGATTTTGAGTCAGTTGGATTCTTTTTTGGATCATTGACTGTTGCTGAATTGGTGGTTTTTGTAGTATTAGCCTTTTGAGCATATTTGGAGGATTGAGCGACCTCATTAGTAATATCTACAATCTTTGGACTTTGTTGTTTTTAAGGAGTGGGTGGGTTCGAATTTTTTTTATTTTCTCTGGGAAGAATCTGCATCAATTTCGTTTTGGGAGCCTCAATCTTCTTTTTGTTTTGACTTTGTTGGGTTGGAGCATTGTTCTTTGTAGTAGGCTCATTGGTTTTCTTGCTCCTAAGGTTATATTGGTTGTGAATTTCATTGATTGCAAAGTCATAACCTTGTTTATAATCGAAGGATTCACCATATTCCACTTTGAACTGTTGCAGCTCAAAGAGTTCCTGGTCCTCCTGAGTGAGGAAAATTGTATTGTTTTCATCTATCCCCATAACTATGTTGATGTCTTCCTCCTCCTCAACATTGTTTTGTGAAATTTCTGCAAAGTTCTCTTGGAATGGGGGTCTTATATTTTGATTTGGGGAAGGTTCTTTACCTTTCCCAGGATTGTTGTTTTTCCTGTAGTTGGGATTTCGGATTTGGGATTGATTCTCCCCTTGTGGTTTCCTTTCGATGTGATCTAGTCTCTCAACTAATTTTTCTAATGTTTTGGTAATAAAATCAAATTTACCATCTAAGTGTGAAGCTTCTTCTTTGATTGTAACCCTCCTCTCATTTCTCATTCTGGCTTTCTTGGAAAGGATGTTGATTTCTACACCTACAACGTTTTGTTGCATTTGTTCTAAGGTATCTGCATCTCTTTCTCTAAGTTGGTAAGCCATGTCTACGTCAAAAAAATCAGGGAATTTGAGTAGCACAGAATACAGAGTGGGTTTAAGGTCTGCAGGAATAGTGTTGTAAACACTGTTGTATCTGGTACAAAAATCTTGGACAGACTCGTTGGGGGCTCTCTTAACAGCATCAAACTCAGATAGTATTTGCATAGGATTCTTCTTCTTTTCCCATTTATCTAGGAAAGCTCTATGGAATGCAGCTAGCTCTGCTATGCTACCAGCACCTAAACTTCTAAATCATGTTTTTACTTCTCCAGTTAAGCTTTGTGAAAACAACCTCATTTGGACATTAGATTCATCTATCTCATACATTTCCCAAAAATCATTCATTCTAGTTATATGTTGTTGTGCAATGATTTGTGAAAAATTATCAAACAATGGGATGTCCTTTTGGTAATTTTGGGGCATGTCATGTAAATTTTGAGGTAAGACTAAGGGAGCATATCTGGCTGCCATGGCTTGGATTTTTTCTAAACTGGGAGGTACAGTAGTAGTGGAAGGGATAGTGCTGGTTACGACAATGGATGTACTTGAAGAGCTCGGTAAAGGGGACAAAAAATAAGTAGTATGGCTAGTGCTTATGGTGGTGGTAGTTGTAATGGACCGAGTGAATGATGGATATATTACTTTAGGCTGCAAGGGTAGCTCAGGGATGAATGGATCTATTGATGAACTAGCGGTGGATTGTGGATATGATGAATATATGATCCTATGGTGCAGAGGCAACTCAAGGCTTATAGGCTCTTGAGGTGAACTGATAGTAGAATCTGTAAATGAAGTGGCAACATACATAGTAGAATTTGATGCTGGAAAAACTGTGGTGTATAGTTGGGAAACTGGAGGTTTGAATTGAGACAAAAAATTGGCTAACTTAACATCTTCTTCAATGTCTTTAATTTTTGTGACATTTACCCTTTTTACTGGACTTTGACTTTCATTTTTGTCTGATTTAGTAGGAACAGAAATAATTTTGTGTTTTTCACTCACATAAGAAGTAAAAACAGGATCTAAAACAATTTCCTTTAAATCAGATTCATATTTGGTTCTAAATAGTGATTTTTCAAACTTCAAGTCAAATTCAATATCTGATAAGCTTACTAATTCTTTGGGTAAAGAATCAACTCTTTTCAGGGGTATTTCAGTTTCTGAACTAACAATTTGTTTTTTCTTTTTTCCTATCTGGTCCGGATCATCTACTATATTTGGAGGATTGGGATTAGGGTTGGATCTAGTGTAATAGACTTTCTTGGGAGCCAGAATGTTTATTGGCTAAATACCCACCACCTTTAAACTTAATCTTAAAGTAGAAAAGATATATTTAAAAATCTTCCTCCAAGATTAAAATTAAAACTGGAGAGTGGTTAGTTCCCCAGTATGGTCACTAGTATGTTATCACCCTAGTAATTCTCAGGTTGTGGGATGAGGATTTTTGGTAGTTAAGAAAACCAGGGGTAACCAAGAACATCTTTTAGAATTTAGGATCTAGCCTTCCTGAGTTCCGGAGAGGGATCTCTCCTAAAGATTTAACTTTGTTTTATAATTGGATTTTAGGCTAGCTATAAGTGGATAGTGGGACTTGTTTTTAAAGTGTGGTGGGAATAAAAAGTGTTTCAAGGTAAACCACAGATTGATCTGCCAGACCATTGGGCTATGGAGTCAACTTTCTAGGCAAACAGAGCTAGGAAATAACACTTAAAGATGCAAATGTACTAAGGGCAGGGTAGATGACCTTCAAAGGCTTTTGGATAGGCTTTTTTGATGGAATGGGTGAAATCTGAACAAAAGGGAAAATAAGAATCCTTAAGTTACAGAAATGAAGATTGAAGGAGGGGATCAAATAGGGACTAAGAGCATTTAAGAATTCTATAGTCTAGTTATCAAGCAGAAAACATAATCATGAACAACTAGTAAAAAACAGGGAGATTTTTATCACTAATCCTGTTTAAACTCTCCTAGTTAATCATTAAAGACAGAAAAACATTAAAATGAATGTATGGAAACTTTTGAAAAATAACACAATGAAAAAAATAAAATACTAGACTTATCTGGTCAGCACAAGAATCCTGAGTTATGATGTCTTTAATCTCAATTCCAGTCTGATGCTTTACTGATTGACTCACACAAACTTCAATATATCCAGAAAAATGACTATAGTAGTCTTGAAAAAATTTATTCCACACTGAATACTTCGAAAGATGAAGTATTTATAGAATTGAATTGTTTACAAAATATCTCAAAGTTTGAGATAATGTTTCAAGGAAAAATAGGAAATATAACATAAGAAGAAGGACAACAGCAAAATAGTTTGCAAGCTGTCCTCTTTTACAAGAAAATATAGAACTGATTATCCTAATCAAAATTATTTCATGATTTGCTGGGAGCATTGCTGGCATTGGATGCATTATCTAGTAGAAGGTGGCTTGTAGATCACTCCTTCTTTTCACCTTCTGTTATGATACTCTTTATCTCTGCTTTTCACTGTTTTACTGCTGTTAATTGAAAAATAACAGGCAGTAACAATCTGCTTTTACTGATACTCTTTGACCCTGATACACTTTGACTACTGATTTTTCATAGTAAATCAGTGAATTCATGCCATTGCTCTACGCTGGGAATTTTCATGCTCTTTAGCTTCCTATAACTTTCATCAACTTCTGTATATTTTGAAAAATTGGGCTTTACCACAAAAATATGCTTGATCTCATTTTGCAAAAAGAATAAGTTTTCAAAATATTCCAGAATGACTTTACGAGTAGGAGACCCTTAAGGTAAAGATTTGTTGACCTGCTCTTTGGCATATGCCCTGATTTTGTTGTCATAATATTTTTGTGGCATTAACTTCTCATTCAATGCATGAATATTTGGTAAATCTTCTTGTGATAGTACTGTGTATTTGGCCTCAAATATGGTGATAGCCAAGTTCATATCTTTGCACCTATCCTCCAAATTATTCATCATGTTTCTTTTATTCAAGACCTTTTTGATTTGGAGTATACTTTCAATTATGTCCTAAATTTTTAGCTCCTCACGTTCCTCTCTGTGTTTACTATTCAAAAATGTGATAAGCCTTAAGGCTTGAGCAGGCTTATCAACCAGTTCTTCTTTGGTCTTCTCTATTTCTAGTTGTGCTCCTTTAAGTAATTCTTTTTGCTCATAAATTATCTGGATTGAGGGCCATTGTGAATGTAAGCCTTGAATGATGTTATTCCACAGATAATTCTTAATATAGGATACCTGCTCAGTGAGATTTACCTGTTGCTTAAGAATATTAACCTGTTCCTATACTCTGTTAGCCCTCCGTTCATGTCCTTTTGAAGTGATTAAGGCATCTCTGTTGGATATTTCCAGATTTTTATGGTGCCTTTTAAACTGATTTTCTATTTATCTTTTATGGACATATCTTCCATAGCTTTGAATACGACAGTTGTTTCCCCTGCTGTATTTACCTGTGATGTTGATGAAGAAGTGGCAGAGATGTCTTTAGAAGTAATTGACACTGCAGTTGCCAATACTCCTTTCAGTGCCAAATGTTATGCCAATGTTGAGGGAATAGCTGTACTTACAATTGGAATAACTGTAGGAATGGAAACTTGCTGAGTTTTCTTCGAATTTTCATTTTCTTGCATAAGATTTTCTATCTGAGTTTCCATATTTTTTTATCTCGGCTATCATTTTCAAAACAAGTTGCATATTTTCTTCTTTATCTGTCTTTTCCTGAAGAACTTCTTTTGTTTGAGGGTGCTCACTCTGTGGTAATTTGAGCTGCTTTCTTAAGGCTGTAATATCATCATTTTTCTGTCTTATTAACTTCTTAACAGCTTCAGTATTAGAAGGATCTGCTCCAGACTCAATTACCAAATCTTCTAAGGATTTTATTCTCAAATCCTTGGCATGTAAAGATGCTTTATCCAACTTCATTTGAGTTTGAAAGTTGGATATAGTCTTTTGGAGCATAGTGGCACTCATTTTTTTGCTTACTACTTTTGAATATAACATCTCTGATGCACTCCTTTGAAATTCTATCTGATCTAGCTCATGAATCGTATCAAAATTTACTGGAAATTCTATCTTTTTGTAGTCTAAAGCTGATTTTGGATGTGCTACCACTGGTTGGAGAAAAGACGTGATAATTTGGTTGGTTGAGTAATCAAATGCAGTTACTAATTTGTCTTTATCTCCTGGTTTTTCCTTGAGAAGTTTAGAATAAAATTCATTTTTGATTTCTTCATTTTTCTCTTTGATTAGCTTGAATCTCTTCTGAATATCAGAATCAATTTCTTCAGTTTTTTTAGAAGAAGAAGAGGGACCTTCTGTATCCACTTCCATTTCAATGAACTCTTTACCTTTATCCTGTGCTTGTACCTGTTCACTTTGAATCTCTCTGAGTGTCTCATTCACAATGATGGTGGCTTCATCATCTGTCTGCTGCTAATTAGTGTCATCCACATCTATGATTCCTTCTGTTTCAAATGTAGTCATTTTGGCCTTTTTGCAGTGTATTGATTTGAATTTTTTTTCAATGATTGTTTCGGCCAAATATCCTTTTTCCTTCCTTGGTATTTTCTTTGATACTTCTGCTGGCTGGTTTACTGTAACCATCTATTTACTGTTCAAATTGTCTGCCTGCTTATCCTGATCATCATAAATTAAGGTATTAGCCACCCATTCCAACTGATTGGCATATTTTTCAATTATTGGATTTGATTCATGGATAAATGGGGGCAATTTTATTTTGACTCTGAGATTGCTTATAATACCCTGAGGGTCATAGCTCCAATAAAAACTTTCCTGAAACTTGAACACTGATATCTTGGTGGATACTTCCTTTAGGGCATCTCTGTTGTTTACAATGAAAGAGCCAATTTGACTTCTTAATTTAAATTGTGCCTTTTTTTTAGATGCTATGAAATTTACTGCATCAACATTCAAAATCTACCTTATGTACTCTAGAGCAAAAATCCTGGTGGTCAAAAACTTTGGTAATTTATATGGGGCCAAGATTTCACCATATACTCTAATCTCAGTGTGATTTTTGTATAAATACCAATCACCCACTTTACAATTTTCAGACAACTATAAAATCCTTCTAATATCTTCATTTATTCTTGGTGGTTCTGCTTTATCCAACAAACTGATAGTAGGTCTGATAAATAAGTCATTGAAATCACTGTAACTGTACTCACTACTGTTCTTTCTAAGAAGAGAGGTCCAAAATATTACTGACAGTGGCTTTCCTTCCATATCCATCTTCTGTACTGCAAAGGGAAAATTATCTGCTTGAAAGAACAAGAAGAGATGTAACAGATATGAAGTATATCTGAACACTCCTTCATCAAGAAATTTTATCAGCTGATAATGAATATTGTCAGCAATAAATTTAGCAAAATCAAATACCAACTCTGGTTTCTGTCTAGGAGATAAAGTGGAGAGGAAGCCTAATATGGAGGCATCTGTGAATTCATCATTGACAGAACCTAAAATAAATGATAGCATGGAAATGACCTATCTGGAGCCTTCAGGAAAATCAAAGGTATCATAAGGAGGATTCACCTTGGGAAGATTGACATGATTGGGAATGAATATTTGAAGGATTTCAAACTTTCTAGGGAAATCTAGGTCCAAATACATCTGGTTCAGGTCTTCAATTGATAATGACACTGCTTGTGGGTCATGGTTTAGCTAGAGCATGTTATTAATTGATTCACTAGTTATGTAAAATAAGACCTCACTATTTTTATTAACCATGCACCTTTGATCAGGAATATAATGCATCTGACACAACCTAATGAAATCTTGAGCAGGATGAGTGATGGGAACCACATACTTGGGAAAATGGGACTCCCATATAGGTATGTCATTGGCCTCTTTCTTTTCAAATTTCTATTGACACTAGTTATGCACTTCTAGAAGATCAAATTCCAGAGTGGCATCAACAATTCTATAATCTAAGTCAATAAAAGGATTGCTTTCTTCAGTGGTGATAGGAGGCTGTAAAGGTCTAACAATTTCAGTAGAATCAGTAGTTAAGACAAGAGTAGGTTTATCAATTTTGGGAGGTTTAGGATTTGGAGGCTTGCTGGAGGTAGGCTTCTGAGATTTAGGACCTCTAGTTTTAGGGGTGACCTGTTTCTTGGTCATTTTAAATGAACAGAGCAAGATTATACAGTTTGCTAAGTTATTTTGTGAAACAGAAGGTCAATTAAGTGGATTTGGGAAGAATTCGAAATCTGGGCGAGGTTTTATGAGGAAAAAGAGGCTTTGTACAGTGCAGAAGGTCTTCTAGATCAAATTCAGCAGTGAAAATGATCTTGGAACGGATTAAAACCTTAAAAATGGAAACAATGGATTTTGGAGAAATTTTGACAAGGTTTGCCCTGTATTTTGAAGGTTTTTAGACTTTCTGAGAAGGGTAATTCAAATTTCTTTATGAAGAGGTAGTTCAATTGTAATTTAAAGATTATTACAGGTTGGAATGGTGAAAAATACCTGTGAAAGGTATGATTTGTGGTCACAAAGAGTTACTGGTCTGCAACAATCTTCAATTCTATTGAATTTTGTTGGTAGAGATTGTGGAGATTCTAGGGAACAAATTTTCAGAGTAAAAATGATTTACAGGTTCTGAGGATACTCGAAAATGGCATCGAGAGGCTCTGCAAAGGTTTCTCAGTGGTTTCAAAGGTTAATGTGTGAAATGTTTATGAAAATAGTGAAAAAACTAAGGCCAAGCCTTAAGTCAAATCATGATAAATCATATTAATTGCAGGCTTAATGGCGGGAGCGGTTTATGCGCTTGAAGGAGAAACCAGAAATGGTTTTTGGATTATTTTTGAGTAGTAAGTGGTTTTTAGCTTAAGCGATGCGATCCAATACATTTCTGAAACGTAGCGGGTGGCGGTTTCTCAAAACAACTTTTTTTGCAAAATATTTTTGGAAATTTAGTCGATCACTTTAAAAATGCGAAATGAGACATGCGCCGTCGGATCTGGCAGAGTGAAGCAAATGGTTGGGATTTGATGCAAAGTTGCAGGGTAAATGCAATGGGGTCGGGGCTTTGAATTCTGGCTGTAGATCTGACAAGGGGAGATCAATGGTTTAAATTTAATCCGATAGGAAATGGTGGGGTAGGAAAGGATTTATCGGATTTGTTTCTGACCGTCTGATTAAAAAGGAGAAGGATGATCGGACGGTTAGGATTGAGTCCGATGGTGCTGAGGGATTTGTAAAGATTAATATATAAATGGATTTTATACAATGGACTAAAGTGGTCGGGAGGTATGAAAAAAGGGCTTTTACCCAAGGTTACAACTGTGGTGATGGATATATATCAGGGAAGTATAAAAGGTTAAGGTTTTAACCTTGGGGTTAAGGGTAATCGGGGAAAGGGATGTATAAACAGGGGATGATTTTATTTGAAGTTTATTTTAAATTAAACTTCAAGAATTATATATATTTTTTTAAACACATATAAACATGTTTAAATACTTTTGAGTATTTTTTTATTATATAGTTAATTAAATCATGTTGATTTAATAACCATATAGGGCGGGATATTTACATAAGGCTATTTTAGCCAAAGGGGGTATAATATGGGTTTTTATTTAAACATGTGGGGATAAATAACTTTGGCTAAAGCTATATAAATGGGTTTTTAGGGGATATTTTATAAAAGGGAGTTATATAAAATAGGAAAAGGTTATTCTTTAGGGAGTTATTAAATAAGTTAAGGTTAATATGACAAGGGGACAATGTATACTCAAAAAACATCAACATAACTAAGAAAAGTAAAGTTTAAAGGTAAATTTGCATTATAATAACTTCATCACTTCAATCTTAGGATAAAATGTGATTTTGAGGGTTTAATGCTTTCATGTGATGTGGGAAGTTAATCAAATGGGAATTAGAGTATCTTCAAGTAAAAATGAGGTTTTTACTTAGGATTATTCAGGGAAATTAATGCATGAATGGAATAATTATATGATTTAGGGATTAATATAGACATTTAACACTTTCAACTAATCAGCCATAGAGCCTTGGGTCCGGTTCCAACAGATTCTATCTGATAGTTTAGAATGATAAATGGCTATGGGGAAGGGAAGTTAGTTATTTTCAGCCCTGGTGAATAATATTTACAATGATGCTTCTCACTTTCTTCTACCTACCCAATTTTAACCGCGAACATTTTTTCTTCCATTTTGATGAGGTGCATTTGTGCTAGCAACCTTTACAATATTTATTTTTCTGAAAGCAATAAAACTATCTAATTCTACACTTATTTCATCCAGGAATCCAGATTAAACTGTTGGATTCTCCTTATTTATCTACTTAACTACTGAATTGTCATGATTAAACTGTATGACAATTCTTTATTCTCTATCTACAACATTTGAAATTGAAAATTGACAAGTCAAGATTAAATTGTTCAAATCATCACAAATTATGGCATTTATTGACACTCTTCCATAATCAACTGCAAAAGGTAAAGGTAGTGGCATTTATACTTGCACACTTTTCATGTTTTATTGATCTTTTTTCTTTTGGAGTATATTATTTTTTCTGAGTCCTTAGATTGTTCTTTTAGGTCTTTTTACCCTCTTTTTTATTTTATTTTTTTATTTTTTTATTTTTTACAAAATATGTGAATACAACTTGCAGAAGGAAAAGTATATACAGATTTACAAGATTACCATCAGTCAAGTCAAAATTATGAATCCTATATTTATAGGTTGCTAACAGAAATATTAATGCCAATGCTAGAGAACAAGACCCTTCGAGGGCTCATTGGCTATAATATGGATGGTGGCTCTCTCTAGATAAATAAGAGTGAGAGAGAGAGACCAGGTTCTAATAACACATATCACCAGTCTCTATTTAAATTGGATGCCTAGACACCAAGACCTATCAAGGTGAGATGAAGGCTATAAAATTAAATCATTGGTTGCAACAATTAAAATTTAGAAGTTTACTTCATTGGGGTAGCATCATATGTGCAAAAATAGCATTCCTCATGTTCCCATGAAACCATCTCCCCATTGGTTTGCAAGACATTGGCCTATGACAAGTTTTTCTCATCTTAGATATTCTACAAGTGATTTGGAAAGAGGAGGTAAAAATAGTAATTTTGGCACTTTTAATTTCAGGACATTTTAGTGGGGCATTGACTAGTTGAGATTATGTTGAAATGTGGCTTTGCTGCAAGACTACAGAATTATCTAGGAAAATTTTGTACAAAAATTGCAACTAGAGGCAGTACTGGCCCTCATAGAACTGAAACAGGAAAACTTTATATGTGGTTGTAAATGTTCTATATATTTTTTTCATTGGCATGTTCAAGAGAAAGGCCATTCCTCTTATCAATATTGTATTGGTAACTATGTTTGTGATGAAAATTGGACATATTACTCTCTCGAATTACACCAAAGAAACCAAGTGGAGGATTCTTGAAATTTGGCAGGTCATGATTGCAAAAATAAAAATCATACATATATGGAGATCTGTTCTTCTATTGAAAAATCATCCAGATGCGACAAATATTTTTTCTTGAAGGTTGGGCATGAAGGTCTTCATAATTGTAAGTCACCTCAACATCTGTAGGATGAAGTGTTCTCTCCCAAGCTGCAAAAATCCTTGTGTGATAAAATTGAGATTGAGTATCGTGAAAAGCACACTTATCTTGGGATATATTGTCCTGAAAAATGCATCATGGAGGGTGTGATGAACATCTATGTGGTAATGAGCATGCTTGTTATAGGAAATGTGAAGTTTATGCTTTTGTAAGATTTTCACTGAACTTGTGGGAAAGACATGCTCATTTCAGGATAGAAGAGGTTGCATTGAGTATGAACATGTATCTAAACAAAGTGGCATGTAGAAGGATGGTTACATTACCATGAAACTTTTTGAAACATACCATGATGGTCTACATCTTCACACACTAAATCTAGATGTTGCATGTTATAGTAAGGTAAGATGTAAGTCTTGTATGTATTTTTGTCAATGACCAATCAATCATTCTGGTTTACATCAAATGGTCTCACGGGAACATGAGGAATGCAATTTTTGCACCAGAACATGAAGAATTTGACACCCAGGGTAGGGAATATACATGGGGGATCACATCATTACAACTTTCCTTATCCATTTTTCGATTACAATTAAAGATTACATGCCCATAAATCCTTGAGAAAAAGGATTGTTGATCATCAAGATAAAAAAAAACAGCAAACATGGATGGAACTTACACAAAACTTTCAATTTCAGAAATAAAAACAAAATGATACTTGATAAATATGTATTATAAAAATTGCTAAAATTTTCTTACTATAAATATGTGTTATGACAATATGTAATTTTCTTACTATTCTAATTTTCTTCGTTTGTGTGAAGATTCCAACAATTAGAGGAGCCTTATAGACACTATAGTGTGTAGATTGCAAGGACGCTCTGAAATCAAGAAATATACCAGATCCTCAATTATGTTCCTCATTTAGTACATATTTCAGAGGTTAAATACTGGTATGACATTACAAAAAATACAAAGAGGAAACTATGGCATATGAGAAGACCACTGAACTAAATCATTTTCAGGGAAATTTGCAACTTACTCCTATTCTCAAATGAAAATATCTATCATTAGAAATTGCAGGAAGGATAATTTAAATGGTTTCACAGTTGTTTAAGCCTTAATTGAAAAGGTTTCTTGCTATCAACAGAAATCACACAAAGCTTGCAACCCTTACACAACATTTACAAATCATGATAAGATAGTATATATCCAGCATGATAAGGTTTATATATCCAACTTAAAAACAATAACCAAACAGTAGCAAGAACATTGCAGTACATCTGATGTAAAAACCATATAGCTTAAAAAAGTATAATATTAATCATGTATCCAACATCTTAACCATGATATTAATCACAAGTAATCTATCACATTCTGCATCCAGCATCCTCAAATGGTTGATATAGTAATTTACAAGTCATTGTTCTCTCTCAATCATTGATCAATTCAATGTCATTGCTCTTCCAACATATAAAAGTGTTAAGTGCATCTTCTAAATGCTCACATCGATTAACTCTACATTTAAGCTTAATTTCACAATCAAGATCAACCAAGATTGATTTTCGGCACACAAAATAATGTTCTTCTCCTAATTCTTCTCCATTAGGCATGACAAAATTTGGTTCAATGTTTTTTATGTAACCCTTTGCAACCTTCACTTGACCATTGAAATATGTAAATAAACATTTTTCCCCTTCAATCCTGTATTTGAAGGTAGTAACTGCGATTTACCCTGAAATAAACAAATTCTTGTAAGATTCCATAGAATAAAAATATAATGTTAAACAAGAAAATAAACAAGTATAAAACTTACCTGTGTTATTGAGTCACCAATTGGGTCATGAATAGGTTTTCCTGAAGTCAATGGAGTATTTTCTATTGAAGACTAGCCAGGACATAAGGAACTCTGCTAAAAAATAAATAGATTGAATGTGATACCATGAAATCAGAAGATGAACGGTTAAGCTACAAAAATAATATTTCATTAATTACACATCTACAACAATACAATCATGTTCATATTGTCACTGTGCATTTAAAATTTCAATATTCAAAGATGGCATACATCAACAATTAAATAGCCTACACTTAATTATTAAATTGTTGGTCGGTTCTAGATTAACTCGACCATTTTCTTTTCCCTCCTTTGTAGCAACTTTCCATTGCATTAATTCTTCAACAATTGCCTTCAATATTCCAAGTTCTTTGTCCTTTTCTTTCAATTTTTCTTCTGCATTATGTAATTTCCTCTTGTAAGCATGCTCTTTTCCAAACAAATTAGTTGAAGTAACCCCATAACTAACCCCACGTACATGACCCCTCCTCTCAGGCCCCAATACTATTGCAATGGCATCTTCCTTTGTTGCATATGCAGGAGACACTGAATCATTTTTTATCGATTCAATTTTTTTCTAGAAATGACAACATTTCAATAAATACATGTAAGAGACATCAATAATATTTAAAAAATAAAAAAATTAAATAGATACAAGAATAGGTTGGGAACTTACTATTCTCTCTGCACTAAATGATGACATTGGAGTTCCATCTTTCTTTGTATGGCATTTCATCTACACATCAGCCCTAGTTAGAGGTGCATCATTTTGATTGCAAGTTTGATTCTAGTCACAAAAATTACAACAGTATAGATAAGTATATTTGCAATTGGTAATTGTGAACAAAAAATAGATATGGTTACAAATTACAAGGTCATGTTCAACTCTATAGTAACCTCTATGGCCAGAAGTGTGGGTCTCTTGTTCTAATGCCCTATTTTCCTAATTGACTTTTTCCTTCTCCTACAACTCAATAAAAATGGATGCTTGGATTGAAATTGATTATATGCAAGGATTCAAATTAAAATATCATTTAATGATAACAAGTAAATTTTTCTTTCATTTTTACCTTGAATTTAGGGTCAGATCGTATTCCAACCAATTCAATCCAATCGGTTTCATTTACTCCGATAGGAACATTTGTCATCCCCTCCTCGTCTATCTTGTAATCCAAATAATATTTTTTATACAAATTATATCTGTAAGTTCTCAAGCACTGAGATATTTCTTTATAACACCATTTCTCCACTGAAAAATCTATTTGGTAGGTATGTTACAATAGATAAACAACACATTATTAGATATAAAGTCTTATTTTAAATTAAACTTATCATACACATGTTCACATATACCAATAAAATTTAGAAAAAAAACCCAATAATAATTTAGTTGATACTCACATTGATTGCACTCCATATGTATTTCTTAAGTGCTTCAGGCACTTGTTTCCATTCCATGTGTTTGATGCCTATAATCTCTCTTGCAAGGACACCTAAAAATGAGGAGAATTTCTCTGATTGTGGACCAATAGGTTGTCCCCTCTCATTAAATTGAATTTCAGGCAATGTAGAGGCCGTTGTAGTGTTTCCAAAGACGCATTTTCTTGGTCCCCTACCCTTCATTTTCACATTTTTTGTACTATGGGATTTAGTACTTGCATCTTTCCCTTCCAAGCCATGCTCTTGTTGTGGTTGTTCTTGCTCCATATCATGATATATTTGTGATGGTTCTTGCTCCAAACCATAAAGTTGTTGTGATGGTACATGCTGAGAATTTTCTGGAAAAGAAATCACACCTCTTGAGACAATAACAATATGAATCTCTTAACATAAAATATTGAAGTATTTATAAAAGAAATATAAATTTGAAAAATGATCATACCTTCCAATGGTTCATCCACATTTTTCCCAAGAATATGTGCATTAGAATTGGTGTTGACACTAAAGAAACTAGATTCATGTTGTAATGGGGAAATGGATCCTGGTGTTGTCTTTTGTGGGTGTTTTTTGATGATGCCACATTGAATGTTGTCATTTTTTTTTGTAATGTGCCTTGAATTTGTGGTTTTACTCATCGTTAAAAGTGATCTCTTACGATATATTTCATTCCTATTGGATACCTACACATATAGATTGCGACACTTTATCAAAGTTAGTAATACAAATTTTAAATTAAAAAATAAAACACAATAATTGTTAAAAATCATTGAAGTAGAAAATGAAAAATAATTTCTTACCTCAGTATGGATATCCACGGATAGATTGCATAACAAAAAAAAAACATTTTTATTAGCAAATCCTTGCCATTTCGTAAGAGTTCAATTCAGATCATAGTATTTTCAAGGGTCTTTGTTATGTAGATAATCACAAATATCATTGTTTGTATCTTGTGGGTGTCAGACAATCATTAACAAAAACAATTAAATACATTTCTACAACATGTTAACTCCAAATGCCAAAAACCGTACAACATCACGCCAATGAATCTAAGTAAGAAAGGTTTGGAACATGTAGATTTACCTTTCATTTATGTTCTCAAATATTGAGAAGTATGAGTTGTAAAATTTTATAGTCTAAAGCCGCAATGACATTACCATTTCCAGGGAAGAAATTGCAGGGTGGTGTGAATCAGTTCACATATAACAATAATTGAGGATTTATTTTACCTAAATATAAACAATAAACTAATTCCATGTGAACAACTAGGCTAAAAATAGTTAAAAACAATTGCTATGTGAACAACTAGGCTGAAAGAGCCATTACAGAAGTCTAATATAAAAAAAAGAAAGAGAGAAAAGAATCTAATGGTAATCATGTTGAGTGAAACACTTGAATGATAAATTGAAGCAATGGATGCCATGTGCATGTCAATAAAACTCCCAAAGCCATTGTGCTTATCATTCTATAGACTCCAAAGAAGGAAACTAAACAATAGAGGCTCATACTTTTCAGGAATAAATCCCAGTTTCTTTGGAATCTGTCTATATTCATCTTCATGTGACTACCTTTTAGGCTTCTACTTAAAATTTGTAGCATACATTATTTTAAAGAAACCTGTTGTGTCATCGAGCATCATTAAATAAGGATTAAAATTTAATTCTAAGTGAAATAGTTTAGGAATGAGGGCTAGACACAACTAAAACAAGATGGAATTGGTAGTTGAACAGCAGTAGAAGAGAAAACTGCACAGGTAGCTGAACAACAGTAGAAGAGACAACTTCACAGGTAGTTGAACAACAATAGAAGAGACAACTGCATGCTAACATACTGGGCTTTTAGTTGAAAAAGGAAAAGGAAAAGTCTGCCATATACAAAATAATGAAATTCAATGGGTTATTGCAAGCAGTCCAGATTTTTGATGTTGTTGGGCCTTTGTTTATAATTTAGGGACTTGAAGAACTATAAAAATTAACACAGGTCCATCTTAACCATGGATCTGATATAAATTTGGGTGTGAACGTGTCACAAGAGGGACTTAAATACAAGCGGAGAGAAACTCAGCACCCCTGCATTTCCAACCAAACAACAAAACTCCCATTTACAGTAGAATGTCCATTTAAAAAAAAAACAAATAAAAATTAACAGATATAAATAGTGCATATGATAGTAGATTGTACTTTTGAAAAAAACAAACAAATAAAAATTAGGATATATAAACAGTGCATCTGCCAAAGCGTCACACACATAAAGGAAAATTGTTGATGGATCCAGCTAGCTAGGCTGTGGAAATGCTTCTCAGATTGACATAAACAACTAGATTTGTTGATGGAGAAAACTCTTAGCGCATCTGTAGAGGGTAACACACATAAAAACAAATTGTTGATGGATCCGGCTAGCCAGGCTTCTCATATTGACATAAACAACGAGAATTTTTCATGGAGAAAACTCTTAGTGCATCTACAGAGAGTAACACACATAAAAATGAATTGTTGATGAATCCCGCTAGCTAGGTTGTGTAAATGCTTCTCAGGATCACATAAACAAGAATTGTTGATGGACACAACAACTAGCATTTCACATAGACAACCACGAAATGTTAATTTCACACTCGTTTCAGAGATAAAGGAATGTGAAATTAAAAATACCAACCACTTCGATTTCTGAATTTTTTAAATCCATTTTCTATAAAAAAAAAAATTCAAATTTTTGAACAAATTCCTCTCTCAACACTTGAAGGTTTATTTCAGTGTTGAAGTGAATAGGATATGTCATCCTAGGCAATTAAATCATGCACACTTGTTTTAGAAATAGAAAAAAATGAGACATTGCTAAAAACAAACACTTGCGGCATCAATTTTTGAATTTTGGGCAGTTAAATCATCCACACCTCTTTCAAACATAGAAAAAAACGAGACATTGCTAAAAATAAACGCTTGCGGCTTCAAATTATGAATTTTTTAAATCTAGATTTTCTAAAATATATATAGAAATTTATTTAAAATCATAAAAATTAACTACAAATAATTCAGGGTTATAAAATATAAACTTACCCTTAAAGTTAAAATCAATCTAAAATCACAAAAAAAACAACTTAAAATACTTCATTATTATAAAATATAAATTTACCTCTTTTCATTTTTTCTCCTTATAATCATGGCACGCTTACTTCTTAGTGACTCTAACTTTATCTAAATCAACACTCAAATGCATCTTCAAACAAAATTTTATTGAATAGGAATGAGTTCTATTCTCAATTTAGATAAAACAGTGCTTAAAAAATTAGTAAAAACCCCTAAAAATATTGGTAGAAATATTGGTGGGAAATGTAAATCTTAATAAAAATGGTGGGAAATCTAAATCCTAATAAAAATGGCGGGAAATCTAAATAGTGATTTCATTGAATAGGAATGAGTTATATTCTCAATTTAAACAAAATGGAAATTAGAAACTCTTAAAAATATTGGTGGGAAATCTAAATCCTAATTTCATTGAATAGTAATGAGTTTTATTCTCAATTTAAACCAGATTATTAAAAGAAAAAGGTAGGAAGCTCCAGAAAATATTAGTGTGAAATCTAAATCCTAATAAAAATGGTAGGAATTATAAATCCTTTTTACTCTTATGACACTCTTGAGATGTTTCCACTTGTGCAATTATGCTTCCAAATATGTGAACTCAACAATAAAACACACCTTAAAATACATGAATCATGTCTCTCAACATGAAAGAAAGAGTAAACCAACTAGCTATGATGTTCTTCTTTTATACATGAGACCCTTGAATATGCCATGAAATCCCCCAAAATCTTCTTAAAGGATGGGAGTTCCTCTTCATGCATGAAGCTAGTGCAATATGACAATTTATCCAAAATTCATCCAAATATGTGATTTGTGCCTTGGGAAATGTGAAAGGTATCCTCAGTGGAAAAGCATTCATAAATATTTGTTGCCAAGTGCCTTAAATGTGAGATGTTTCCACTTGTCAATTGTGCCTCTTGTTGATGATGAAACTTACACCATAGTTTTGCAAGGATCACAAAGTGTCATTTTGCGTCAACCCAAGGTCGTTTCCATTGTCACCTTAGCAACGAATCCTCTCACTTTAGATTAATTATTGAATCCTAGGGGTGTCCCAAAGCACAAATTTATGGGGTACTCTTTTATGTGACTAGATCACTAGCTAGCATTGAAAACCATCTTTACATTGTATGGTTCAACATCTTTATGTTCCTTGTCCTATTGACCACAAATTTTGTATTCATTATTGCTTTCATCGCAACACCTACAATAGATATTGATGGTATTCATAAGCATATTTCTGGTTGTGATAAGTGGATTAGGGGCTCCCTTATCACAACCCATAACCCCTAATATGTTTACTCCCTTAGCCAAGGGAGCCCAGGGGTGTACTTGTAGGGGCATTGAGACGAAATTTGGGGGGTCATAACATTAGGAAAAGTGGAATGACATAACCAAAAAAATTGTGGGGGGAGGGGGTGTCTTATGGTGTATTGAACAAGGAAAGAGGACATAATGGTAGCATGTATGTGTAGAAGTCAAAGGTGCAAGCATGGTTTGCTAAGATCTATAATCCTAGCATTATAGAATGAGAAGGGGGTTTAGAACCTAATTTCATAGGGCCTAGGGGACCTAGAGGGAAGGAAGTGAGAGAAATTGATAGGGGAACCCAAAATAGTGGTGATAAGGGGATTAGGAGTCCAATTATCATAAAACATAAGCCCTTAACCCATAACCACTAAATTCCCTATCCCCTTAACCCCCAATCCATATTCCCTTAACCCCTGCACTCATAGATCATAACCCATAAACCCCTTGATTCATTAAATCTTATGACATTAACCCCTAACCTATAATCCATGAACCTCCTAAGCCATAAATCCTTATCCTCTTAACCTGTGACCCTTAACCCCTAACCCTTCACCCCTAGACACCTTAACTACTAACCCCTTAAACACTAACACCTAAATCTCCTAAATATTGAGTCCTTAACCGCTAAATCCTTTGACCCTAAATCCCTTTGGCCCTTAATTCTTGACCCTTGAAGCCCTTAACCACTAAGTATCCAAGGCCGAAAATAACACCCCAAACTAGCAAATTGACCTCCTAGGAGAATCCTTCATCTCTAACTGAACATATTAGAATCATTAATTGATTCTTAGAGAACTAGGTATTGGTTACGAGGATATATGTTTGTGGGTAATGAAATTATTATCATGTTTACCAAATGTAGGCAATTGGATAACTTGCAAAGCCTCGATCTGAATTACTCACAATATCTACACTTCATCTGTTGAGATGGAGCTTGTAGTGTTCTCTCACATAAGGAGTTGTAAACGAAAAGGAGCAAGCTCCCATTATAGGGAGGGTTTAAAGAGTTTAAAGAGGAGCAGGGTTAAGGATATAAGAGCAGTAGTGTAGTCCCAGTTACCTAAAACCTTGTTTCTAAAATTTCCTACTATGTTTCTAGCATACTTTTTCCCTGTCCTATTGACCACAACTTTTGTATTCATTATTGCTTTCATCACAACACCTACAATAGATATTGATGGTGTTCATAAGCCTATTTATAGTTGTGATAAGTGGATTAGGGGCTCCCTTATCACAACCCATAACCCCTAATATGTTTACTCGCTTAGCCAAGGGGGGCCAAGGGTGTACTTGTAGGGGAATTGAGACCAAATTTGGGGGGTCATAACATTAGGAGAATTGGAATGACATAACCAAAAATTTTGTCTTGGGGGGGGTATCTTATGGTGTATTGAACGGGGCAAGGGGACACAAGGGTATCATGTATGTGTATAAGTCAAAGGATGCGAGCATGGTTTACTAAGATCTATAATCCTAGCATTAGAGAATGAGAATGGGGCTTAGGACCTAATTTCATAGGGCCTAGGGGACCTAGAGGGAAGGCAATGAGAGCAATTGATAAGGGAACCCCAGATGGTGGTGATAAGGGGATAAAGAGTCAAATTATCACAAAACATAATCCATTAATCAATAACACTAAATTCTTTATCCCTTTAACCCCAATCCATATTCCCTTAACCCCTACACTCATAAATCATAACCCATAAATCCCTTGATTCATTAAATCTTATGACATTAACCCCTAACCTATAATAAATGAACCTAATAAGACATAAATCCTAATCCTATTAACTTGTGACCCTTAACCCCTAACCCTTCACCCCTAAACACCTTAACTACTAACCCCTTACCACTAAATTAAACAACACCCAAAACTAGAAAATTGACCTCCTAGGAGAATCTTTCATCTCTAACTGAGAATATTAGAAACATTAATTGATTCTTGGAGAAATAGGTACTGGTTATGAGGATATGTGTTTGTGGGTAATGCCATTATTATCATGTATACCAAATGTATACATTTGGATAATTTGCAAAGCCTCGATTTTAAGTACTCACAATATATACACTTCATCATGTTGAGATGGATCTTGTAGTGTTATTTCACATAAGGAGTTGTAAATGAAAAGGACCAAGCTCCCATTAAAGGGAGGGTTTAAAGAGTTTAAAGAGGAGCAGGGTTAAGAAGATAAGAGTAGTAGTGCTGACCCGGTTACCTAAAACCTTGTTTCCAAAATTTCCTATTATGTTTTTGGCATACTTCCTTACAAACTGAAAAGCAGAGAAACACATTTAAATAATATAATGGAAAAGGATTAATATATGTCAAGTGAAGATCCTTCTTTGTATTCTGAGATCTACTAGTTATTGATTAGATCATTTTTTTTGTGTTGTGCCCTTTGTTTAATGCCTTGATGATTAGAGCATTTGTAGATAGAAACTATTATTGCTTCTGTCCCTCAAGTTGCCTATTCAAGGCCAAATTCTCTGATCTTACCTGAAATTTCAATTATTGTATTGTCTCTCTTACTTTTTCTATCATGTATTTGTTGGCTTTGCTCAAGATGCATCTCTTATTTTGAGAGGTTCTTTCTGTTGAGTTCATATCTATTGCTAGTTTTTTAGGATACTTCTGGTCGATCTCTTGATGGTGAGAGATAGAGTGATGATCCCTTTGTGCATTTGAGACAAAGAGATTTGGTTGTGCTTCCAGATGCACTATGATGACTAGGTGAAGGACTGTGTGGAGACTACAAAGCTACATTGTAGAATGGAGGATCTAGTACCTCTTGAGGAGAAAAAATCTAAATTCAACAAAATCAAGGATGAAAGTGAGGGAGGATATGGAAAGAGATTTGCAGGGCTACGCAAAAGGACAACTTAACAGAGAGAGCGGGAATGAAGAAAAAACAAAGCCAAAATGAAGCTGATGGAGAAGAAGGGACAATTAGTGATTGAATGAAGCACAACTCGGCTCAAAGTAGAAGCTAGAGATAGAGCACACTTGCTGTAAGATGAGTGGGTGAGAGGATGGAGAGTCGAGAGCATAAAGGGAGGGGCAGATAACATAGAGAGAAAGGAGCGTTTGAGCTTTCAAGGTAGGATAGTCTTGACAAAGGTCAAGAATTACATGAAGAGGGAGATGGATTGAGCCCGATATGGAGGAGCTTAATGCACTGATATTCTTAAAAGTACAAAATCAGAGTGGACAAATTCGATGGGAAGGAATCTTTGGGCACAAATGAAATTGGGGATTTTAGGTGAATTAAGGAGGGTGACATTTTGGATATTATATAAATACAGGGATCTAGTCAATTGGAGAGTCACAGGAAATAGGAGAGTTGAGAGTAGAATCCAAGAATGATCGATTTAGATATTGTTAGTACAAGAAAATATTCAGTTTCCAGGCTTGTTAAGGGTATCATTGATTTAATTGAGAGAGATTCCTTCCTGCATGCTTGATTTCTGGTAGATTTTCTTAATCCTCACACATCCTGCATGTTTTCCTTTGGCTCGCTCCTATCTATGTATTTTCCGACTATGTTTCCAATGGTTTTGACAAATTCATCTCCCCAGCAATGCAAGGGAAAATGTGGTAGTCGAACCCAGACTAGGACAACATTCAGGACATCAAGTTTGGGATCGAAGTCTGGATTCCATCTATTCATATAGAGACCTCTTGTATCCATAAAATATAGACCTCTTATGAAGATGAGCTCTGTAGCCTCCTTTGTTTCGAAGTGAAAGGTGAAGTATCCCCTTCCACAGAATCTGATGGCTACTTTCCCTTGTGTCACTTGAGACCAGTTTCTCTCTACCCACTTTTGTATTATTTTTGGTGAGAGCCACAGTCTTGTGAACTACCCAAAGAGTCTTTTTTATAATAATGAGAGGGCTTATTTTTGTGGGAGTGTTGGAGGCAGAGTGGTTTCTGGTATTCCATCGATTTTTTTCACAAATTTTGACACAGTTGGGCGTGATCGCGGAGATCTGTTGAGGAAACCACATAGGAAAAAGTGATTTCAGATTCGTCAAGAGGAGGCTGCGCATAATTTTGAGGAGCGGAAGGGGGTGGTTCCCCATCGGGATCAAACTCTGGGGGGCCATGGTGGCAGAGGGCCAAGTCAGAATTTCAAACACCAGCCTAGGTCAAGCAGCACGCGTGAGCTCCTATGTAAAAACTATATTCCCTAATATAGTTTTTATTGATGCTCTAATTAAACTAACATTATTACTTAATGGTTCTTCAACATCATTAAATATTAAATATAACTTCTATTTGAAATGAACTCCTTCTACTCAAATAAAAATAAAACTTAATGAAAACCAAAAATACTAGATGACCTCCTTTTGCTCAAATAAAAATAAAACTTAATGAAAACCAAAGCCACCATATCAATTGCTTTATAATTTTTTACTACCTATTAAAATATAATTTGGCCGCTAGTCTAAACTCTAAATGGACCTATTAAAATTTATTCCTATATGTGAAATGACCTTCTTTTCTCAAATAAAAATACTAGATGACCTCCTTTTGCTTAAATAAAATTAAAACTTAATGTAAATCAAAACGAATATAGAAATTTCTTTATTAGATTTTTCTACCTATTAGAATCTAATTTGGCGGCTTCTTAAAATTTAATTTCGGGTGACTATTCTCCCTTGCCAGTTTTGGGACAGAGTTTGGTGATATTTCAGTGCTAATAATCTTTATGATTTCGACGCAAATTCCATACCCTTCTATTCTTCGCTGCACTATGGATTCGACTATATTTTTAACGTGATTTTATTATATTATATCTGTTTTGGCTCTTTTTCCAACTTTAATTGAGATATTCTCCTCCTAATTTGGGGGTTTCCCTGCAATTTGGAGCAGAAAACATGTGGTTCGTTGCCAACATATGGAGATAAAATTGCAACCTTTGAGACCTCATAGAGGGAGAGTGTGTATTGATAAGTTTTAAAGTTATTTTCCTGATATCTATGATTTTTATTGTTAAAATTTAAAAGATTTAAACTTGTATACCGAATTATGTAGAATAAGGCAGCGATAGGGTTGACAAGATTTTATAAAATCAATCATATTTTTTTTCGTGATTAGCAAGACTAGGTACTCCTTAGAGCTACTCCCATACACTGATTATCCCTTACTTTTGTTGTAGGAATTAGGTCTTATGACCCCTCCAACAAGCCTAATACAGACATGCGTTATCCCTGTAATAAATACAGTGCCTAAGATTCTCGTAAACAATAAATATGACACCTCTTTTGGTACCAAAACAACTCTCTTATCAACGTATTTACGTAGCTACTCCTCGACCCTGTTATATCTTCTAATATGACCTTAAAACTGTCATTTCATACTCCAGCCTTCTCTTCTTCAAGCTATGGCTTACATCAGAAGGTGTTTTACTCCTAAATTTTTTCTCTTGGATGTTATCTTAGCCTCCAAGCTCACCTTCTATTTATACGCAATATAAGGGATTCATTTTGGCATCCACATTGGCTTGACAAGTTGTCACATGGCTTATTAAAATGAAACTAACCTAGAATCTGCTTGTGAAAACCCAACCATATAATTCAAAAATTCACAACTCCCTCTAAGCCTACACGATCTCCACTAGCTCAGTCTTGCAAGCACTCATCCTTCTAGATCAAATACCACTTGTGCAAATCCCTCCAATCTTGGATATGCAACATCACGATCCGATGAAGACTCTAGCCTACTAATATCTAGTCCATCAAATGAATCCATATCAATCAACCTCATATAATCCATGCCAAAGAAACCCTTGATTTGTCCTCAGTTTTAACCATCCATGACAAATCAACGAAATTCCATGATCAAAAATTTGCCTTACAACAAAATTTTGTTCACTAGGCTCTCCACCAATCCACCAAAACTCACAGCCAATCTCGCCTCCAAGCCAGTCAAGACCACATCTCCATGTCTTTAGCTAAACCTTTTGCTCCTTGATCTAGACACCCACAACTCCCCCTGAGTTGCTTCACTGAGCACACTATGATTCACTATCCCTCAAAGTAGCTTAGATACTCTCTGATACCATGTTGTTTTTCCACGATCTTCGGTCTAGGATAGAGTCTTAAAATATTTCATGCTACCAAACCAAGAATCACAATGATACTACTTTGCACAATAAAATATAAATAACAGTAAATTTACCAATGCACAAAATAGAGAAAAATTCTTACAATTTTTAACCCAACTTCGTTATATTAATCAACATATAATGCAACATTCTAGGGCTCCCATACCAAGGATAATGGCCCTCATACACCCATTGATACAAGATACAAAATTGGGATTGGTGTCATTCCATCGACAACCAATCTGACCTCAACAAGATACTCTAACCATGTCGCTCTCGCATTCTCTCTGAGCTCTTCTCAGTCATGCCCTGTACCATCTCGGTTCTTCAGCTCCCAATCTATAGCTCTTGACTCTATCAATGCTCCAAGTCAATCTAGCCACTAACTATTGGCTTCCAATTTACTCACTAGTTATGCCTTAGTCCATCAAGGGCACAACACATCGAGACTCCTGTCAAGTTGTTCACAACTTTGTTTGTGAACAATTCTCAATATTCTCATTGCTGCTCCTTAGTTACTTAGGGACTTCAACCTACTATGGTATTCCTGTGCTGCACTAATGAAGGCCAACATAGGGCATGAACATAGGCTAGGAGGACTTCCCATCATCTGCTGTAGAAGTCCTCCACACACAAGTCTAGGGCTACACAAAACTGCTCCTGGTTGATCAGACCCTTGACCTCTAGCAACCACCGAGGTCTAGGAATATGGTTCACACCAAGCCCCAACATGGGTACTATCACACTGTCCTCCAACAAACCATAAATGCACAATCCATGTTCACACATGGCCCACTCTCACGTTGCCCTATAGAAGACCACTATTGACCAATAATTTTTGTAGCATCTACCTCTAGCTAGGACATCCTCACACTTAGGAAACCCTCCTCTTGGCTACCAAGAGAATTCTCTAACAATATTGTCCTAGGACACCCATTACTTCAATGCGAGATCTTCTCCTAGTTGGGGTTTCTTAACGCCCAAGAGAACCCCAACACATGGCTCCCACAGGTTGCATATGAATTTGATCCAATCACCAATCATTACACTAGTTAGGGCTTCTAACCAACATGTTAACCCTCCCTTCTTCGCTTCCGCAGGTTGTACTAAAATGATCCAACTATCCAAACTAGGACCAACAATTTAACACAAAAACATACCTTCTCATGCGTTGGTACCCTGTTGTATTTTGCAATCTGGTCAGGTCTTAGCCATAGTCCATGTCAACCCTCTCAACACTCGCCAACAATCCCTTCTATCAATGTGGCTTGCCTTCACCCTAGATTTTTTCCCTTATGCTGATTTTCCCTTAGTTATGTTGTAGGAATTAGGCCTTACGACCCCTCCAAAAAACCTAATACAGAGATGTGTTATCCTTGTAATATCTACAGTGCCTGAGACTCTCTTTTCAAGCCCATGTGGATTCCCAAATGAAGATCTTATATTTCATATAAATAGAAGGTGAGGTTGGAGGCTAAGATAACATCCAAGCAAAAAAATTTAGGAGTAAAACACCTTCTGATGTAAGCCACATCTTGAAGAAGAGAAGGTTGAAGCTTGAAATGACTGTTTTGAGGTCATATTAGGAGATATAACAAGTTCAAGGAGTAACTACGTAAATACATTGATAAGAGGGTTTTTTTGGTACCAAAATGGGTGGCATATTCGTTGTTTAAGTTATCACATGGCTTATTAACATCAAGCCAAACTAGACCCTTCTTGTGAAAACCCAACCATATAATTCAAAAATTCACAACTCCCTCTGAGCCTACACAATCTCCACTAGCTCAGTCCTGCAAGCACTCATCCTTCTAGATCAAATACCACTCGTGAAAATCCATCCAATCTTGGATATGAAACATCACGATCCGATGAAGACTCTAGCCTGCTAATATCTAGTCCATCACATGAATCCATCTCGATCAAAATCATCTCGTCCATGGAAAAGAAACCCTCAAGTTGTCCTAACCATCCATGACAAATCAACGAAAGTCCATGATTAACAATCTGCCCTACAACAAAACTTTTTTTCACTAGGCTCTCCACCAATCCACTAGAACTCCCAACCAATCTCACCTCCACGCCAGTCAAGACCACATCTCCATGTCTTTAGCTGAACCTTCTGCTCCTTGATCTAGACACCCACAACTCCCTCTGAGTTGCTTCGTTGAGCACACTCTGATTCAATATCCCTCAAAGTAGCTTAGATACTCTCTGATACTATGTTGTGTTTCCACGATCATGGGTCTAGGATAGAGTCTTAAAATCTTTCATGCTACCAAACCAAGAATCACAATGATATTACTTTGCATGACAAAATATAAATAGCAATAAATATACCAATGCAAAAAATATAGACAACTTCTTACAATTTTTAACCCAGCTTCATTATATTAATAAACATATAATACAACAGTCTAGGGCTCCTGTACCAGGGATAATGGCCCTCATACACCCAATGATACAAGATACAAAACTAGGCTTGGTGTCAGTCCATCGACAACCAATCTGCCCTCAACAAGATACTCTGACCATGTCACTGTCGCATTCTCTGACTCTCTCATCTCTTCTCAGTCATACCCTGTACCAGCTCGGTCCTTCGGCTACTGATAAGAAACTCTTGACTCTATCAATGCTCCAAGTCCATCTAGACACTAAAGCTTGGCTTCTAATTTTCTCACTAGTTATGCCTTTGTCCATCAAGGGGACAACACATCGAGACTCCTGTCAAATTGTTCACAACTCCATTTGTGAACAATTCTCAATCTTCTCATTACTGCTCCTCAGTTACTTAGGGACTTCAACCCACTATGGTCTCCCTGTGCTACACCAATGAAGGCCAACATAGGGCATGAAGGGCTACCACCTATCACTGCAAGATGTCTATATCCCACAATGAACACGGGCTAGGAGGAATTCCCATCATATGCTGTAGAAGTCCTTATCCACACACAAGTCTAGGGATACACAAAAATACTCCTAGTTTATCAGACCCTTAACCTCTTGCAACCACCGAGGTCCATGAAAATGGTGCACATCGGGCCCCAACATGGATACTATCACACTGTCCTCCAACATATCATAAATGCACAATCCATGTTCACACTTGGCCCACTCTCACACTGCCCTCCAACATACCACGAGTGACCAATACTTTTTGTAGCATCTACCTCTGGCTAGGGCATCCTCACACTTAGGAAACCCCTTCTCTCGGATTTCTCTACAGAATTATTATAGCGAGGAAGGGTGTGAAAAGTGTTGAACCTTCAGTTGAAATGTGGAAAATAAACATTTCGAAATGGTGCATAGTGACTCAGACCTACAACAAAAAACTCGAATCTCTCTTATAACCTTAGACATACCTTGTCTTGGTGCTGTAAATTTGAATTTTGGTTTCATCTCTTCAGATTTGTGTGGTTGCAGTGTGGGTACTTCAATCTGTTTCAGATCAAAATATTCACCTCATTTCTTTCGGACATGTGTTGTTAAGGTTCTTTTTGGAGTTTAGCTGGGGCTTTCAAAGAGAAGTGACATTTTAATGAATATTTATAGTGCATTATGAACTATCTTCAATGTGTGAGTACTATGGATCTGCAAAAATTTTGAACCTGATATGAAACACAAAACACAAAACACATAATTTCCAAGGTTAAGTGTGAATGCCAATTCCTCTCTCAGGCCCATTACCGCAATTCAAAAATTCCTTTTTATTATTCACATTCAATAAAATTCTTATATATTTTTCCCTCAAGACCACACATTCAGGGAGCTATGCATTCACTTGTGTGGCAACAAAAGTAATTTAACTTCATGCTTTTCTAGATTGTCTCTAGATTGTCAGGTTAGTCTAATAGGTGGTCAACATCGTGTGGAAGGACTGATCACATATACACTATAACCTTAAGTAGGTCTAGAATAAATGTGGCCCTTGCAGTCATATACCAGCAAAACAGTGGATTGCACCAACATAAATACGCCATTAGAAGGTCCTTTTACATCTGATGTGTCATTATATAGGGATGTTAATTTTTTGTTACAAATCTAGGCTTATTTTCAGCAACATCTATCTTTAGTTCACTTTTTATCTATCTTTAGTATCAACTAACTTATATAGCTTTTTGTAGATGCAATTTCAAAGGAGATTGGAACATGTTATCAAATGGACAAAAGAAATTGGATGAAATTGAAAAATAGGTATAGTTTGTATATTTGATTATTCATCATGATATGCAAAAAATGTATAAGTGGTAAGTTGTGTTCAATTATATTTATATGGCTTGTAAATTAGTTATGTTTAAAACACTAAAAGAATATCGAGATGGGGTTGAGGAATTCTTAATTTTTTTCGAGGAGAATTCAAGGAAAAAGATGTCCACAAAATGTCCATGTAATAATTGTGGCATATTGAAAGTACAAACATTTGATGAAGTACGAGAGCACTTGATTTGTGATGGTATAATCGAACAATATAGCATTTGGTATTTCCATGGAGAGAGCATTCCCAATCAGGTATCTTGAATTTTTTTTGAATTTATCTAGTTTCACTCTTATATGTCTTACAATAAAGATATCACTTATTTTTATATGTGCAAACTTCAATTTTTTTATTTGTCTCCTTTAGATTCCATCTATTATTGACAAGGACAGGCAACATTCTGAAAATGAGCCACATGAAGTTCTCGAGCATATTTCATCTAAACTAGTAAGCCATTTCATATTAGTCAAGGGTCCTATTTGACTAGGTTCACCAAATGTTATTGATTCTAATTTTCATAAAAACCATAAAATTATTAACATAAATTTTGACTTTATTATTAATAGGGTTATGAACATGTTGTGGAACATTATTATGATATTCAGGGTGATGAGCATGAAACATTATTTAGGAACGATATTTAACCTCTAATTGATGATGATGATGCAACCATTGTTGGTGATCAAATGCTTGAAATGGTGAATTATTTCAATCGATGTCTTAATCAAAACATCAATGAGAGTTGTGATAATGAGGGGTTGGCATCAAAAAATGTACTAAATGAAGTTAATGAATATAAGAATCTTATCAAAGATGCCAAGAGGCCATTGTACCCAGGTTGTGTTGACTTCACAAAAATATCAGCCACTATAGAATTCTACAATCTGAAAGTGAAGAGTGGATGGTCTATTACAAGCTTTGACCAAATGTTAAAATTGAAAAAAAAGGTGCTTCCTAAAGATAACACATTTCCAGATTCTGCATATGCTACAAAAAGTTGATAAAATCATTGGGGTTAAACTATGATATGATACATGCATGTCCAAATGATTACATTTTATAACGAGGAATTTATGAAAGTAAAGATCAATGCCCGACATGTGGAAAATATCGATGGAAGGTGGATGCTCAATCTCAAAAGGTGTGGAATGGTGTTCCAACCAAGGTGTTGAGATATTTTCCCATAGCACCAAGGCTAAAAAGAATGTATAGGTATGATCTTGAACACTATAATTTTATTCAAGTTTTCCCCTTCTTGTATTATCTTTACCATTTGTCATAGTGTTATTATATGATAATAATTTATATAAATGATTTTTTTTTTCATTATAACTCTGCAGATATGTCACAAAAAATGAGGTAGCATCATGAGAATGCAATAAATGATGGTCAAATTCACCACTGTGTTGATAGCCCAGCATGGAAAACTATTGATGACAAATGGCCTATTTTTTCTAGCGAACCTCGCAATGTACGACTTGCAATGGCAGTAGATGGATTTAATCCTTTTGGAGACTTGAGCAACACATACAGTGTTTGGCCTGTAGTGTTAGTTATATACAACCTTCCACCATGGTTGTTCACAAAAAGGAAATTTTGTATGCTAACATTGTTAATACCTAGTCCCAAGCAACCAGAAAATGGCATTTATGTGTATTTGGAACCCTTGGTAGATGAACTAAAGGAGTTATGGGACCAAGGGGTATGGACATATGATGATTATAGTAAGACATCATTTAACATGAATGAAATTCTTATGTGGGTGACCCATGATTTTCCTGCTTATGGGAATATGGTTGGTTGCACAACAAAAGGCTATAATGCATGTCCCATATGTGGGAGGAACACAAAATCAGAGTACCTCAATTGTAGCAGGAACTGTGTGTACATGGGACATAGGAGATTTCTTCCTCAACATCATAAGTTTTTCTCACAAAAGGCACCGTTTAATGGGAAGGAGGAGCATCAAATGCCCTTCCAATTTTAAAAGTGTCCGATATTTTTAAGGAAACAAAGGGGAAGGAAGAAATATGGGGGGAGATTGAATCAAATAAAAGGAAAAGAAATAGTAAAATAGGTGAAAAACTGATGTTGTGGTGTGGAAGAAACAATCAATTCTATTCAATCTCCCATATTGGGAGGTATGTAGACCCATGATCAATCATGCCTAATTATTGGACACAACTTACTTAGTTGACCTCATTGTGATTAGATGTCTTGGTTGCATTGATTGTTTGTATTTTTTTCCATATTAAATATTTTTCTGATATTCTTGATGTTTTGGAATGAAAAAACTCCTAATACGCCACAATTTAGATGTAATGCATGTGGAGAAGAATGTGTATGAAAGCATTTTTGGAACCCTTCTGGATATAAAAGGGAAGTCCAAAGATGGAAAAAAATCACATGATGACTTGCAAAAAATGGGCTTGAGGAAACCACTATGGCCAGAAGTTACATGACATAAAATATTCCTTCCACCTACACCACATACTCTTTCAAAGAAAGAGAAATAGACCCTATGTCATGTTCTTTTCATGTTAAAGGTGCCAGACAGTTACAACTCTAATCCAAAAAATCATATAAATATGGAAGAGCTTAATTTCTATGGTATGAAAGCACATGATTTCCATGATCTAATGCAACAACTCCTCCCAGTGGCTTTGTGTCATGTGTTACCAATTTTTGTCTGAAAGACGCTTTGTAAGCTCTGTTACTTTTATAGGAAAATCTGTGCAAAACCAGTTTCAGTAGAGAGTCTTGATAAGCTGCAAAATGATGTTGTGGAGACATTGTGCTTTCTTGAAAAGTACTTCACTCCTTCATTCCTTGATATAATGTTGCATTTGAATGTACATTTGGTACGTGAGCTTTGATATTGTGGCCCAGTTCCATGTAGATGGATGTACCCCTTTGAGAGGTACATGAAACTTTACTTTTTTATCAAGCACAAAAAATATTTTTTTTTTAAAGCTTTTGACATTACTTGATTTTTTTTTGTTAATTTTGTAGGAAGATGAAAGTATATAAGAGTTATGTTAAGAAAAAAAATGACCTGAAGGATGCATTGCTGAAATCTATACTATGGAGGAATCAATAAATTTTTGTGGAGGATACTTGAAAGGTATGGAAGCTATTGGATCCACACATGGTCGAAATGAAGTGTGAGATGAGGAAGTTGAAGAAGTTATCCTTGATGGAAAGCCATTATCTGCTCCAATTTCTTCAAAATTGGATGGCATTAGTTGGGAACAAGCCCATAGATGGGTTCTATTTCACACAAATGAAGTTGATCCATGGATAGAGTAAGTTACATATTTGGCCTGCAATTTTTTTGTTTGCTTGTTTAAGGTTGTTTAAGGTTTAACATATTTGACCTTTAAATTTTTTTTATTCATATTTAATCAAAACAAATTAACCACCATATCTATTGTCCATAATTGTTGAATTAGGATGCATAAAATGGAGATCGCCAACTCAATTACCCAAACGAAAAAAGATGAGGCTCTATTGCAGAAACTCCACACCGATAAATTTATTAGTTGGTTAAAACAACATGTAACTATATTATTTATATTATAAGTGTACTTAAAAATAATTATATGGGAATATTATCATGAAGGAAATTAAATATTTTTTTTAGAGGTTGAATTTATGAATTCTAACTAATTTAAAAATCTAAAACTATACAGGTGGAGGGAGATGGAAATGTGTCTGATACACTTAAATGGCTAGCACGTGGCCCCAAGAAATTCATGAATAAGTACAAGGGATATCTAACCAATGGTTATAGATTCCATACAAAAAGAATGGAGAATGAGAGAACCACTCAAAATAGTGGCATGTGTATGGAAACTAAAACAATGATGAGGTCAAGTTCCAAAGATGCAAAACCTATACTTCAAGCCACAACATTTTATGGATTGGTAGAAGAAATAATTACATTGGACTATTTTAGTATGCAGTACACATTTTTCAAATGTAATTGGATTGATGTATACAATAAGAGAGGGATCAAAACTAATGATTTGGGTTTTACAATTTTGAATATGAAGAAATTCTTAAGTCAAAATCATTGGCAACATGATCCATTTATTTTAGCATCGCAAGCTAAACAAGTATTCTATGTACAACATCCAGTTGATACTGACTGGTATGTAGTGTTAACATGTCCTCCAAAAGAATTGGGAAATAATACATCATATGAACCCGAGTATGCAGATTTGTCACATGTTGTGGACTTTCAAGAAAAAAAATGTGTAAGTGAAGAAGATATAGTTGATATTGATGTAAACGTTGACGTGAACGTGGATTATCTCTATTCATATTGTGAAGGAATATGGTTGAACCTTAAGAAATAAAATATATTGATTTTTCTGTTTTGTTTCGAGAACTCCAAAATTGATATTTGGTTATGAAGAGAGATTTCTTTGGTTCTTATCTATAAAATGTTTTAGGCCCATTTAGTAGATATATTTTTAGTCCCTGCCTACGACAATGATTATTGTTTTCGGATTGCACCATTAATCTTGTCCATACAGAAAATTGAACACATAAAAATTTGATATGTGCGAAGTTTCTGCAATTTTTATATTTTTTAAGATTGAAATGAGAATTTTCTATATTATTATTGGATCATAGTCCTAGAAATTACTCATTTAAAAGAAACCAGAAAATACAAATTTGTTGGGCACATGACATTTTTTAGCCTTCTTCTAATACTGTTGGTTGCAAAATGAACTATTGAGCTGTGGGTTGCAAAACAAACTATGGATATAGAGGAGTGCAATTACTGGGAGGGAAAAAAAGGAGCATGAATAATCTTAGCATATTACTGGATAGTCAATTGTAGGATTCCTTAGCTTAAGCACAGTTAAGCTAATCATTCTGCATTTTCCTCCATGCAGGTCAGCAAAAACCAGGATGAACATTTACAAAAACATTAGTGTCATTCTCACATCTCAGTTTCTTTGCCAACGGTGTTGTAGGATAATATATGCCTTTAATCTTAATATTTCTTTTTTTATTTCCTAAAGGTTCTAGCTTTAAGAGACTGTATAACCTAATAATTCTATGTTTTCCTCCTAGTCCTTGAGATAATACTGACTCATATTCCATCTCCATTCTTGGTGTTTACTAGTGCTTTAAAATATTACATTGACATTCTGATGTACTAGGGATTTACAATTGTAATTCAGATATTCTTGTGCTTCTTTATGTATTTTCCATCATGCAGTGATTTTTTTTCTCCAACTGATAAATTTATTCTTCCAATAGTAAAAAAAAAGAAAATATGACTGACGAATTTCCATTCAAGTATAATTGTTTATTTCCTTGGAAACTATGTAGGTGATTGATACGGATGGTGGATTTCTATCAAAAGGTAACCTAGAAAGTGGTGCAAGATGGTCAGTGGAATTGGGTTGTCAAACTATGGGGTGCCCTATCATAGTGGAGAATATGAGCCAGCCCCAAGAATCGCTTATAGAGGTCAGTTAAATTGTTAGATTAACAGGGTTTTTATATGCACTCAATAATTCAATTTTGTTATTTTCATACATGGTTTAAAGTTGTCATGTTATCTTCTGTTGGTTTTCAACAATTTTGTAGATGCTTTGTGAGGAGCGGGGGCTCTTCCTTGAAATGGCTCACATCATTTGAGGCTTGGGGTTTATGATTTTAAAGGGAGTCATGGAAGCTCACAGTGACAAGATCTTGAATCGCTTTGTTGTTGAGGTAATGCCATGGTTGCAAAGACCTTTAATTCCATTTAAAGGTTCCTCTTTTTTTTTTTTTTGGTTGCTTGAACATACCATAGACGTCAAGAATTGGCATTGTGATTTATAATGAGAACAGGGCATGTAATTTATTTGAAGGTTGTGTGTGTTTCTAGAGACCAAACAAATTGCATGGTTGATGCTTAATAACTATCACTTGGAGATTTTTCTTGGGAATTTGATTGTGTAGGGCTGTAGACCATAATATATTCTAGCTATAAACCTCTATATTTCACCATATGTGCTCTATGCTTTGGCATATAAATTTCTGAAGGCACCATAGCGTGATTTTTCATGTTGTGAAATTTGGTAGTTTCAAATTACTTTTGCACAGTAGTGTCTTCCTAGATTGGAAGTGAAACTATAATGATGTAAAAATATCAATAATTTTCTAATAACCACATAGAAATTTGAAAATCACAATTTTGATCTTTAGTGAGCCCTGGACATGCATGCTATTAAAGACTACTTGCACTTAGCAAGAGACGGGTAAATCAATGAAACTGTTTTGGTAGACTTAGTATTCTCACTTTAATTTGTACATTATAATTATGGAAGTGTAGGAAGATGCACAGGGAGAAGGACTGTAACACTGTATTTTACGACTTTTCGATTGGTACATCTGCAGGATGTTGTGTGCAATCAGTCAGGCTATAAGTTGTAACACATGTTTTAACCTAAGAAAAGAAAATTTTGCACTTGGCATGCAATTTTGACACCTTGGGGTGCATTCTAAGTATGGAATATGATGTTCCATGGCATATAGGATAGCCCCTTTTTCTTATCATCCATCAGGTTTTCTATTTATGTACAGGGCATGCAGTTTTTAATGCAAGTGGACATTTTGGAACTATGGAAATAATAGGTAGAAAGCACGGTAGTAATAAGGAGACACATGACCTTGGATTTGCATTGGATCTTAGGACCTTTGGAGGATTGTTGGACCTTGGGGAGTAGTTTTGATGCCATGGAGGGCTTGCTTGTTAATCACTGTCACCTTTGATGCTAACACATGTCACGTAAAGTAGAGTGCTTCACATGGGTGGACCTACCTGTGTCTTTCAAGTTTTCTTGCAATGGACTAGGTCCACTAAAGCCCCTTTACCTCTCATATAAAAAGAGGAAGGAGTGAGTTATTATTATAGTTGATCATGCACTTGTGCATATTCCTTTCAAGCTTGGGTTAGGGATGGAAGAGCAGTGCTATTCTCTCTCTCGCTCTCTCGGTGATAATATATCTAAGTCGATGTATATGTTGGTGACAATATATCTGAGTTGTGCTTTGCTCTATCTTCCTTACAAGGATTCCTTGAAAGATAAACAGATTGGTGAACATAAGTAACGAATATGAACTGTAGCAAAAAATCTAATATGAATATGCTATTAATTGAGGTTCTAATACCAATGATGTGAGCCAACCCAAAATTATGCTATTATAACTGAAATTTGGAATCCAAAAATTCTGGAACTAGATCTGAAATAAAAAAAATAAAGCATACCAAAAAACTAAACAGTTACAAGTCGAGCGGTTGTCATGAAACTACTTAAGTCCTCCACTCAAATCTTGTATCTTTATCTGCATATGTTTTAGAGAGAAACCATCACCATTTTTCTCTAGGGACTTTATTGGCTCAAAAACTTGTCTTTGTTTACAGTCAAGCTCAACAATAGTGAAATAAGCCATTCTCCACGCATATTTTCTATTGTTTGGGACCGGGTTATCTTTTATAAAACAAATCTAACAGTGTTTTCAATAACATTGTCAGATTATAGCTACTGAAACTATGTGGCTATAGTCATGTTTCATGATGGTTTCGTACTTTCTTGAAGCAATAGGAACTTATTGGATGGATGACAGTTAATGGAATTCTTTCTATTTGATCCAATTTGCTTGATGACAGGAAAGAGAAATGAAACTTAGAAAGAACTTTAGAAGCGCTCCTTGAATAAATGGAGTTTTTGACCAATGCACATAGTTGATCAACATGTTGAAGCATAAAAATCCAGAAGATTCCCTACAAATAGTGCACATAGTGGGTCATCATGTTGGATAAATTATAAATATTCTTGAAATAATAATAGCATGAATTTTACATTGATGGACTTGGACATTAGAGGTGGTTTACCGTTTGTTGCGAGACCTTGTTTGGATGTTTGAAAGACATTCTTCCTCGAAGTGTTGGATTAATATGGAGCTTGGTGACTTCATGTTGTTGATGCATGAAGGGAGTTTGTGTGCTTGGAGTAGAGTTGGGTATTTCACCATGGCAAAAACATCCCAAAATCAACATGAGCACACAAAATCCCTTGACATGTGAACTCTTGGGTTGAGGGAGTGGATATGTAGGTGTGGGAGTCCTTAAGGTGACTCATTACCTTGGATATGCATTGTCCTTAAGGAGACACGTGACCTAGGAGATGCATTGGAGCTTAGGACCTTTGGAGGATTGTTGGACCTTGGGGAGTAGTGCTCATGCCATGGAGGGCTTGTTTGTTAATCATTGTCACCTTTGATGCTGACACATGTCACATAGAGTAGAGTGCTTCACATGGGTGGACCTACTTGTGTCTTGCAAGTTTTCTTGTAGTGGAATAGGTCCACTAAAGCCCCTTTACCTCTCATATAAAAAGAGGAAGGAGTGATTTGTTATTATATTCGATCATGCACTTGTGCATATTCCTTTCAAGCTTGGGTTAGGGATGTAAGAGTAGTGCTACTCTCTCTCTCTCTTAGTGAAAATATATCTGAGTTGATGTGTATGTTGGTGACAATATATCTGAGTTGTTCTTTTCTCTATCTTCCTTACAAGGATTCCTTGAAAGATAAATAGATTGGTGAAGATAAGTAACTAATCTGAACTGTAGCGAAAAATCTGATATGAATCTGCTATTAACTGAGGTTCTAATATCAATGATGTGAGCCAACCCAGAATTCTACTATTATAACTAAAATTTGAAATCCAAAAATTCTAGAACTAGCTCTGAAATATAAAAAATAAAGCAGACCAAAAAACCAAACAATATCAAGTCGAGCGGTAGTCATGAAACTACTTAAGTCCTCTAGTTAAATCTTGTATCTTTATCTGCATATTTTTTAGACAGAAACGATCACCTTTTTTCTCAAGGGACTTTATTGGCTCAAAAACCTGTCAGTGTTTACAGTCAAGCTCAACGATAGTGAAACAAGCCATTCTCCAAGAACATTTTCTGTTGTTTGGGACTAGGTGCTCTTTTATGAAACAAATATAATTGTGTTTTCAATAACATTATCAGATTATAGCTACTGAAACTATGTGGCTATAGTCATGCTTCATGATGGTTTCGTACTTTCTTTAAGAAATAGGCACTTGTTTAGGAAACAACTAGATGGATGACAGTTAATGGAATTATTTCTAGGTGCTCCAATTTTCTTGATGATAGGAAAGAGAAATGAAACTTGGAAAGAACTTAAGATGAGTTCCTTGAATAAATGGAGTTGTTGACCAATGCACATAGTGGATCAACACATTGAAGCAGAAAAATCTAGAAGATTCCCTACAAATAGTGCACATAGTGGGTCATCATGTTGGATAAAATATAAATATTCTTGAAATAATAATAGCATGAATTTTACATTGATGGACTTGGACATTGGAGATGTTTTACCGTTTGATGCTAGACCTTGTTTGGATGTTTGGAAGACATTCTTCCTCAAAGTGTTGGATTAGTATGAGCTTGGTGACTTCACGTTGTTGATGCATGAAGGGAGTTTGTGTGCTTGTAGTAGAGTTTGATATTTCACCATGACAAAAACATCCCAAAATCAACATGAGCACACAAAATCCCTTGACATGTGAACTCTTGGGTTGAGGGAGTGGATATGTAGGTGTGGGAGTCCTTAAGGTGACACATTTCCTTGGATATACATTGTCCTTAAGGAGACACATGACCTAGGAGATGCATTGGAGCTTAGGACCTATGGAGGATTGTTGGACCTTGGGGAGTAATGCTCATGCCATGGAGGGCTTTCTTTTTAATCACTGTCACTTTTGATGCTGACACATGTCACGTAGAGTAGAGTGATCCACATGGGTGGATCTAAATGTGTCTTTCAAGTTTGATTGTAGTGGACTAGGTCCACTTGTTATTGTAAATCCCCTTTACCTCTCATATAAAGAGAGGAAGGAGTGAGTTTTTATTATAGTCGATCGTGCACTTGTGCATATTCCTTTTCATACTTGGGTTAGGGATGTAAGAGCAGTGCTACTCTCTCTCTCTCTCTCTCTCTCTCTCTCTCTCTCTCTCTCTCTCATTCAATATTCTTTGTACTTTATTTGTTTTTGTCTTAAGGTGTTAGGATTTCTTGGAAAATTCACCCGAAAACTTCATATATATAAAGAATAAATGAAACCCATGAACACAGTCACAACCTATCATATAATTCTCCATGCTTTCGAAAAACCTAGATAGGAAAAACCAAGAGAAACCCTAGCTCCACCAAAGATTCTCCAACAATCTAAAATAACCATGAGAAAAACCTCCATGTCAGAGTATCTTTGGTGGAGCCACTGTAAACCCTAAGTTATTTTGGAATTGTGTTATTTCAGATTTGACTTCCAGCTTACCACCACCTTGCATACCTTATCACTCCCATAAATTATGTTATTTTAAAGATTTGAATTCCAGATTTTCACAAGTAAAATGTCCTCAATAAGATAGTTGAACACTTCCATATTCATAGTTAGATCATATCCCAAGAATATATACATTTTTTGTATTGATCAACAATTGTCTTACAAAGAGAAATCACGTCACAAGCGGCAATATATGCACATGGCTCATCACCTCCCAATGCCATAATTTCAATCCCTTCCTATCCCCTATGGGTGAAGCCTGTAAGAACAAAATCTTGACCAAAGGTGTGAAACTCCTTGCTAGCAACAACTAGTCCCAAGCTTGTTGGGCATTGACATATTCTTCCCATATCTAGATGTTGTTTTTACATTTTTGAGCAAACTTATTTAGCTATTTTGAATTTTCTACCAAGGGAGTCACTGCGTTGGGGGGTGCTCAAGGTGATATGACATGGTAAGATAGTAGGGTGGTTAATGAATTGTATCCATTTAGCTTTAAAACATGTTTATCTTAGAATATTTTGATAAAAATAGCTCTCTGTTCATGAGGAGTCACATCTGGAATTTCATTACAAGGGAGCATTTGTCCCATCTTTGTTCTTTCCAGTTACATCCTCCCCATTTTGGACTTCATGGTAATTGTGTTTGTAGGTTTTGTGGCTCCCATGATACATATCTAGTGCACTCATCACACAAAAGAACGTATGGTCAGTTGTGGGCAAAAGATGTGCAATTCAGCACAACAGACTATTCAACTACATCTTATGTGGATTAGGAAATGTGGATAATTCAACCTAAAAACGTAGTTTGATGGGTGCAGCTAAAGTGGATGCAACTTGCAAAGCCTCAGGTGTGGACAATTCAACCTAAAAATGTAGTGTGATGGGTGCAGCTATAGTGGTTTTAAAGCCTCAGGATTTGTCTGCTAGTTTCCATATGGCTCATAAGGGATGAATTCACATTTTGTACCCATTTATTTCCATAATTCCCTCATTAAGTACTAGTTTAAGACTCAAGACTATGTTCTCTAGTGATAAACCTTAGCTCAGAAAGTTGTATATGATGTCTCCTTGTACTTGACGCAAATATTTTAACTCCGAACCTTGTACTCATTCCCTGACTCAAAATTTTTCTAATATGATATAAAATGTTAAGTCATGTTGAAGATGGATTTTATTACTATAATTTTTAAAATTTAGAACAATATCTTCATAGGTGCAATCTGATTTTCAACAAGATTTTTGTAATAATATCTTCATAGTTGCAATCTGATTTTCTGCAAGATTTTTGTAATAATATCTTCATAATTGCAATCTGATTTTCTGTAATATTTTTGTAATAATATCTTCATAGTTGCAATCTGATTTTCTGCAAGATTTATGTTGAAATATGACCTTGGTAATTTCAATGGCTTTTCATATGTTAGAGAGAATAAGTAAAATGCTTTAACTTCTGAAACAACCAATCAACAATTATACTACATCTGTAAATATAATAGTTGGTTAACGAGAACCTTATCATTTTATTTCTTGGATTCATTTTTTTCTTCTTTTCAAGGATTAAATTAGTAAGGCATTAATAATTTGATTATGGTTTTCATTGTTGGCTCATGTTATTTGGGACATGCAGGTCACATTGTACCATCATACTCACAATAAATATTGAATGATGAAGTGGCTGAGCAAGCCTTTTAAAGGTTCAAGTCAAAAAGTTTCAGATGGACACTACGTAGGGGTGCATTTCGAGATGATAATGTAATTTGGCATGTGCCCTCTAATGCCACAGTAATCCCTAATTCATTAGAGTGTATTGTCTTTTAAACTTCAATATTCTATCTGTTAGCTCTAACAAAGTTAGTGTCATGCAAGTGATTAATTTGAAACTGTATTTTAGTGGAAAAATTCACTATTTTTTGGTGGAATAGTTCATAATTTATTCTGATCTTTTTTTGCAAGTCTACTAGTCACAATGATAAATGTGTGGTTTACTTCAGAGGGTTCTCAATTCTTTCTAGATACACTTTTCATCATTTGCTTTGAATACTTCTCTAGTGCTTTACCTTCATATTTTATTCCCTACACTATTTCTCCTGAGGTCCATGTTGTTATGTTTATTGTCTATTTCTATGGAAAAATTTTCCTGAGGTTTTGCAAGGTAAATCCAAATGCAAAAAGTACTATTTTACATATTGATATTTGTTCAAGACATTTTTGTGTGATACTTGAATTTCATAAATATAGATTTCTATTTTATTATCTATATCAATATATAAGAACAGGTTCATGGATTGTTCATATTTCTCAAACTGTGGAGTTGTTCCTCTCCTGTTGCATGTTCTTTTATAGCGTTATTTTGTGATTCAAATTTCTAGTTGTGCTTTCCAGTTATTCTCCTACATAGTACATGCTTTGGTAGATTATATCAAAAGTCTTACCAATACGATAACATTGATTTTTTTATGTGGACATTTTTGTTTAGGATGGTCCATCACAGAATCAAGATGAGGAGCTGGATCATGCAATTGCACTTTCTCTTTCTGAAGAACTAACCAAACCAGATGGTATATGATGGAAATTTCATTTTTTTACAGTTATTTTTAGTTTAATTATATCATTTAGCTCGATGCTTTTAATATATTCAACTAAAATTTTGTTTCTTAACAAGACTTTGTCATTTCCATGTTTTAGTGAAATTGTTTATGGTTTGATACTCTCATACAACCTTTATCAAGTTACATGCACCCTCATTAGAAAAAACAAGAGAATTTTGCTTGCCATGACTATCTTTCTTTGTCATTGTTGACTTAAGAAATTCTTTTAGCTAAGAAACTAGTTTCAAGGTTATGGCATAACTTGTCATATAAATTGAACAGAAGCTATATCCAAAATGTTAACTTGTAAACTACTTAGCTAGTTTTAGGCTTTCCATTTAAAATATACTTCAGTTTGAACTTTGAACGAGTTGTTCCATAGAACTAAATATTAAGATATTTTGGTGTCAGGATTAAAAATTAGCCCATAAGGCCTCTCAGTTATTAATTTATTTTATCTGAATATAACATTTACTATTAAATTAGAACAACTTGGCACAAATACCTCACGGATCAAGATCATACTTTTTAGAGTGTCGTAGAATAAAAATAGGAGCAAGGACACTAAATTATTTCAGTTTTCCTGGTTCTTATTCCTTTGGTGTATCTTTGCACCTTTAGGGGTAATTGCTAGTTTAAATTCTAATTCTTTAAAGGGTGCTAGCTCAATGGAAGAGCACCTTCTTTACAAGGAGGAGGTTGGTGGTTTGATTCCATCATGCCCTGATATTCATAGGGAATGACAAAGATAAATTTTTGGTGACGGATGCTCTTTTTACCATCACCAATGAGCTTATGGTGACATTTTTTGACCCTCACCAAAATATGAAATGGTGACGATCAAAAAACGCCACCATATATACACATCCATTGCGATGACCATTAAAGTTCTGTCGCCATAAATCGTTGTTGTTGATATGAAATGGTGAGGGTCATTTTTTGTCATCATAGTCATTATTCCTGATGGACCTTGATGTCACCAATGAGTTTATGGTGACGGTCAATGAACATCGCCATATATATGCACCAATAGTGATGACCATGAAAGGTCCATCACAAATATCATTGTTGTTCATATGAAATGGTGATGGTCACTATCCGTCATTATAATTAATATTCGTGATGGACCTTGAATGTCACCACAAAACATACCTTCGGTGATGTTCAGTTTTTTGGTGACAGAGGCTATTGTCCTTCACCATTGCTCATATGAATGGTGATGGTCACTATCCGTCACTATAGATAATTATTGGTGATAGACCTTGAATGTCACCACAACACCTATACTTTCGACGATGCCACCTTTGGTGACGTTCTTTTTTTGGTGACGAAGGCTTTTTTGACCCTCACCAATGAGCTTATGGTGGCCATTTTCGCCCCTCACCAATGTGTTTTTTTCTTGTAGTGCATAAATGAGAATATTTCGTTTCTGGAATAATCATCAACAATTTTATCAATATAGGGGGTAGGATAATTGTCCTTGGGACAAGCCTTGTTAACATTCTGATAATCTACACATACTTTGATAGTCCCTTGTTTTTTCGTTATAGGAACTATATTATATATCCAATCCGTCAAAGGAATAGGATAAATAAATCATGCTCGTAGTAATTTTTCAACTTCATCTTTGATTGCTGCAGCTTTTTTCTGATTTATTAGACGTAATATCTGTCTAATAGGCTTAGCAATCGAGTATGTTTTAATCTCATGAATAACAATCTTAGGATCAAAACTGTAGGTTTTAACCCTATACAGAAAGTATCTGTAAACGGATCTTAAAAACAAAAAATAAATAATAGAGAGAGAATAAAAAAAAAATAGTTATACACAGAGATTTTTCCTTGGATCTCAAATTGGGACTATTAGCTTGATTTTTCATTATATTCCTTTTAGTTTTATAACACATATATATACATGAAAAATAATTTATAAACCCCAATCCATTAACCCTAGATTAGAACATAACCATAGTTCCCTTGACCAAATCTACAAAATACCAGGGGTCAAAAACCATCATTCTCCAAAACCATGTGCAAACCCATGAAAAAAACCATAGGAGGGTTCGCCCACTAAAAAATAGGGTTCCCCCCCGTGCATGCGACTAATCGTGGAAATAATATAACGCATACCCACTTGTTGTTTTCTTTCCACATGGGGCCACATGAGAGCTTAGTCATTAGTCAAACTTTGCAACACCCATTGTTTCTCTACACCAAGAGAAATTTTGAGTGCTCACAAACTTCGTCAATGCATCCGCAACATTCTTCAAAGTGTCCACCTTTACCAGCAAAACCCTTCTATCCTCAACCATACCTCTCACAAATTAATATTGAACATCACTGGTGCTTTGCCTTTGAATGATAAGCAGAGTTCTTAGCCAAGAAAATTTCACTTTGGCTATCACAGTCTATCATTATAGTTCACTACACCAACCCCATACTTGAACACAATCTCTACAACCAAGCTACTTCCTTCCTTGCATGAGTGGCTACCATGTATTCTTACTCTGTAGTTGAAGAGCCACTACATACTAGCTTTTACTCATCCAACTGACTGCACCTCGAAATAGGCTAAACACATACCCACTTGTAGATCTTATTTGGTCCAAATCTTCAGCCCAGTCGACATCAAAAAAACCATGGATGTCCAAAACTCTATCCAATCCTGGTCTTCCTTGGTAGCACAACCCATAACCACTAGTGCCATGCAAATATCTGAAAACCCACTTCACTGTTATCTAATGCTCCTTTTCTGGTTTTGACATAAACCTGCTCAATAATCCCACTACATGTGCGATGTTTGGTCTAGTACATATCATTGCATACATCAGGCTAGCCACTACACTTGCATATGGAACATGGGACATATCCTCCTCTTCTTCTTGTGTCTTGGGACACTGTTCAGCAGATAGATTTACACCTACAGGAATAGGAACCTTCACCAGTTTACTATCCTTCATATTGAACCTTTGGAATATTGTCTTTGCCCTATATTTCTTAATTTCCATGCCCAAAATATAGTTTTCAGCACCAAGATACTTCATGTCGAATTTGGAGAACAATTGGGTCTTCAAATCCTGGATAATTTCTTTGTCATTTCCAATAAAAAACATATCATCCACATACAAGACCAAATGAATAACACAGTCACCCAATTAATTTAAAATATACACAGTGATCCTCTTTGCTTCTGGTGAAGCCAAGTCCCCATATATAGGTATCAAATTTCTGATACCACATCCTTGGTGACTATTTTAACCCATACAGAGACTTTTTTAACCTGTATACTATTTCTTTCTTACCCTTCACCATAAAGCCTTCATGTTGCTTCATGTAGATCCCTCTTCCAGATCCCCATGAAGAAATTTTGTCTTCACATTCATTTGTTCTACCTCAAAATCAAATGCAGCAACAACAAATAAAAGTAATCTAATAGAAGTAACCTTGGAAACAGGAGAAAAAATATCAACGAAATCAATTCCTGACACCTAGGAATAACATTTTTCTACCAACCAAGCTTTGTATTTCTCCACCTTGCCTTCTACATTCATCTTCTTCTTGAACACCCATTTTCTCCTGATGGGCTTCCTTCCAACCGTCAACTCCACTAGATCCCATCGCTCATTTTTGTGCAAGGATGTCATTTAATCAACCATGTCCTCCTTCTAGAGTATTCCATCCTCTGAATCCACTAGATCTCTAACAGTTTTTGGATCATCATCATTGATAGTTAAAGAAAAATTTGAACAGAAAGAAGATGGATTATACCTTTTTGGTTGTCTTCTTTCCCGGAATGATCTTCTCACAGCTGGAGTTTTTGGCTCTTCCTCTTTTGTATCTTCTTTTGTTGTAGAGTCTAATTCATCCTCCTTTAGCTCAAACTCTATCTTCTCAGGTTCCTTTGGTAGGACTTCATGTTTAACAACATCTTCCACCTCTCTAAACACCACATCTCAGTTGTATACAACCCCCCTTATTTCTGGGTTCCAAAGCTTGTAACCTTTTAAACCATCCTTATACCCAATAAAGATGCACCTTTCAGATTTATTATCCAAATTGGTCATTTTTTCCTTTGGAACATGTACATATGAATCACATCCAAATACCCTCATATGTGAAAGAGAGGTTTTCTTACCAGTCCATACCTCATGTGGAGTCTTATCCTCCAACACTGATGAAGGTGACCTATTAACTAGGTAACATGCAATCTCTACTGCTTCTGCCCAGAATTCTTGTCCTAAGCCGGTACCACTAAGCATGCTTATTGCATTTTCCATCAACATTCTATTCATTCTTTCTGTAACTCCGTTTTGTTTAGTTTTGTGTGGATTATCCTTCTTCCGTGCTATACCACACTTATTATAGAATTTTTCAAATTCCTTCTTGCAAAACTCTCCACCATTATCTGTCCTCAACACCTTTATCTTCTTCTCTGTCTAGTTTTCCACCAGAGCCTTAAATTCTTTAAATATGTCAAAGATGAAGAAATATATCCATGTATTCCTTGAGAAGTCATCTATGAATGATACATAGTACACATATTTTCCTAGTGATGGAACCGACACAGGTCCAAACACATCATTGTGCACAAGCTCTAATATCTTGTTCTCCCTCTTACACAATGTTCACAGAAATCAAAATCTAGAGAGAAATTATACATACCTTCTACCATACCATTTCCATGTAGTATCCAAAGGCCCTTATCTCCAATATGTCCAAGCCTTGGATGCCATAGCATGGGCTTTTCTCCAGATACTGCTAGGCTTTCCGCTCCACTTTCAGGAACCACAAAACTATTTCACTCATTAATAACAGTGCTACCCTAAATCTTGTGCAGAGTTCCAAACTGAACTCCCCGCATTGATACCAGTGCTCCCCAAACCATCTTGCAGATATCTTTCTTGAACATTGTTTTTACACCTGCATCATCCTTCTTGCTTACAGAAATCAGATTTTTGGCCAATGCAGGAATATGAAAAACACCAAGAAGTGTTATAATCCTTCCACCTTGCAGCTTCAACTTGACTTTTCCACGTCTGAAAATTTTGGCCATCCTATCATCCCCTTAGAATACATCACCACTATCATACTTCTCATACTCGTAGAAGCACTCCCTATGGGGAGTGAAGTGAAAGGATGCACCTGAGTCAATCAACCATGCCTCGTGATCTACATGTGTATTTTAATAAGAAGCCAAATACATATCCCCACCTTCATCCGAGGTGGTCTTTTCCTCTGTAGAAGGAGCATCATCAAATACGTTTCCTTTCTCAGGAGATTTATATGTGTGGTCCTTTTTGTAGTGCCCTTCCTTTCCACATTTCCAACAGACCTTTACAAACTTTCCTGGAGATTTAGATCTCCCTCTAGATTTAGATCTCCCACTCGAAACCTTATTCTTGTTTCTGTTATGGGACCTTCCTCTTATAGATAAGGCATCTCCATTATGGCTATCCATATTTCTCTGTCTCATTTCCTCCGATAGCAAGGCTAAGACTATGTCATCAAAATTCAAGTTAGTTGTATTGCTACCTATTGCAATAACAAGATTTCCCTAAGAATCTGGTAGAGAACAAAAAAACCTATGCACTTATCTTCATATGAGATTTTAATATCAACAGATAATAGCTGACTTACCACAGTATTGAAGGTGTTCATATGCTCTGTCACCGAGTCTCCATCCTTCATCCTCAGGTTATACTTATTTTTTCGTAGGAAATATTTATTCACCAAAGACATCGATTAGTACAAAGTCCCTATCTTGTCCGACAAAGTCTTCGTCGTAGCTTCCCCAGATACATTCAACAATACTGAATCTGAGACACACAACCATATTGTGCTCTTTGCCTTCTGATCTAACTTTTTCCAGTATTCATCTGACATTTTCGTTGGTTTAGTACCCAGATATACTGTGATCCACTTATCTTTATCCACCAGTAGATCCTCCATTTTGAGATTCCACAACTCAAAACTCTGACAATTAAATTTTTTGATCTCTATATTTCCACTGCTCGCCATATCCTTTCACTGCAAGAATTGATCCTGCAGATATCCCACTGAACAGGGGCTACCATAGGCTCGAGGTAAAAACCCCTTAGCAGCAAAGGCGCCCCCTTGAAGCTGAAACAACTCTGATACCAAATGTAGGTTTTAACCTTGTATAGAAATTATCTGCAAACAAATCTTAAAAATAGAAAATAAACAATAAGCAGAGAATAAAACATAAAACATATATACATAGAGATTTTCCCCTCGATCCCAAATTGGGACTACCAGCTTGATTTTTCATTATATTCCTTTTAGTGTTACAACACATATATATACATGCCGAAGCATTCATAAACCCCAATCCATTAACCCTGGATTTGAACATAACTGTAGTTCCCTTGACCGGATATAAAAAATACCAGGGCTGAAAACCATCATGCCCCAAAACCATGTGCAAACCCATGCACAAAACCATGGGTGGGTCTGCCCACCAAAAAATAGGGTCCAAAATTTTTTCTTACACTAATCGTGGAAAGAATATAACACATACCCAACAAATACCTAGCATTTCTTCGTAAGAGGAGGCAAAAATGTCTCATAATTATTAAAATAGGGCTTTTTAAGTTTTTACCTCTTCAATCGAACAAGAATAAATTCTATGAATGTTCTCAATGATTCTAGGTTTAATCGATATGTCCATAGCAATTGTTGTAGAAATATTTCCCAAATTTTCTCAAAATATGAACATATAATCGATGTGGGATTTTGAGGTTCCTTGACATAATCAATCGTAAAGATAGATGAAAAATCATTTTCAAGTTTATCAATGTTAGGAAAAGAAGAAAATCGGTGATGTATATCGTCCCATGGAAATTCATTGGATCACAAGATTTTTTGAATATTTTCATCAGTTGCAAATACGTGTTGAAAAGGGTCCAGAAAATATGTCAAAGTTGAGCTTGATATAGAAGATGATTCTTCACTGAATGCATTCATTTGATCAGTAGAAGTTGATGTAGTGTAAAAACATGATTGTATTTCTATGTATGCCGATTCAAAAGTACTTAAAGGCATCTCGCCATCATAAGAGTCCAATTCTTATTCTAAAGGCACAGTCCATGTTACATAAAATGGCATTGTGCTTGATGTGATCATATTGATATTGGAAATAGTTCGCGGTACGTTGGGAGAAGGCATAGCGAAAGTTCCCTTGAGAGTGGAATCCTGAACTAGCCCTACGCCAACATATTCGTAAGGGATAACCCTTTTTCTAACATGCTGGATAATATTTATAGAAGTAGGGTCTGAAGTGAAGTAAGACAACTGATTGATTGTAAAAATATTTCCTTTATGAGGAAACATTATCATCCAAAAGACTGATGAAACAATAGCAGTCATAGCATAAGACCTACTATAACCCAGAAGAAGGTTGTAATCAAGAGGGGCATCAAAAACATCCACTTCTAGGGTTACGATTTTTCCTTCTACTTCTATAGGAAAATCCTAGAGTATTCTGAATGGGCGAAAGCCTCTTCCATCAAAGGCTTTAAGGATGTTCGATGATTGGTTGATTGTCAGAGAACCAAGAGTTTTCCAACAAGCTAATGAAATTATACATGTAGATTCTCCCTTATTAATTATAGTGTGAAAAACTCGCCTTGATTTGACTAATACTGAAATTTGAAAATCCATTTGATGTGCGAGTCTAGGTACAAAATTTTCGAGATCAAAGACCATTATATTTGAGTCTTGAGGGTCAATAGCTCCTATTGTTGATAATATTAATTTCCTCTAAGTTGGAGAGGATTGCACCACCTCGAGTGGTGACATTACTGAAGGGGATATGGAGAAATCTTCAACAATGTTCTAATTCCGAGCGGCTCTCGCATGTGGATTGAAAGCCGATTTTCGAAGTACACCTTTGGCATGCAGTTTAATCACTAAATTAGGGCTATTTTTCTTGATTGGAAATGGTTCAGAAACTGAAGGAGTTGTTGCTGGTGGTTGACTGGATGATTCAGTCTCTTTACCAGTTACAAGACTCTTAGATCCATAGTCTTAAGATCGTGTCACAACCATGACCTGAGACATCATAAAAATATCTGTTGATGAATTGGAATAAGATCCGATCATTTTTCTATCTTGATATGGAAAAGGATCTTTCAAGATAGCAGGTGTGGATGAACCTTTGAAAAATTTGGATATCTTGGCCCGATGTGGAAACTCTTTGGTGTAGTGATCCTCATCGCAGATAAGACAAAGATAGTGAGGTTTTCGTTTTTCGTCTGATCATTCGATTTTTTCAGATTTCTCTTTTGGAGAAGTGTTTTTTTTTTTTTTTACCCTTCCCTATCTTCTTATTACCAGATTTAGCTTTAGTTATGGATGATTCTACAACATTAATTTCAACATAAGTTTCGAGGAAAGAGTCTCATTTATGTGAATCTGGTAGAGTTATAATTGGAGAAGTAGATTTAGATGACTTCTTCTTACTCTTTGTAGTATTAACTATACCAATTACACCAACTACAGAATGAGAACCAGAAGGAGTTGCAGTAAGTTGACCTGGGCATGGTAAATTATGAATTTTTTCATATAGAGTACCAAACTTTGTGTATACAAGGTCTAAGTACTGCTCTTGTTCTATGACCTATTCTTTTGTGACAACACCTCCCTTAGCTAGATATTTAGTGATCTTTGGAAGTAATGATTTAATAAACCATTATGCCAAAATTTGGTTTGGAATAAAAACTTTCAATAAACTTCATCTACGTCACCATTCGTATATGTGATCTGAAATGTATGTAGACGTACTTTGTTTTAATGAAGTTAAAAGTTCTTTGCCATTTTCATAAAGAACTGGCAACTAGAAGTGGGTTAGGAAGGCTGTTGCTAAAGCATTGAAATCATTGAAAGAGCCGCATGGTAATTCGATCAACCACTTTGCAGCTAAACCGATCAATGTTATCTGAAAAAATCTCAATCGAATGTAATCATCAAATAAGGATTTAGATGTGCACCAAAGATGATAATTAATCACATGATTTGAGGGGTATTCTCTTGATTTTCCTTCAAACTTTGGTATATCACTGGGAAACTTAGTTGGCATTGCCAGCAAAAATGGAAAATAATAAATTGAATCATTCGTCAGGCAAGACAAATCTGGTAAGTCTAAAGTTGCAATGAATGGTAACAACAGTTAGGGTCTTGTTGTGAAAACTGATAACATTGAGGAACAATAGCAATACCCAGAGGAGGATATCCAGGATAACCTGGAATAGCCTAAGAAGATGGGTTTTGAATACCTCCAGGGTATCCAGGGCTATCCATACCAAACTGAGGTTGAGATGGTATTTGATATGTATAACCAGGGTACGATTTATTTTGGTATAATTGATTTTTTCCCATTTGTCCATATTGAAATTTCCCTTGAAATAGTTAACTCTGCACAAAGTGACCTGTAAAAGGTTGGCTTGTTTGAACTGTAGTTGCACTAGGTTGTACTAGAGAGTTTTGAATAGTAGACTAAACTGTAGGTCCATTTTTATGAGAAGTAACCTGAGGGATTGCCTTTGTAACAGTCGATCCAATTGTTTGAAGGGTTGTAGCAACAATGGTTTTAGAAACTCCAGGGATAGGTATACTCGGTTTTTGAACAGAAGTTTGCTCAGAAGATTGGATACTAGGAGTACTTGTAGTACTCAAACCATATTTTTGACTACTAGGTACAGATACCTGAGGGGTAATTTTGAGTGCAGTCTGAATAGGTTGTTGGCCTTGGGTATAACCAAATTTTCCAACTGGATGAGTAGGTTGATTATAAGGTACTTATAAAGTAGGTTGCAAATATCATTGATTCAACAAAGGATTCCGCACAGTATTAACGCTTCGGTAAGGAGCTCCCATCAAAGGTTGTGATGCATAAGGTTGACCATAGCCAATTTGAGGTATTGGAACATAAGTTTGATAATTACCCGGATAAGTTCCAATAAAAGGTTTTCCTCCTTGAAAGGATAGTTTCTCTTGATAAAATCGTTGCCCTTGAAGAGGTATCTTCCCTTGAAGAGGTTGTTTTCCTTGAAGGGGCTCCTACCCTTTAATAGGGTGCTGCTTTTGGAGAAATTGCTATCCTTGAGGATTTTACTGCCCCCTAGGCGCTATATAGATACCTTATGAGCTAACTTGAGGAATATTTCCAAAAAACATATAGACATGTTCCGTTGTCAAAGATTTAGTGGTACATTCATAAAGAATAGTTGATTGTGTAATATTTTTGAAAGAGGGAGATGCTCCTAAGAAAGTACCAGAGAGTGACAAGTACCCAGCAAGAATTGATGGACCACCATACAAAAATGTTTCCGATGATGAAAAAAACATGGATGACTCAGTAGGCATGATTGATGAATTCATGTAACTACCTCTAGGTATAGAGTAAAAATCAATGTGGCATGGCGAATAATTCAAACCAGAGTTATGCAGAAAGTTGGTAATTTTTGATACCAAGGATCTGGTCTAAAAGGAACGTAAGGGTAAATAGATTCACTATACATTAGATCTAAAGACTCTTGATGCGAAGGAATTGTGATATCTTCTTCCATGTCAATAATCTCTTCAATACTAATTAGTCGAGGAGGAATATTCTCAGTAATAAGAAGTTTCACTCGAGGTGAACGAGGACGACTAGGATTTTGGGCTATGAAATCCAAAGGTGACTCAGACGAAGTAGATTCAGATTTAGGTTCAGATATTTCAGGCTCAACGAATTGAGTATCTGACAATTCACTAGTAACAGATTCAACTATGATAACTTCTGAAATTTCGAGTTGTTCTTAATTTATTTCTACTGTCTGAGCTTCATTAACCTCGGAATCAGAATGTATTACTATAGATGTTTCTCCTTTTTCAGTAGACCCGATTCCTGATTGTTGAAATCTTTCAGATTTAATATTTTCCAATTGATTGGGTGTATATTCAGGAGGTTTCCCCTACATTCTATGTTAATGTCTCAGTAATTCAGCCACTGTTAATTTTTAACACGAAATCAAAACATATTTCAACATAATACACCTAAGGTCGCTAAGAAATCAAGAAATTTGAACACACACCTACAAAATCTAAGCAACAAACCACACACAAACAATATGTTTCCACAATAAAAACACTAGTTTGTGATTAAATCCAACATCACAGAAGTTAATGTGGAAAAATGGTGGTTGGAACAGTTACCCTAACATCCTGCTTAATGAAACAGTCTCATGCAAGTACCTCCACTATGCCATCTCGAATTGAAGAGTACCCTCCAAAAATTCCAAGTGATTTTAGCCAACATCTGTTCCAAGTACAGTGGGACCTTCCCTCCACTGTCACCTTTGTAAAAATCCTAAATATTATGGCCACTAAGGTCAACAACTTAGACAAATTCACCTGGGGGAATAGTCTACGATCATATATACACACAACGGAAGAGTATCAAGCTCAATCCCCTTGAAATATCCTCGACATGGTAAATACGAGGTTTGCTAACAAGTGAACCCAGGCTCCTCGAAAATGGTTAATCTAAGGTTTACCATTTGTATTACGTGCACGTCTTTTATCTTCACCAATGAGATAGGTATGATTGCCTCACTGGGTCCAACATGACCTCCTGCTTGACTCTTTTAAGAAGAGCTTCCCAAAGTACAAATGCAAAAATTGGATTTCCCCTCCGCAAGATACTACTTGTTTGTTTTGACTTCTTTGGAATGTTTATTATAACCTGTTCCAAAACAGTATCCTAAGCTAAATTGGTGGAATGAGCCCTAGAAAATGTAAAAATGTCTAGATTGATTTTATTCAGCACTATATTGATTTGGATGTTATTTAACGCAAAGGGTATGAAATTGAAACTTTATGGTGTTGTGACCAGATGAAAATACTCTAAATGCATCAATATTAAAAATGAAACTCTTTCTTTTCGATGAAATCTATTTAGGAGAAAGTTGAGAAATTTTTTTGAATTTAAAAATACGAACTTCCTCACACTTTAAACAAAATTCCTTTCTGAAAAGAAAACAATTTCATTAAGAACAAAATTTCCAAACATGATCATTTTCACTTTGCGAATAAAACCCATTGATTACAAAGTCAGAAACTACAATTTCGACAAACAAGCAAATCTCAAAAGAAAATAATTTCTTAAAAACACTAAAAGTATAAAATTAAAAATAAAATCAAAGTTCTAATTATGAATCCTAACTAGGATACTTATGAATGTTTTGTAAATTATTTCTCTTAGTTGTAATAATACTGAGAATGATTCTGCTTATCCTAGGAGAAATGAAACCATGAAAGAATACTTGTGACAAATCAAGCTTCAGTAATCTAGAAATTTTTCCGTTTTTCAAATGAATAAGAAAAAAATACTTAAAAAAAGTAAGGCTAGCTATAATCTTGATGGCTCAAGGAGACAAAATCATAAAACCAGTGATATGAGGTAAAAAAATCTATCTTCCATAAAGAGAAACAGTAAACCAAGGAAAACCCTAACTTGTAAAATGAAAAAAGGATGATTAATCACATAAGACTCAAAATTGTTGAAGAAAATTTCTCACACAGGTTCTGACAACCGGAGTAAATCAGGTTAAACTTCAAGATTTAGTTTTCTCACTCTGAAAGAACGAATTTCATTTTTTTCAAAATTTCCCATGGGGTGCGCAGCCTCTCAGTTAACAATAGTGTGCATGCACACTGGACTGAACTGACATGTCACGGAGGTCACCGCAATGTTTTCCACTAAAAACCGCACAGGCAGAGAAAAAGTTGAAAAAAAAAATATTTTAGGTTTTATTTTTCAGAGATTCTAAAAATTCATCTACCCAACCACACTCATAGAAGTCAAAATCAGAAAGCTAGAATTTAAAATTCAACACATCCAAAGAAAACTAAAGGTGTCTTCCCCAGTATGGTCGGCAATTTGTTACCACGATTAATCCCTCTTGCGGACAAGAGCAATCTCCCTAGTACTCCAACGAGTAACTAGAAACAAAGATCCATTGAATATCTCTTTCTCTAGATTATTTTTATTTTAGATTATTACAACCATGAAAATAAAGAGGACATGCTCCTACCTTTTAATACAGATTTCTGATGTAGTCCTTTGTCTTTCACTCCAAAGTAGTTCTTCAATGATGAGTATAACCTGTAATCACAAACAAGAAAAACGATCAAAGCACCTACAGTATATAATAATCGTAAATACTAATCCAACTTAGTTATAAAGGAATCTAAGTATTTACATCATTCCCATGAATTCAGAAACAAGACAATGAGAAAAATAGATCCATATGTATTATCATAAATTAGAAAGAGCAATATTACAACCGGATGCCTTGATGTTGTACAGATTTCTCCCATGTTTCTGAGCAATCGTTTTCCTTCAGTCTGATAAGCCTTCCTCTCTAGAATGACCAGCATGAAGTCATGGGTGCAAAGATGTGATCTTAAATGTGTCAACAACAACTCACATAGAAAATATGAACTCTATGAACTCTCTTCAACTTAGAAACTATACAAATCAATTTCTATTCACATTGGTATCTACCCTTTAACCTGAAACTTGAGCTCAATTTATAGAGAGATTGAGGTAGTTTCAGATCCATTAAGGGAGGGATGGATTCCTGCCATGAAGGGATCTGAGTTCCTTGGAACAAGGGATCAACTCCATGAGTGGAGGCATAAAGCTCGAACCAACGCGGATCTAGAGGCTTGCAGTTGGGAGAATATTCAACAACCTAGGCTTCTAGAAGTTACTTTTTATTTTTACTTGCTTTTCACGGGAGTGCACAGGTTTATTAGTGAACAGAGCAGTGATCGCCTCGGCTAATGGAAGAAGCATCAGCGCATGTGCAGGAAAAGACTATATAAAAACTGCGTAGGTAATCTTTTAAAAGCTTTACAGAGCTTTTCTCCAATTTCCAAGACTTGATTCAGGAACATGATTGTTTTTGACCTCTAAGGTAACATGATATGGATGGTGATAGACCCATATGAATAGTCAAATGTCATGGTGAAAAAATGACATGTAAAACTATGGGCCCATCGTACGATGACCTTGAATAATGAACCATTTTCTCTTTTATATCTACTAATGTGGTGATTATTAATCCTTAGCGAGTACTCCTTAAGTGATCTTTAATTATCTTTTACTATGGTTTGTGACCATATCCTTTACATACTAGGATGTACTATATTGGAGCTATTTCTATGCTCTCATCCAAGGAAAATTTTAAGGATGGAAACGTATTTCAAAGCATAAAAGCCTTGGTGAATCTTAATAGTCCCTAATATACAAAATATCAAATGTTTGACAAAATTATGGAAAAAAATAGTCAAATTTTTAATGATTTTATGTAATTTGTCCAATTTTTTGGCAACTTTAAAGGTACAATATTTTTATCTTATAAAATTTGGGTGAATAATTTTTAGAAAAACTATAAATGAACAAATTGTTTTTTGAAGAAAACATGGAAAACTATCCCACCTGCAAAATTTAGCCCCTAAAATTTTCCTTGCTCTCTTCTCTTGAGTATTGGACTTTGGAACCTCATAACCTAGTGTTATGATTGAGTGCATACATACTAGATATTGGAGATCCTTTGAAACCCTCAGCTTTGAGTGTTAAACCAATCAACATGTATGACTAAGAGTTATAACCTCAGTCCTAACATACTACCTTGGTGTACTCTAATTACAACATCTCTGCACAGGTAGATAGAAACACAACTAACAAACTTCTTCAACCTTGATTACATTTGTTGTCAATTTCCCCATCATACAAGACTACTGGATACTAGAGCTCTTCAGTTTTCATTCATCCGGGTACCCCAATACTCTAGTACCCTAATACGAGCCCACAAAGGTTGAGCCCTTCGTTTTTGGAAATTAAGGTCTGTAACCTTGGCTTTCAAAAAGATTCAGCTAAAATAAAATAAAATAAAACTTTACCAATCATGGTCCTCGCAAAAACCCCAAGACCTTGAGGTCTTCCAGGTAAATCCACAAGGGATCAGTTACTATTCGCCATGTGTTTCTATTACCATTTCTTCTACCACATCATTTTTTCATATCATACTTGATACCCTCCTTAACATTCCTATATAAAATTATACTTTGATTCCCTTTTTTTGTATCCAATTCAAGTACCAGTCCCACCATTTTTATGTCATTTACCACTTCACCTACCATGACATTGTTGGATGGATAAGTCATTCTTGCGAACAAGACAGACCTCCCAAGTGTCCTACGGACAGCTAGCAACAAACAGACAAACAAAAAATATTTTCTCTAGATAATATTCAATTCATTAATTAGCTACAACAAGATTTTTGAGAACCTACCTGTAGTGCAGCACTATTTGTAATAATATTCTTTCCAGTTTCTTTAAAGAGTCGTCTTCAAAGATCTGCAATCACAAACATGGAAAAATCAATAGCACCTGCATAGGATAAACTAATTCACGAATTATATATCTATCAAGATGATCAAGGAATTCAAGAAATAAGCTAATTAATTAAATAACTCATTGATAAAACATGATTAACAAGCTACTTAATTAAAGAACTCATTGAGAAAATGGTATTCATTTGTATTATCTTTGATAAAGAAGATCCTTACAACCGTGTCTACCTTGATGTCATACAGGCCTTCTTGGGGTCTGGAACAGGTGTTTCCTTTACTCTGACAAGATTTGCACTCTCTCAGCTAAAATAAAATGGGTGTGTAATCATTCCCAGATAATGATCAGTTAAGAGAGTCTGAGTCTATACAACATTTCTCCTCAAAAATTCTCAAAGTCTAACCCCTTCAATCTCAAACAATACCCTTGAAACTGAACCAAAGCTTCAATTTATAGGAGAATGAAAGTGGTTACAGCTCCAAAATGGAAGGGATAGAGTCCCCTTATCAAGGGATTAAGTTCCAAAATCCAAGAAATAGGCTCCTTTAATGAAGGAATGAATGTTCATGATAATGGAGGGAGTGAAGCTTCGATCAAATAACGCCTTCTAGAAGCTTCCAACTAGGAGAATATTTGACCAGTTGGGCTTTTAGAACTTAATTTTTCGCTCATTTTACCTTTTATGGGGGTCCACATTTTTAATACACAAAACGTGTAGTAGGTACCACATTTTTCCTTCACAAAAGGTGCGGTACCACAGGTAATGGCTAGGAAAAATGCGGAGTTAGGTTTTTTTATGATTTTTATGAGCTTTTCTCCAAATCCTAGACTTGGTTTAGGAACTTTGGGGTTTTTGACTTCTAAGGGAGCATGATATAGGTGTTGATAGACCCATATGAACAAATAATGTCATGTTGAAAAATTTTAGTGTAACAGATTTCCCCCTAAAATGCGAAGTCTGAGATAATTCGAAGAGTGAAGTGCTTTATCATTTCAAGGATTAGCCTGTGGACACCCCAGTCGGAATCCTGTAAAAACATTGAATGAAAAACATATATATATATAGATATCATCACTGAGGTAGGAATTCCCATACTCAGATAAAAAACTAACTAAACTTGTTCTGATACAGAAATGATTTTAATATTACATCAATAGTGTAGACACAACATGGACGTAGCCATCTGTAATGAATATTCTACTGCATAATGAATAATAAAACTCCTCGCAGCCTGGATGGTGGAAACTAGATCCAGGGTCTTGATTTCTGCTTCCCGAACTAGTACGGTTCTATCCATGCGATTATGTGTGTTGAAGTCGAACATGGTAGAACCCACTTGATTACCAGTCAATGATATGAACTATTAACAAGTGTGAGAGAAAGCACCAATAATGACAATGGCTCTCAAAGTACTCAGTACAATCCATGAAATGTGAATAAGTGATTTGAAGTTGAACATTTCACGAAATCGTTCGATCAAAGGTCAATGATGCAACCTATTGTCAAAGGTGAGAAACCTGTCATTAAGGCATGCAGATTCTGAGGTACTTACGGATTCTAGATAAACTTCCTAGATGATGAGCTGTCGTCGATAGAAAGTGATCTGTCGTAAGCAAGCTCATGACGCGAAACCATAGATCAAGTTTTAAAGAATTCTTTTGCAAGGACTGACTCAGGGATGGTCAACGCGAATGGAGACAAATATTTGCAGACGAATGGTTTGTTTGACTGTCCTCTTGAACACATAACGACACTGCAAATGGTTTGGTAACAATTTCCCTAAGCTAATACCCAGAAACCAGCTGAAGACCTTCAATGTGGTTTGATTAACTGATAGGCAAATGATTTTCCCAACCCAGGTAGAAGTGTGACAAAAAGTGTCGTGTTCAAGAGTGGTTTACTACTTTTAAATCAAAGTGTAACAAATGGATTCATTTTCTCTCTTTTTCCCCCACCATTTCTGGTAGGTACCTCTTTATTTTTGACAAGCTTGAGGAGGATAACATTTGCTTGTTTATAAGCTCATCCTTCAAATGAGTCCAACTTAGTTTAAAATCAAATCCTAAGAAGGAGTGGTCTGTTTCTATTTGTAATCGACAGGTCCTTTACTGTTAAATTTTAACAAGTCCAATATAGGAGAAACTTAGTGTTTTTCATTTTTAGGAAGTCAGAAGAAAAAACTTAAGAAAATTCCATGGGTGTAATTTTTCATAATTTTAGCCTCTCAAGCCCGAAAAAGGATAAAATAATGTGGGAGAGAACTCTATTGACCATGATTAGTCTACGTATACCTTTTTCATAAATAGTCCATTTCAGTCTGGAAAAGGGGCAAACTTATACTGAAAGGACGACTATTCATTTCCTTTAACGAATTCGAATAGTCAAGTACTCGGTAATATTTTCATCTTTAGAGATTCTGAAAAGGGCTTAAAAGAGAGCTCCATGGTTTCGCTTTTTCGTAATTTTCAAGAGTTTGAAAAAGTGATAAAAGTATACTCAGTAGTTTCTCTTTTTATGTAAATTTTAACGAGTTCAAAAAAGTGATAAAAATGTACTCATGTGGCTGACTTTCAATTTAATTAATGAGCAAGAAAAGATGGAAAGAACTCAGCATTTTCATGTGTTTTACGAGAATGAAAGATAGAAAAATAATCTCAGGATATTCATGAGTTTAACGAGTCTTGAAAATAATAACCGAAATCGACTCAAGATAGGTTTCATTTTTACAAAAGCTTGAAATAGAGAAAAATATTCTTCACATAGGTTTGTTTCATTTTCACACAAGCTTGAAACAGAGAAAACTGTGCTTGAAAAAGGTTTGTTTCATTTTTGCACAAGCTTGAAACAAAGGAAAAATCATGCTTAAAAGTAGTTTCATTTTTACACAAGATTGAAACGTAGGAAAACTGTGCTTGAGAAAGGGTTTTTTTCATTTTTACACAAGCTTGAAACAAAGGAAAAATCATGCTTGAGATAAGTTTGAATGCCCCCCAAGTGTAACTTGCTAGAGTGCATTCCCCCCAAGCTTCATTTCATTCAACTAAGTAGACTACTGGTTACTAAAAGCTGGATGTAATGAAGTTTCATTTACGAGATCAAATGAAAGACTCGACTTGAATAGGAGAGGATTTGTTTCATTTTTTAACGAGCTTGACACAGGAAAAGAACTATGCTCATGGGACCTTGTTTCATTTTTTAACGAGCTTAACACAAGAAAAGGAACTATGCTCATAGTGACCTGTTTCATTTTTTAACGAGGTTGACACAGTAAAAGGAACTATCCTCATAAACTACTATTTCTAATCTACCTACATAACCTACTGATTCATTTTTTAATGAGGTTGACATAGGAAAAGAATTGTCGTCATGGGACTGTTTCATTTTTTAACGAGGTTGACACAATAAAAAGAACTATCCTCATATCTACTCTCTAAAATCTACCTATATAACCTACTGATTCATTTTTTAATGAGGTTGATACAGGAAAATAATTGTCCTCATGGGTCTGTTTCATTTTTTAACGAGGTTGACACAGTAAAAGAACTTTCCTCCTGGGTCACTGATTCATTTTTTAACGAGGTTGACACAGTAAAAGGAACTATCCTCATCAGACTTGTTTCATTTTTTAACAAGTTTGTCACAGTAAAAGGAACTCTGCTCATATCTCTATTTCATTTTTTCACGAGGTTGACACAGTAAAAGGAACTCTCCTCACCAGACTTGTTTCATTTTTTAACGAGGTTGACACAGTAATAGGAACTATCCTCGACAACTGATTCATTTTTTAACGACGTTGACACAGTAAAATGAACTATCCTCATGACCCACTGATTCATTTTTTAATGAGGTTGACACAGTAAAAGGAACTTTCCTCTTGACTCACTCATTCATTTTTTAACGAGGTTGACACAGTAAAATGAACTCTCCTCATACCTGATTTATTTTTTAATGAGTTTGACACAGTAACAAGAACTGTCCTCATATCTACTCTCTACAATCTACCTACATAACCTACTGATTCATTTTTTTAATGAGGTTGACACAGGAAAAGAATTGTTCTCATACCTAATTCATTTTTTAACGAGGTTGACTCAATAACAGGAACTATCCTCTGACCAACTGATTCATTTTTTAACGAGGTTGACATAGTAAAATGAACTATCCTCGTGACCCACTGATTCATTTTTTAATGAGGTTGAAATAGTAAAAGGAACTTTCCTCTTGACTCATTGATTCATTTTTTAACGAGGTTGACACAGTAAAAAGGAACTCTCCTCATACCTGATTCATTTTTTAATGAGGTTGACACAGTAAAAGGAAATCTTCTCACACCTTATTCATTTTTTAACGAGGTTGACATAGTAAAAGGAACTCTCCTCACCAGAATTGTTGATCATGGCTTCCAAGAGGTCTTCATCAGATGGAAGAACAGTTCTTTGAAAGGAACACAATTCAAGGGACTCAAAAGGGATAAGAACATCATGTTCAAATAATTCCATAGAGTTTTCCATGTCAATTACCGGATCTAAGTCAAAGGAAGTCGAGCAAACAGTGAGAGGCTCGCTTGCATCGGTAACTGAAAACATGGGACTGGTTGCCACATAATTAACCCTTGGTGGGTAAGATACCACTTTAGTATAAGGAACATTTAAGGGTGTCAGATTTTTGGTAGTCGAATAAATACTAGTGAATGAAAGTTGGTCAACAGTCACAATGTTTCCATTGTGAGGGAAAGAAATCACGCGAAAGAGTGTTGATATGACATCTTTCATTGTATAGACATAGTCTCGCCCAAGGAGTAAATTGAAATCCAAGGGGCCTCGAACTACCATAAGATCAATATAGACATATTTACCTTCCAAAGCAATAGAAAACTTAGGAAGGATCCCTAAAGGTTCACTAATGGTTCTGTTAAAAGCTTTCAGATTCTACGTAACAAGCACAAGCTGAGGGGAACCCAAATCTTTCCAAGCAGTTGAGGATAGAATACTAACAGAAGCACCTTCATCTACATGTGTGCGGCATACATTCTTATGACAAGCTTGCACAATTATTTGGAAAGGGATGGAAGAAGGAAGACAAGGTTCTATCAATCTATTCCAACCAAAGGAAAATACCTCGGTACTTGGAGGGGGTTCTGTAGGAACAGGTGAAATGCCCCCTGGCGTAGAAGAATCTGATGTAACAAGAAGAACTTGAGCGGTATGAAGTTCACTCTCTTTAGGGAGAGTGGGATCGATCGGATTTGAAATCAAATCAACCACTTGATCAACAAAAAGATCATCAACCTGAGTGATATGAGTTTCACTCTCTACAAGGAGAATGGGATTAACTGTACTTGGAATTAGATCAATCACTTCGTCAGTTGACAGTAGGTTGGGAGAAAGTTTACGATAACTAGTTGGAAGTTCTTGTTGTGGAACAGTAAGGTTTTACAACAATTTTGAGGCTTCATCCATGTGAGGGAAAATGTGAGTTTGATGACTCCCTTTGCATAACTTACAAGAAAACCTAACTTTACCCTTTTTCCCAGGAACCTGACTATCAATGGTTGATGGATCAACAGTAAGTTGATGGGATTTTTCTGACCATACTTCCAAGACCTTTGGAATACCGGGACAATTAATAAGGAAGTGGTCACCCTTACAAAGCTTGCAAGGGAATTTGGGTTTACGATGCATGCTGGAGGTTTCTTCAACACTAATAACACTTACAACCATGGTTGGTTTGTTGACTTATTTCTTATTTTGCTTCTTCTTCTTCTTCCCTTTCTTCTTCTTCTTAGCCACCTGGTTACTATCATCAAGGCTTTTACCAAGCGAAGAGGAAGAAAGGGAGGAATACATATTGGGAGAAGAAGGTAAAGGGTCAACATGAGGTTGGCGATGTTGAGATGGTGAACTCTATTGAGGTGAAGCATTCAGTTAAGGTGGAATAATTGGAGTATTCAGGGCCAACGAAGTTGAAAATAACCATACCAGTAAACCTATTGTAAATCCAGGTAAAGACAATGTAGCCATATAAGGAGGACCAACATTTCCAAAGCAAAGAAAATTACTAGGAGTCTTAGTAAGAGGGGTTCCTTGGTTGGTAAATTCTGGAAAAGTTGCCATTATTTTCAACTTCAGTGAATTTTATTAACAATTTAAAACTAAAATTAACAATTCACAATTCACACCTAATAATTAAAATTCATAATTCACACCTATGTTCTCTAAAAGTAAAAACAAACAAATGAACACACGCTATCAAATCTAGGAGTCAAACCACACACAAACAATAGATTCTCATACTAAAAACACTAGTTGGTGATGAAATCCAACATCATAGAATTTTAATGCAGAAATGGCAGTTGGAACAGTTACCCTGACAACCTGCTTAATGAAACAGACAGGTGCAAGTTTCTCCACTTAAACCATCTCGAGTGAAGATAACCCTCCGGAGAGTCCAAGTGAGTCTAGCTGACTTCTACTCCAGGTACAATGGGATCTTCACTCCACCATCACCTTGGGAAAGAATCCTAAAGTTTATGGCCACTAAGGTCACCAACAGGAACAAAATATGGCTGGGGGAGTAGTCTACGATCCGATTCACATGCAAGGGCAGAGTAACAAAGCTCAATCCCCTTGAAGGCTCCTTGACATAATCCAAGGTTTACCAACAAGGACCCCAGGCTCCTCGACAATGGTCAATCCGAGGTTTATCATTGTTAATACGTGTATATGTTCTATCGTTCCCAATGAGGAAGGATTGATTACCTCACTGGTTCGGATACGATCTCGTGCTTGACTCCTTTAGGAGGAGCTTCCCAGAGCATAGATGCTACTATTGGAATTTCCTACTGCAAGATCGACTACTTGTTTATTTTAGTTGCTTTGGAAAGTTAACTACAACCTATTCCAAAGCACTAATCTTGAGCTATATTGGTGGAAAGAGCCCTAAAAATGTAAAAATTACTAGATGAATTTTAATTAAGCGTTGTGTTATTTAGGCTGTTATTACTGAAAGAGTAAATGGATATGAAACCAATGGTGTTATGACCCGACTCAAAACTGAATGCAATCGAATATGATAATGTAATCTTTGCAATTCGTTGAATCCTAACTAAATTAAGGAGAGAGTTTCCATTCACTTCCAACAATGCAAAAAAATTGATCAATAAGAGAAAATATAACAAATTCTCTAATGCATTAATTTCATCAAGAAAAAATAATGCTAACCAATTCCATATTTTTTAATTTTTATGTTTTAAAACAAGCATAAAAACATGTAAATTCAAATCAAAGAAACTGATCTAAATCTACGATTGATTTTTCTAGAAAGTAAACTATGCAGTTGTAACCTATGCACAATTCACATGAAAAGTATGCAAATGTAATCTATGCACATTTTTCATTCATATTCTGAAAATGAGAATTCTAATTATGCAAATGTGATCTATGCAAGAGAATTCTCAAACACAAGATGATTCTAATGTAACCTAAGAACCAAACAAGTGTAAGTAAATAAAATTGGGTGAGAGTTCCAAATATCAAAAAATAAAACACTCAAAGGTGATTAACACTCAGACACAATTTAGCCTGAGACAAACAAAGGCAAAAAGATGCAAAATTGTTAAGAGACTGAGACAAACCTCGAAGTAATGACCAAAGGAAATCAAATTAAGAATTTATTAAAAAGGAATATTAAAAACACTCAATTAACTTAACGGAGACTGATGAGATTGTAAAATTGCTGAAAGAAATTCACATAAGGCTTTCTGACAGAAAATACAAGTCTGGGTATACACTGAGAATCTAGCAAAGTGATCCAAAAAGGAGAATTTTAAGGTTTTCTAGAAATTTTCATAGGGTCCGCAGGTTTCAGTGTAAATAGGTGCGATCCCTCGCTGTTTGTAAAAGAAAAGAGCGGAGATGCCCACACTGTTTCTAAAATAAAAGTGCAGATACCAGAAAACTAAAAGAAAAATAAAAAACTCTAAAGCACTTTTCAGGGATTTTGCAGGAATAAATTACCCAAGCCAGTATCAATCAATCAAAATCAGAAAAATAGTTTCATAAGTCAAAAATAAAAGAAATCAAAGTTCAAAATCCATTCCCCAGTGGTGTCGCCATTTTTTTGGATGGATAAGTCGTTCTTGCGGACAAGACAGACCTCCCAAGTGTCCTACAGATAGCTAGCAACAAACAGACAAACAAAAACTATTTTCTCTAGATAATATTTGATTAATTAATTAGTTACAACAGGAGTTTTGAGAACCTACCTGTAGTCCAGCGCTATTTGTCATAGTATTCTTTCCAGTTTCTTGAAAGAGTCGTCTTCAAATATTTGCAATCACAAACATGGAAAAATTAATAGCACCTGCATAGGATAAACTAATTCACGAACTATATATCTATCAAGATGATCAAGGAATTCAAGAAATAAGCTAATTAATTAAATAACTCATTGATAAAACATGATTAACAAGCTACTTAATTAACGAACTCATTGAGAAAATGGTATTCATTTGTATTATCTTTGATAAATAAGAGCCTTACAACCGTGTCTGCCTTGATGTCGTACAGGCCTTCCTGGGGTCTAGAATAGGCGTTTCCTTTACTCTGACAAGCTTTGCACTCTCTCAACTAAAATACACATGGGTGTGTAATCATTCCCAAATAATGATCAGTTAAGACAGTTTGAGTCTATACAACATTTCTCCTCAAAAATTCTCAAAGTCTAACCCCTTCAATCTCAGTCAATACCCTTGAAACTGAACCAAAGATTCAATTTATAGGAGAAGGAAAGTGGTTACAGCTCCAAAATGGAAGGGATAGAGTCCCCTTATCAAGGGATTAAGTTCCAAAATCCAAGGAATAGGCTCCTTTAATGAAGGAATGAATGTTCATGATAATGGAGGGAGTAAGCTTCGACCAGATAACGCCTTCTAGAAGCTTCTAGCAGGGAGAATATTTGACCAGCTGGGCTTCTAGAACTTACTTTTTCGATCATTTTACCTTTTACGGGGGTCCGTAGTTTTAATACACAAAACGTGCGGTAGGTACCACAATTTTCCTTCACAAAAGGTGCAGTACCGTAGGTAATGGCTAAGAAAAGTGTGGAGTTAGGTTTTTTTGTGATTTTTATGAGCTTCTCTCCAAATCCAAGACTTGGTTTAGGAACTTTGGGGCTTTTAACTTCTAAGGGAGCATGATATAGGTGTTGATAGACCCATATGAATAGCTAAATGTTATGGTGACAAATTTTAGTGTAATAGACATCTACTACGACCACTCAAATATTGCCATGTGTCTAAGTGTTTTCATGTACCCGCCACGTGTCTCCTAAAAATCATCTAGTGGACCATCGAAATCAACCAAAAATAAATTATGCTTGCCAATCTTCCATGTTTCCATGTCATCAAATCTTCCAATTGTTTGTCCATGTGCTTCCATGCCATAATAGTTACTATATCGGGTGCATTCCTTGCTTTTATCATCACACATGTGTGAGCTTAATATGATTTAGGATGTTGGATCAAGGAATTCTCGACCGTTAGATCCATCGCATGCATAATCACACTTTAAAATTTGCACATGTTGTGATCCCGATAAAAAAACATGGACCATTGATTTTTATGTGTGATACAAATCTAGGTGTTAATCTTCTCAAGGTTAATCATTTTCAAAACACCAAGTTTTAGTTCATGAAACACCAAATTTCATTAAGTGTCTCCATGAACATGAAAATGCTCCCAACACCCTACTTGGCCTTTTATTTCTTGAACTTCATCTTTCCATGCAAGTATCTCGTGTAAGCACCTAATTTCATTGCTTCAACACCTTGCTTGGCCCTCTACTACACAATATTGGTTTGGCTCCCCTTAAGGCTAACATCAGTGGCACTGCATAACTTGACATCAATAATAACACACACTAATAACAATAATAAGGAATCTAATATTGGTAAGACATATTGTACATGCATACACACTAATAACAATAATATGGAATCTAATATTGGTAAGACATTTTGTACATGTGCACATGTTAATGGAGACTGCATGTATAAAAAATCATAAAGTGTCTTACATTCAACAAGGGGGTATCCTACACACACATATATCATAACAAGATATATAACATATGCATATATATTGTGAATAATATTAAAGGAATGATATCCAACACTCGCATACATCAAAACAAGTCATCCAACATATGCATAAGTATGATTGACCTATCATTGATCAAATCAAAGATATAAGAGTACCAATGCTTCATGTAATATTAATAATCAAAGCATAAACACAACAATAAGTATGAGCCATACCACCAAGAAAAAATCATGATGGCCATCATCAAATAACTATTAATGTTGTCTAAATAAATTAAGAAATATTAATTCTCATCAAAATTTGACTGTTATATAGTGGTTAGGTTCATCATACTCAATGCTTAATAGAAGTGGCCATAATGGGGATGGTGAGTATAGAACATTTTCTCTTATTAGTTAGACATATGTTGACATCATTTTCATGTAAGAATCATATCCGAAAGGGGTTACTTATCATATTCCACAAGTGGATACATTTACCAAGCCACATGTATGTGATGTGGAAACCAAGTATCTAGTAAGGAAATATCACAGGAGAAGAGTTCAAGTAACAATGTAAAACACTCCAATTTTAGTTATATTGTATCCATCACATAATTTAAGTTTAAGTTTAATATAATTGTAAAGGCTATCTTGAGTGACTTTGCGAGAAATCCCCCTTCATAATTTGAAACTATGAGGAGCAGTCATAATTAAAACCAAAGAAAACAAATACGAAAATCCATATATGATTGATATAATTATATAGTTTCTATGTATTAATTTCAAGGGGATAAGGGAAAGTATTTTCTTATCTTATATCTTCCTGTAATGATAGGGGAATGTATTTTCTTGTCCCAAGTGTTAATGGGAATTGATTTCTTATAGATAAGGTTTAAAGCCACAATATGATAGTGACAAGAAACTTAGAATCTATGCCCAAAAAAATAATAAAACTCCATTAAACTACTATCTAGGGTTTATGTGTGCATGTGGGAAGATAAAGGTTGATCATAGATCAGTCAATTGAATCCTTCTACTTTAATCTTATGTTAGAATTAGAACAATAACATATTCAACAAAAAATTACTGTATAACTTGAAATAAGTTCACAATTCAATGCATAATAACATATTAAATTACATATATATAGAATTAGAAGAAGGGAACACGTAACTTCTTTTATTGAGTAAACTATCCTAGATCTATTTTAATTCCAAATTTACCAAGCATCGAGAGGGATCAAATCTCTTAAGGTGCAAAAATCCTTCAATGTGAAAAGCAATTTGATCCCTATTGGCACTTGGTAGATCTAGAGTTAAGATGGACCTAGTTGTTATTTATAATTATAATCATAAATATAATTATTAATTACATTATTTTATTTTGATGTATTTTGAGCGAGTCAAAATGTTTTATTAATAATTATAATTATTAATTTTATGTTTTTTTATTTTTATGTAATTTGACCAAGTCAAAATGTTTAGATAACATAAGAGGACATTGCAACATCTCTTCCTTACCTGGTTGGAGAGTGTGTCTCGATGCAACAATAATATCAAAGAATAAAATAAACCTAGTAACTTGGTGCATACACTACACGAAACTGTCCTGTGCATCCTGGGTAGTCAATATCTTTGCAAATAAACTTTTACTTCCTAACCGAATGTGAGAAATAAGAACCTCAACTCAACTCAAAGGAAAGAAAGAAAATCATATTTATTTGCTCCAAAGGGGATTAAAAAAAATAAAGATATGCAAGTTTAATATTTTGTGAGTATAAGTATGCTAAATCAAGATATCCAATATATCTTTCCACCACCATAGTTATGCTTTTATAGTGTCGAACATTAATTGGAGTCATTGAAATATAAGTTATAAAAATTAAACTATGGTCGAAAATCTGAGAAAAATTATTGTAATATATATATATATATATATATATATATATATATATTTAAATCTTTTTGGTGCACTTTGAAGACAAATATGAATTATTTTAAAAGGAATCCTTTGATTTTTGAAAATCAAGATAACTGTGAACTCAAAAATTGTTTCGTTCTTTTCCATTATATATATATATAATTACAACTCTTTATTTTGATATAAATACTCATATGACGGACTTGGACATAATTTTCTTTTTTTGGTGATTAAAATATTTCTCCACTTTCTTCAAACTATGACCCGCCTCTCACCGTGTCAAATTAAACTACTTTGTGGCCCATTAAATCACCAAGTCAAATTAAACGCCCATTAAATCTCCAAGAAAAAATCAAATTAAATTAATTGTCCAATTGCCATGTTTACACTTTTTGCCATGTATTGAATCATTTTCATTGACGAGATCATTCTGGGCATTTGGTCCATAAGACCTTTATATCTGTGCATAGCCAGATAGACCATCCATATATGTGGGCGGGTAGAAAAAGTGTTCGATACATTTATCGCTATAAAATGCACTAATGTAGCCATCTAGGGTTGCATAGGAAGAATCCGCTTCTCAGGTTAAATTATTTTTTCTTTTTCTTGCATGATAGCAGCTACAGAATCGTAAAGGATTTGCCATGGCGGACTTGTTGATTAGCAGTGACAGCGAAGAGGATTTGATGAGCGGGGATGAGGAGTATCTAGAGGCTTCTTCCTCCATGTCTGTCCCTGCACCTGCACGGGCCATCCAACTCCAACTCATAACAGAAGCATCTTTATTGCCAGCACAGAGAGAGGTTCTAGGTAAGGTGATAGAATTTCTTGCTGTAAAGGAGCAACATGCTCGAACACTCTTAATTCATCACCGCTGGGATTTTGAAAGATTAGTTGATGCATTTGTTGAAAAAGGGAAGGAGTGCTTGTTTTCTGAAGCGGGTCTTGCTATTACACGGCCGGAATCCACAAATTCCGTAGTTACTGTTTGCACTATCTGTGGAGAGGAGGGTTTGAAGGAGGAGGACACCACAACGATGGACTGCGGTCACACTTTCTGCAATGTCTGCTGGACGCGGCAGTTCCTTGTTAAGATAAGCGAGGGACAAAGCTGCAAGCGGATTGAGTCATGGCTGCTGACTGCAATGTCATCTGCTGACTGCAATGGATCCTGAAGCAGCCCAACGCTTCGATCGCTTCCTATTTCAGTCCTTTATTGACGATAACGAGAAAGTGAAGTGGTGCCCTAGTGTTCCCCATTGTGGAAATGCAGTTCGAGTTGAAGGACTAGATCATGTTCACTGTGAGATCCAGTGCACTTGCGGACATCAGTTTTGCTTTAATTGTTTGGCTCAACCACACTCTCCTTGCTCCTGCTCCATTTGGAAGCTTTGGGATAAGAAATGTCGGGACGAGTCTGAGTCTCAGTCTCAAAATTGGATTGCGGTTAATACCCAGTCGTGCCCCCGTTGTGGGAAAAACGCCGCAAAAGATGGTGGCTGCAACTCCATGAGATGCGTATGTGGCCAACACTTCTGTTGGTTGTGTGGTGCCGCCACTGGAGCCATTGTTCGGCATACTTGTGCTGGATATAAAGAAGATCAGGAGGAGGAGAAGGATATTGAGAAGGCAACACGTGATTTTGACCATTATTACTCCAAATATAACCATTCACTGAAGCAGAGGGAATTTTTAGAGCAGAAAATTTCAAATTTTGAAAGCAAGGAATCCGGCAGTTTCACTGATTATAGTTGGCTAAAAAATGCACTGCAAAGGCTATTTATAGCAAGGCGCATCATCGCTTATTCATATGCTTTTGCATTTCATATGTTTGCAGGTGATGAAATACTCAGCGATATATTGACACTGACAGAAAAAGAATTGAAACAGGGTCTTTTTGAAGATCAATAACAGCAGCTGGAGGCAACAGTAGAAAGACTTTCACAGCTTATTCATTACCAGAGTCTTATGGCCAACAAAACAGAAATTATTAATCTCAGTGTCCTAGTCGATAGAAGGTGTGGACAATTTTGTGACTGGATCCAAAATGATTTGTTGCTGAGAACACATGGCCGTATTGCTCCATATAATTCCGAGGGTGTCCACATACTATCAGATAGTACGTGATATAGTCAATCATAAATTAGATAGTACGTGATGTAGTCATTTAGCTCATGTTTTAGAATATTATTTTGTGTAATGCTGGTTTTTCAAATAAATTATTTTGAATACTGTGTTGAGGATAATTTGCCTTCATCAAAGGCCTGACATTCATGACAGCACTGTCCCTTAATTCTAGGAGTAAATTATGTAAATTTCTCTACTAATTGATATGAAATTAGTATGTAATTATCTCTCTTTAATTATAAATAATAATCCTCACCACAATTACAGTGTGGTGGTTTATTCAACCTTTTCATGGTATCAGATTTCAGGTTCTGTTTGTGTGCAGTCTGAAGGTTGATCGGTGGTCAAGTGTGGAGAAAGAAGACAGCTGCCATCCGAGAGCTATTGAGCTGTTGTTGACCTGTGTTCAGAGCTGATTGAGCCTGCAAGAACAAGGAGCGTTCAATCTGAAGTTTTAGGTAGTGGTTTGCAGCTTGTTTCTTGCTTCCTTCTGCCAGTTTTTTTTGTTGTTCTATCCTTTCCTCCCCATGGCTACCGAAACCTCCCTTCTTCCTTTCAACACCTTAATTCATATGATCACCATTAAAATTTCCTCCACCAATTATCTCCTTTGGAAGAGTCAACTTCTTCCTCTTCTTGAGAGTCGGAATTTGTTGGGTTATGTTGATGGCACCATCGTACCGCCCCCTCAGTTTAATCCTGCTACTTCTCAGACACCCAATGACAAGCACATAGAGTGGAAATCTGCAGATCAACGTCTTCTCTGCCTTCTTCGTTCCTCCCTCACCGAGGAAGCCCTGGCAGAGGTTGTTGGCCTCTCTACTGCACGTGAGGTTTGGCTTGCTCTGGAGAACACCTTCAACCACCGTTCGAAGGCCCGCGAAATCCATCTCAAGGACGAACTTCAGCTGATGAAACGCGGCACCAAATCTGTTGCCGACTATGCTCGTGCGTTCAAAGCCCTCTGCGATCACCTTCATGCAATTGGTCGGCCCGTTGATGGCACTGATAAGGTGCACTGGTTTCTCCGCGGCCTCAGCACTAATTTCTCTAGCTTCTCTACTGCGCAGATGGCGCTCACGCCTCTTCCCAGCTTTGTCGACATAGTTTCCAAAGCTAAGAGCTTTGAGATTTTCCAAAAGTCACTCGAGCCCACTGCTCCTCCTGCTACCGCGTTCACAGCTGCCAGTCGTGGTCCTGAACGGTCGACCCAGCGCAGCTCCTTCCGCAACTTCCGTGGCCAAACCCCTGCAAATCGTGGTCGTGGTAACTCTGCAAATCGTGGTCGTCATTCCTCTGGTCCAGGACGTCGCCCTCCCCGCTGCCAAATCTGCCGCCTTGATGGCCATTATGTTGATCGCTGCAATCAGAGGTATGTCCGCAGTGAGTCAACTTCTCATCTTGCCGAAGCCTTCACCAATTCCTGTTCTCTCAATGATGCAGCAGTCTCTGATTGGTTCTTGGACACTGGAGCTTTAGCCCATATGTCTAATGACCCATCTCACTTGGACCAGTCCACTCAGTACAATGGTAAGGATTCTGTAATTGTGGGAAACGGTGCCTCCTTACCCATTACACATACTGGTACCCTCTCTCCTGCTCCAAATATTCATTTATTAGATGTCTTGGTTGTTCCCCATCTCACCAAAAATCTTTTGTCAATTAGTAAATTAACCTCTGATTTTCCCTTATCTGTTACTTTTACTAATAATCTTTTCTCTATTCAGAATCTTCAAACGGGAAAGGTGGTAGCAACCGGTAAGAGAGATGGCAGCCTATATGTGCTGGAGCGTAGCAACTCTGCTTTCTTTTCTGTCCTTAAAAATAAATCTTTACATGCTTCCTATGATTTATGGCATGCTCGCCTTGGACATGTAAATCACTCTGTTATTTCGCATTTAAATAAACAAGGAATTCTTTATCTTACATCTTCATCGCCCTCTCCCACATTATGCAGTACCTTTCAACTTGCAAAAAAACATCGCTTGCCTTATTCACGTAATGAACATAGGTCATCTCATGTATTAGATCTTATTCATTGCGACTTATGGGGCCCTTCCCCCATCAAATCCAATTTGGGGTTTGTCTATTATGTTATTTTCATTGATGATTATTCACGATTCACTTGGCTTTATCCTTTAAAATTCAAATCTGACTTTTATAATGTTTTCACTCAATTTCAAAAATTTGTGGAAACTCAATATTCTGCTCGCATTAAAAATTTTCAAAGTGATGGCGGAGGTGAATTCACTAGCACTAGCTTTCAAACTCATCTTCGTACAACCGGCATTCACCATCAGCTTTCTTGTCCCTATACACCTGCCCAAAATGGTCGTGCTGAACGCAAACACCGCCACGTGACCGAGACTGGCCTAGCCCTTCTTTTTCACTCTCACCTTTCTCCTCGCTTCTGGGTTGACGCTTTTAGCACTGCAGCTTACATCATCAATCGGTTGCCAACACCGCTTCTTGGAGGTAAGTCACCGTTTGAACTTTTATATGGTTCTTCTCCAAATTATGAAAAATTCCATCCCTTTGGTTGTCGTGTTTATCCTTGTTTACGTGCTTATATGCCTAACAAATTTTCCCCACGCAGCATTCCCTGCATTTTTTTGGGTTACAGTCCCTCTTATAAAGGGTTTCGTTGCCTTGACCCCGTCACCTCTCGGCTCTATATCACCCGACACGCTCAATTTGATGAAAATCATTTCCCTTTCATCGATACCTCTCATGCTCAGCCCCTTTCTTCTCTACAATTTTCCCACTTTCTGGAACCTCGTATTTTACATACTGACCCTCCTCCGTCATCCCCTGCACCACATTCTCCGCATATTACTCAATCTGGATTTAACCCATGTGCTATCTGTACTGATTCAGTGGAAGAATCTTTGCAGGCTACTGATTCCTTTGCAGGTCCCTCTTCATCACCACCAGCTTCTAGTCCACCTCCCACTGAGGCACGGACCGCTCCTCATGTTCCTGCGCCAACAATTTCGCTAGGGTCTCACCCTATGATCACACGAGCTAAAGATGGTATTTTCAAAACTCGTCATCCAGCAAACCTTGGTGTCTTGGGCTCATCTGGACTTCTTTCTGCTCTTCTTGCCTCCACTGAACCTAAAGGATTCAAATCTGCTGCTAAGAATCCTGCCTGGCTTGCTGCCATGGATGAAGAATTTCACGCTCTGCAAAATAATCGCACCTGGATTTTGGTTCCTCGACCTACAAACACCAATATTGTGGGCTCCAAATGGGTGTTCCGGACCAAATATGTTCCTGATGGATCCATTGAGCGATTCAAAGCTCGCCTTGTTGCCAAAGGATATACCCAGGTACCTGGTCTTGATTACACCGACACCTTTAGTCCTGTTATCAAGGCCACTATTGTCCGTGTTGTGCTTTCTCTTGCTATTACCAACAAGTGGCCTATTCGTCAACTTGACGTCAAGAATGTGTTCCTCAATGGCACTCTCACTGAAAATTTTTATATGGAACAGCCGCCTGGTTACATTGATCCTCGCTTTCCTAATCATGTATGTCTGTTAAAGAAAGCTCTATATGGTCTCAAGCAAGCTCCTCGTGCCTGGTTCCAGCGCTTCAGCTCTTTTCTTATTCAACTTGGTTTCTATTGCAGCTGCACTGACCCTTCTCTATTTGTCTTTCATAAGCAATCTGACATTATCTATTTGCTTCTTTATATTGATGACATTATTGTTACTGGAAACAACACCTCTCTTCTTGACAACTTTATTTGTAAACTCAATTCTATGTTCGCCACTAAATATTTGGGTCCTCTCAGTTACTTTCTTAGCCTTGAAGCTTCGCCAACTGCAGATGGTCTCTTTCTCAGTCAGCTGAAATATGCACGGGATATTCTTACTCGCGCTCAGTTACTTGACAATAAACCTGTCCATACTCCCATGGTTGTCTCCCAACACTTGTCTGCTGATGGCCCTCTGTTTTCTGATCCCACTCTTTACAGGTCTCTCGTTGGAGCACTACAATACTTGACCATTACGCGCCCAGACATTGCTCATGCTATCAACTCTGTTAGTCAATTTTTGCATGCGCCAATTGAAGATCACTTTCTTGCTGTTAAGCGTATTCTTCGCTATGTCAAGGGCACCCTCCATTTTGGCCTTACATTTCGCTCATCTGCTACTCCTGGTGCTCTAGTTGCTTACTCTGATGCTGACTGGGCAGGTTGTCCAGACACTCGTCGCTCTACCTCTGGCTACTCTATTTATCTTGGTGACAATTTGGTCTCTTGGAGTGCTAAGAAGCAACCTACTGTATCTCGTTCTAGTTGTGAATCTGAATATCGTGCTCTTGCAAACACTGCTGCCGAACTTATTTGGCTTACGCATCTCCTTCGTGACCTCCAGGTTCTCATTCCACAACGACCTCTTCTCTTATGCGACAACAAGAGTGCTATTTTTTTGAGCTCCAATCCAGTTTCTCACAAGCGAGCCAAGCATGTTGCATTAGACTATCATTTTCTTCACGAACTTGTTGTCGCTGGCAAACTTCACACGGAATATGTGCCCTCTCATCTACAGGTTGCCGACATCTTCACAAAAAGTGTTCCTCGACCCCTTTTTGAATTTTTCCGATCCAAGCTTCACGTTCATTCCAATCCGACGCTCAGCTTGCGGGGGGGTGTTGAGGATAATTTGCCTTCATCAAAGGCTTGCCATACAGAAATTAAGGCCTGCCATACAGAAATTAAGGCCTAACATTCATGACAGCATTGTCCCTTAATTCTAGGAGTAAATTATGTAAATTTCTCTGCTAATTGATATAAAATTAGTATGTAATTATCTCTCTTTAATTATAAATAAGAATCCTCACCACAATTACAGTGTGGTGGTTTATTCAACC